>OU343160.1:146291917-146891917 GCA_910595825.1 Philhelius pedissequus
GAGATCAATACTGAAATGCAAGAAGTTGACTTTAACTCACCATACTTTGCGTCAGAAGAGTATGTTGAGTTGAAGAAGACAATCAACGAAACCCAAAACCGACTTCCTGACATTTGTATATCGGACGGCTTCGTATATAAACGGACGGATAGACGAACTGGAGACCCTATTCAGGAAGACAGAGCTTGGAAACTTTGGGTACCGAGGGAGTTGTGTAGGAGTCTTTTGGTAACAGCCCACGATTCTTTTACTGCTGGCCATGGCGGAATACATAAAACTTTGGCAAAACTTCGTCAAAGATATTTCTGGCCAAATATGGTAACCGATGTTAAAGATTATATTTCCAACTGTGATATTTGTAAGTGCAATAAGCCCATTAATTCGATTTCTAGGCCACCCATGGGACAACAGACTATAACAGAACGACCTTTCCAAAGACTATACATTGATTTCCTAGGACCTTATCCCCGTACCAAAACTGGACATACCCATATTTTTATAGCGTTAGACCATTTCAGCAAATATGTATTTTTGAAACCCATTCGAAAGGCAACAGCAGCTGAGGTAGTTAAGTATCTCGAGGAAGGTGTATTCCACATGTTCGGCGTACCGGAATTCATCCATTCTGACAACGGAAAGCAATTCATCTCAGAATTGTTCTCCAGCCTTCTAAAAAAATACGGGGTTAGACATGTTCGCACGGCCTTTTACTCACCGCAGGCTAACGCTTCTGAGCGAGTTAATCGGTCTGTGCTAGCGAAGATTCGGTCCTACATCGGTAGTGACCAACGCAATTGGGACCTTCATGTGAGTAATACAGCCTTCTCATTACGTAGTGTGTTGCACGATGCTATAAAGTTTGAGCCATATTATGCCGTTTTCGGATCTCAAATGATCCAAAACGGTGAGACATATGAGCTACTTCGAAAACTTGATTTGATCAAGGATAACGATGTCGAGGTTTTAACCAAAAAAGATAAACAAGCCATCCTAAGAAAACAAATATTTGAAAACCTCAATCTAGCCCACCAAAGATCTACTAAGGTATATAATACAAGATGTAAGGATATATCGTATAAAGTAGGACAAGTAGTTTACAGGAAAAATTTTAAGCAGAGTAACAAGCTAGATAAATATAATGCAAAATTAAGTTCAAAATATCTTAAGTCAGTAGTTTTAAGAACAGTGGGTAATTCTCTATATGAATTAGGGAATCTGAGAGGAGAGGTAGTAGGCATATACCACGCGAAAGATATACACTCTTAACGACGCACTCAGCTGCTGTTACTTTCCCAACAATCTGTGATATTCATGTTTTAAAGTGCTTATTATAGAGATTTATTTATTTATTAAAGAGATTTATTTATTTATTATAGAGATTTATTTATTTATTAAAGAGATTTATTTATTTATTATAGAGATTTATTTATTTATTATAGAGATTTATTGATTTATTTATAGAGATTTATTTATTTATTTACTTATGTCTTAAAGAGGTTTATTTATTTATTATAGAGATTTATTATTTATTTATTTATTTATAGAGATCTATTTATTTATTTACTTATTTATTATAGAGATAAAGACTGAACATATGTACCTAATAGATAGCCACAAATGAACCTAAATAATTTCTCATTACTTATATTAAACAGAACAAACAAATCCTAAAGTATGCCCAGCAATACAACAGGCAACTCAGGGAGTGAGACGAGCCACACATTTGAACGGCTTTTTGTAAACAATCGGCCCTTTTTTTTTACGACACAGTCTTGTCACGACCACTCCGCAACTGTCGCCGAGCCTGTTACGGATCCGATTGACAATTTTATCTTTCAAATATTGTACATACTTTAATTAGCACAATTTAGTTTATCTTTTCAAAAGAAAAAAAAATTAATGAAATAAAAGAATCACGATCAAACCAATTGCGAAGTAAATGCATGCCGGCGATTATAAAATATTGGAAATGAAACTACATATGGCTTGGCGACATTTAATTTCGATTCGAGCTTTCGCTGCCAAAGCTCATCAGCAGGCGAATTCAGAAGATCAAAATGTTGTCCGTTGAATTCAAAATTCAAATCAGAATCAAACCGAGTAATGGTTTTATTAATCTGTTTTATGTTATAGTTATATGTATGTATATCATTATTGTTATTTTTATATTTGTATTTATATGTACGATTAGTGTTTTATCGTAGGTAAATGAATTATTTCCCATTTAAGTGCAATAATAGGATAAGGGTGTTAAACATGTTTGTATGTATATAAGTACTAAGTGAGGTAGGTCCAGGCAAAAGCTCCCAAATAATATGTTTGGAAATGTGGAAAACATACACGGCATAAGTTTGTTGATGAGGGTAGTACAATAACTGAAGGGGGCCTAAATGGAACGCTCGTGGAAAGTAGGATAGGGGAAGTGTTGGGTATAATTTTGAAGCGAAACAGTAAATGTAATAATATGGGAATGTTGCATGAAAAGAATAAGTGAATATAGGCCGACGGTCCGCGGTGTGTTGATTTGAATCTTTTTTTGATCAAATGTTGATAGCAGTAATATTGCTAATTCAAGTTTACATACCGCAAAGTAAAAGGTAGAGGTTTTATTTCGTTGTGCATAAATTGCAAATTAGAATTAAAAAAAAAAAAAATTGAATTATTAAAAAAAAAGAGTTTTTAAGCAAATAAAGAATTAACTTAAATACGCAAAAGGGTAAATAAAGATAAGAAATCTAAGGATTCTTGAAAAGTGACACGAACAAACCGGGAAACACCAAGGAGTGTATTGGCCATAGTCAAAAGGACACTGGACACTTCGTTATTTGTAAAGCAGAGGTTTAGGTCAAACTAGACAAGTCCTGTGGCAGTAGTAGTGGGCATTCATGTATGGTGGTCGAGCCTACTATTGACCTAGGCCTCTGCCCATTTTAATTCTTGCCAAGGGTGGCTATAATGAACGAGAGCGCTAAGTGAGATACAAAACAAGCAGGTTTTAATATTTAATAAGCTGGTGTCTTGTCCGAAGCTGCAACTGCGATCCTCAAAAGGGGTCTTTAAAGGTGCCGATACAGGTCGTGGCATAGTGCTCCTGATTGTTTTTTTTTCTTCGGGTCAACAAGTGAAATCAATATAAAAAAAAACTGTCTAGATTTTTTTACTTGAATTGCCTAAAATTTTCTTGATTTCTTTTTGATAATTTCCTTTTACCGTAAAAACAATAAGCTGTACAAGAAAAGAAAAAAAAATAATTTGGAAAATAAGGAGAAAAAAATCGCTATACAGATAGAGATAGAAGTGCCATATAACTCATAGGTATACATATATATATATACATATAAAAATTCCTCAACTCCAGTATATGGATACAAATTGAATTTACATTTTACCAGAAGGGAACTGCCGGCAGAACAACGATGGAAAAAAAGAGTGAGTTTATCTAATTAAAAATATATTATATTGTGAATATTACTCATACATATACATATATATATATATATACATACCCGAATTGGTGTATGAATAAAATAGGGAAGTATCACACTCCGGTACTGCGAATCTTAGATTCCCCTTATATTTTATGTAATTTTTTTTATAAGATTTTTTTTATCCTTATTTCATTTTTTTTTCTTTTTTTTTGTTTTGAATCTTACAATAGTCTTAAGATTTAGATAATAATTGAAGTTAAAATTCTTGAATTCTATTTTTTTAATAAAAGCATAAATTATAATGTTTAATCATTGGGTTTTAACTATTTAAAAAGTATTACCATTTATGATGGAGTACTAAACTAATACTTAAGGTGTGTGAGGTATCAGCTGGGCCAGCGATTGAGAGAATGATGAGGACAATACAGACAGAACGATACAGACAAAACTGATAACGTAATTACTCGACAAGAAGAGAACGAATAAACTTACATTCGAAGGACTTGACATGCATTGATATGACAATCGAACGTACTGAGATTCATACATATTTACGAACATATCGACTTACATACTTACCTATATACTTACCTACCTACTTTTCTACATGTTTACTTACTAACTTATCTGCATACTTGCCTACCTAATTACTTATTTACCTATTTAACTACCTACATACTTACCTACTGATTTACCGGCGTACTGGAATACCTACTAGCTTACAAACAAACTTTAACACTGACTTAAATACTAACATACTGTTACGATACACTTCGATACTATCCATGATACTATCTGACTAAACTCTCTTACAATGTAAGCTGTGACCGGAAGTTACTTTAGGGGTTGTCTTCTCTACATCTGGCCATGAAGACAACAAATGGTTGTATCTTACTTTGATACAAAGGGGGGGGGGTCGGCCTAACTTTTGTCAGCAACATCGGGCAATGTCGACTGTGATCTCGGCGAACCACTGTGTTGTGGAGACGGTGGGACGTTTTTTGGGGATTTTGGTGGAGGAAAGCTTTTATTTGTTATTAGTTTTAGGGTTTAGATTTAGGATTAGAATTAGTTTTTTATATACATATATGTGTATTTGAATTATACATAAATGTATGTATATTTAGGCATATGTATAAATATGCGTACATATAGTATTTAGATCTTTAGGGCTTAGTGTATAGGTTAGCTTAAGTAATACAAATAAAATAATTATGATTTTTTTTCCCACTGAGAGCTTCGGGGATAATCCCACCCTTTCTTCAATACGGTGGCATAGGTATCAAGGTTTGTACAATCCATATCATTTCGCTCCCAGTTCCTTATCTTCCCATCCTCGCCATCTTCCTTTCCAATATCCCTTATACAAAGGCACGAATTTTTGTTTGCTGAGTATGAGGTGTGACGGTAAAGAGTAAGAACCACCCCAACCCTTCGAGCTTAGCCGTGCAATAAGCAAGCGTGCCGCTGCTCTTTACCAACACCGAAGACGCCCCCGTGGTATAATCAAACTCGCAACAAATCTTCATCATTTTTCTTCACATACACAAAAACATTTCTCGTTTTTACAGGTAATAACAAACCTTCTTTACGCGGTAAGGCTTTCGTTATAAATTCGATGGGACGTTTTAAGCTCGTCATTGTGCTCACCATCACGTGGACTTTGATTGTTATCTAGTTTGGCAAGAGTAGGGCCTTTGTTTTTGTAAAATGCAGAAAAGAATGCACGTTGTTCAACATGGGATGAAAAGCGAATAAGTAATGGGCAATCACTTTTGCTGTTTTTGTGGTTGTTGTTGTTGGTAGTATGCAAATTAGATCTCAGACGAAAAGCATCGATGTGGGGATGTTCATAACGTAGGGCAACGGCAAGATTTTTTGCAATATCAATTGAATTCTCATTTTGTGTATAAGGAATACCTCTCACTATAACATCAGAAAAACATTGTTGGCGTTGAAAATCAGCAAGCTCCTCTCTGCCTTTATTGTTTTCCTCCTTCAGCACCATTACTTCATTCTCGCATTTCTTTAGCCGGTCGTCAAAAGTGGCTATGGACTCACTGATTAGATTATTTAGCTTTGCTTTAAGCTCGGAGATAAGCTCGGAGAATTTAGATGACAGAGATGACTCAAGATCTACCAATGCAGGTGTATTTAGGCACGAGTTGTTTTGGATGTTGAGAGCTGGAGAGCAAAATGACAAAGAAGACTTCGTAGTATTAGTGCTCTGCCCTTTGCCTCCCTGTTCAGATCAGACCTATTTTTGTTCTTTGTAGTTTTTATGGTTGCGGGGATAACAGATGTAGTTGTGTTACTGAGTGCAGGCGACCAGTTTACCCCATTTTCCTTGGCCTTACGCTCCGCTCTAGTATATTCACTTGCTGATTATAGTATATTATTTGAAAGAGAGTATTATTGTTAAAGTTTTCAAATAGAATTTTAGTTTTCTTTTTTAATTTTTACTCGTTTGGTAAATAAAGTAAAACAAAATACACTTTAGCACTCCAAATGTGGAAAATACACGATTTTATTTAAGAACTTAATTACAACTAGTATTATATGGTTGCCGGATTATAGAATTACTCTTAATTTAAAAGGAGCAAAATAAAAACACGTCTACACAGTTGACATTCTCAAATGGCTCTTCACCCGAAAATCACTTGGTGAACTCCTATGACAGCCCCATGTTAAAGTCATCGATGTTTTCATACCAAATTCATGGGGTGTAGCTTCCACTCATTGATGAAAAAGTTGGTGATTCATGCATGAATTTTTTGAAATTTCCTACTGGGTAGGTATACATAATGTATGTATCAATGTGTTTGGTGCGGCAGGTTGTTTTTTGTTATGAAAAATTGGCAATTAAAGGATAGACAAAATATTTTGTTTTATATATTTATGTAGGTACCTACAATATAATTACTTACTTACTTATGTCCTCGGACCTGTTTTGTTCGTGAGGTTGCCCTTGCGGCGCATAGGGTCTCCACTACTCCTACGCGCCATCATGTACGGTTTCGGGAGATGTACTTCAGGTCTCTCCAACTCTTCCCCAGTAGTGCTGATTCCTCTTCGACCGTCCTTCGCCAAGTACTTATAGGTCGACCCACACGTCTACCTCGCTGCGTGAGGGGGTTCCATTGCATCGCCTGACTTGCAATGCACTCTTGACCTTTTCGAAGCGTATGTCCAATCCACTGCCACTTTCGTTTTCGTATTATAGAGTCGATGGGTTCCTGACCTGTCCTCACATGAAGTTCATCATTGGAGATATGGTTTGGCCAGGAAATTCTCAATATATTTCGCAGACATCTATTCACGAATGTTTGCAGCTTTTTTATGACAGCGGGTGTTAATGTGCTGCACCCATACAGAAGCACGGACTCAACATTGGAGTGGAACAGTCGTAGCTTGGTCTTAAGGCTTATAGAGTTCTTTCTCCATATTTTGGACAGCATTCCGAATGCAGCCTTAGCTTTCCTGATTTGACTTGTTATATCTTGTTCGGTCTTGCCATCAGTAGAGACAATACTTCCAAGATATTTAAAACTCTGTACCATCTCTACTATTCGTAGTTGTCCAGAAATATCTATTTGTGTAGATGATGAAGTTCCAAGGCTGATCCTTTTTGTTATTATTATTCTTATTATTTTTATTTCAAATCAAATTTAGTTTTACAATTAAGGTTATAAAAGAAATAAGTATGACATGGCATGGTTGCCGTCTGCCAGATTGAACGTTTCGCAACTAAGACTTTAAAAAGTTAAAAGGAAAGTGACTAATATTTTATGTTTATATAATTATTATTACAAAATATAATAAATTAAATTGAAATTCGTACAAATGTTATTGTTTTAGATTTGTTTATATAAAACTGTTTCTATAAGTCTTTACAGTAACTTGCAAGTTTTTTTCCAACCGTACAACCCATTCAGGACTTCATATGTATCACTTATAGTAAGTGTGTTTTTCGAAAAATATATCCGCCGGAATTCACTTAGAAAAGGACATTTTCCTAAGAAGTGAAAGATGTCTTCCTTTTCGTTGAGGTTGCATAGATTATAAAAAATAGGTAGATCCGATCTGTATGGCATGAAATTCAGGTTCAGCATCTCCGTTCTCGGTCGAAATATATAACTTATGTCATCAGCTGACATTTGGATTTGAAAGGGGTTTGCAGCACCTAAGGAATGAGACAGGTTCTTATACGTTCCACGTGTTTGGGATAAGGTTGCTCTAGCTCGATTACTCAAATACATAATTTCGTCTATCGTTGCTATTAACTTGTACAGGTTATCCCTCCATTCCTCCATTCTACTCTCTTCCAGATTCAATGTAACATGATGCACATCCTCTAAACGATATATTTCTGCAAATAATCCAGTTCTTGTGTGGAATAATTTTAACATGATCCTTTTCTGTAGGTTAGAGTCTTCCTCCATCCTTTTCCTTAAAATATAGTCGCAGCACGCTTTTAAAATCCTTGTAAATATGTTTTCTATACCTGACTCCACATAAATAGCGTATGTTTGTACATTTATTGGAAGCTTAAACAGTCTCTTGAAAAAATAAAGTTACAGCTTTTCAAATTCTTCGATTTCTAAATATCCAAAAATTTCCTTTCCGTAACATAAGAAAGAATTTACTACAGCGATAAATACCTTATATTTAACTGCGTTATTGATTTTTGAGACTCCAAAGAACTTGCCTCACATTGAATTCATGGCTACTTTTGCATTAGTGCATTTCTCCTTAATGTGGCTGGTGATCCATAAATTCGACGACATAGTTACCCCTAGGTATTTGAACTCAGTAACAGTTTCTATTGGTTCGTTGTTGAGAGTCCTTCGTTCCGTAGCAAGGTGCACTCGCGACTTTCCGAAGATAATAGTTTTTGTCTTCCCTAAATTTATGTTGATATCACATAATTTACAGTATTTTGCCAGTTGGTTTATCATTAGCTGTAACGCATGTGGAGTTTCCGCCAGTAGGACGAGGTCATTAGTATAAAAAACTTTGATCAAAATTCCTGTATAAGTGACTACTCCGGATAAATAATTGACCAAGTCTTCCATAAATAGGGCAAAGATAAGTGGGCTTAATATACATCCTTGTGGTACTCCAACAGTGGTATTGAAGATTTGCGATTTGTTGCCTTCACTAAATACTTGACCACATGTGCTCTCTAGGATTTCTGCATACTTTTGGACAAATTTATATGAGATATATGCTTGTATATTAAGCTTTTCCGGTTAATTTTATCAAAGGCGGCTTTGAAACTGAATACAATTTCTTTTTGTTATCAATAAAATGCCTGGCAACATATGTCAGCACAAAAATTTGATCCAACGTTGAATATCCAGCTCGGAATCGCTTATTTATTTCAACCCATCGTACCAATCTGCAATTCAAAATATCAGCAAATAATTTTCTTCCTGAATTTAAAAAACATATGCCTCTATAGTTTTCAGGAATCGGTCTATCACCTTTTTTAAATATGGGAAAAATTAGGGCTTTGTTAAAGTTTTCCGTGGTTTCACATCGGTCGTACATCTGATTGAAAACATTTTTCACCTTTTCAATAAATGATTCTGGGGCATATTTGAAAAACTCAACAGGGATGCCATCCTCACCTGCAGCTTTATTGTTTCTTGTAACAGCGCACTGTTTATTTCTTGAGTTTCGATTTGCCTATCCAACTTTTCTACAATAATATGAGGCATTACATATTGGAAAGTGATCTGATCCGAGTCTTCTTGCAACAGCGTTGAAAACTGTATTGCCAGACTATCCAAATCAACAGAGACCTTTGATAAAATTGTCAATCCAGCTATCTTCCTAACGTTTATCCAAAAATGCTTAGAGTTTTTGCAGGTGTTTAGCATCTAAGCGAGATTATTAAAATATTGTTCTTTTTTTGCATACACAAGTTTTTATATCTTCTGTTATATTCTAGTTACAGAACTTTGAAAAATTCCGAGTTTGTATGCCTAAAAAGATTTAGCGTTCTATAGCATCTTTTTCTGTGTATTAAACGTTCTCCATCTAACCAAGGATTAGAGTATCTCTTAGGTTGAGGTGTCATATTAGACGCTGCCTCTCTTATCGCTTCCTGAAGGGTTAAATATGTTTCGGATATATCATCTGTTATGCTCTCTTGTAGGTTTTGTATTCCTCGGTCTAAAGAGGTCTGATACTGTTCAATGTAATTTGATTTCCACTTTATGGTGGGCAAAACTACTTAATGCTCTGTTAAAATACTTTCACATATTTTAAAAGGGACAGCAATTGGTAAGTGAGACAAGAAGCATTCAGATTGCACTTCAAAATCTTGTTTTTGGCGTATTGATCATAAGTCCGATGGTTTTAGCTTCTCTCTCCAAACTTATTGTCATTTGATGGAGATCCATGATCCTATGAGAGAGTAAACATACGTCGTCCGCGTAGTCCATATGTTTGAGGAATGTTTGAGCTGCATGCAGTACATCACTTGTCACCAACAAGAATAGTAATGGTGACAGTATACAACCCTGTCTAACTCCACTTTCGATTTCAAACTCCTCTGACAACCTTCCTTTATGCAGCACGTGACATTTGGATCCATCATACTTAGTCCTAATAATAGCAATCAATTTATCCGGGATTCGCCTCCAGTGCAAAGCAAGCCAGATAAATTTTCTATTAACACTGTCAAACGTCTTTTCAAAGTCGACGAACAGCAGGTGAAGTGGTGATCGGTATTCAAGAGACTGTTCGATGATGATTCGAAATGTGTTGATGTGGTCCACACATGAAGATCCGGAGCGGAATCCTGCTTGGTGGGCGTCAAGTGTTTCTTCGAGGTGGTCGCTTGCTATTTCTTTGACTACTGCAGGTAGCACGCAAATTCCTCTCCAGTTTTCGCACTGCGTAAGGTCACTTTCTTTGGGAGCTTCACAATCATTCCCTTTTTCCATTCCTAAGGAAAACTCTCTGTTTCCCAAGCTCTCTCAATGAGTATGTGCAGGAGCTCACTCGATGTTGTTGGCGCTGCTTGTAAGAGCTTGGTGGGAATACTGTCAAGTCCAACTGCTTTGTTGTTCTTCAGTGCTCTGATTGCGGCTAAGATATCTTGTCTACCGGGGGATACGGTTTGTAGTCGGAAATTCGCTTATACGGACAGGTCATTGCGTTTTGGAATACCTTCACTGTAGAAATCGCGGTTTAAAACCACAGAAAAGTGCTCCTTCCACCTTTAGAGCTTGTCCTTATCCGAAACTAGTAGCGGCCCGTCTATATCTTTTACGAGGTGTTGCTAAGAGCTTCAGACATCTGTAAACTCTTTAGTAATTCTGTAAACGGTCCTAATGTCACACCAGATTGCGGCCACTTCTGCTTCTGTTGCCAATGCGTTAATGTAGTTACCCTTATCACGTCGCACGCTACGGTGAACTTCTCTCATCTTCATGCGATACGCAGACTCTAGCTCATTTCTCCCTGCTGCTGGACTTGTTGCAATGCGAGCTTTGATCTGTTTTCTTTCTTCGATCTTAGTCCAAGTTTCTTCGGTAAGCCAGGCACTGCTTCCTCTTTGCGACCGACCGACTATACTTTCAGCACCGGATATAAAAACATTTTTCACAGCACACCAATGGTTTTCGATACATGTGGGTTCCGTGCTACTGATTGCTCTCAATCCTTGTGAAACGTGGTTCCCTAGTTGTTCGTGAACGGTGGGATTCTTAAGTCTATCAGTATTGAACTTGGGCATTCGTGTTTCCTTGGGATCTTCGAACTGCAGCTGTGCGGAATCTTACGGCAGCAACCATTAAATGGTGGTCCCTGGCCATTCCCATGTCTGCACCTGTTCACCGACTGATCGCGAAGTGGTCAATTTGGTTGGAAGTTGCTTGTCTATCCGACGACACCCAACTGACTTCGTGATACGTCTTGTTCTCAAACATGGTCCCACCTATTACAAGGCAGCTGACGTTACAGAAGTCGACAAATCCTTCGCAATTGTCGTTTCGGTCACCAACACCATGCTTTCCCATAACATGCCTGAGCCCATCATTGTCATTGCCAACCTTGGCATTTAAGTCTTCCATTACCACTATAATGTCTCCACGAGGTGTACTATCATAAGCAGCACTCAGCCGGTTATAAAAAGCTTCCTTCTCCTCGACAGGAGAGAGCTCTTTTGGGGCGCAACACTGTATGATGGTGACTCGACGTACTCTAGTCCGGAACCTAGCTTTTAGGATCCCCTCATCCAAAGGCTCTCAGGAAATTAAGCTCTTGGGAACTGTTTTGGAAAGCAGCAATCCAACCCCAGATTCACGAGAACTCCCTGTTGCCTTTGCGGAGACTTAAAGTTGGAGACTTAAAATTCCCCGAGGCCCACCATCTAACTTCACTGATCCCTAAGATGTCCATCTTATACCGCATGAATTCTTTCTCTAATTGTAGGAATCTGGCATTTTGAGGACCTTCACTTCCGTTGTCAAGAAGCGTCTTAACATTCCAGAAACCAATCTTTGTCCGGCTACAATAGCCAAAAGTCATCAACGTGTTATCATTCCTTATCCGAGACGTAGTGCCGGTTTCGTTAGCGGAATTGATTTCAGTTAGGAAGAATGCTAACCTCCGTAACATATCCTAGAGAGCTAGGCCTTTCGCACTTGTAATTTTAGCCTACTTACGTATATAGGTATATGCATATAGTTACCCAGGGACCACCACAAGGAGGTAAAACAAGTACTTCACCGTGACTGATTGTTGCGCTACTGGCCCAGACTAGGTTCCGGGCAATCAATAGTTTCCCGATCAGGCACGATGCAGGGCCCCCAATATAATGGTAGGTCTTATTTTCAAAACATTGCTTCCTGATTCCTCCTAATATATATATAGAGTCGAACTTCGATAAGTCTAACTTTGATAACTCGAAAATTTGATAACTCGAATGAAATTGGTTGGAAATAGCGCGAAGTCTGAAATGTACGTGTAATTTTTATTTGAACTCGAAGATAATTATTTGGCGTCACTTTCGATAAGCTGAATTTTTTAGGGAAATTATCAAATTCTTTGCATTTTTACAAATTCCTTTCATAATGCATTGCGTTTTTGGGCAGTGTGTTTGTATGTTCTATGACCTTGTATACATATGTGTGCGTTGAAAATTGTGATTCCGTGAAGTGTGAGTAAAATCTGCCATGTCCCGGTATTAGAACACACATTATTAGGTTGATATACGTATGTGTTATAATACGAATTCAAAGTCTTATTTTAAAAAAATAAAAAAAGACGAGATAAAAAGTGAAAAGAAACGGACAGTGTGAAGTTTCTATGAAAAGTAAAGCTAACGTGGACATGAAGTTAAACGAACATTAAGACCATCGTTTGAAGATAAATTTAAATTAATAGTGGGTCAAGAAAAAAAGATGTGGCTATTTAATATACCAAATCCACGGTACGATAGCATCTAACTGATTAGCCCAACAATCGAAACGCATTTTGGACTACAGGTCATAAAAATCTTCAATTTGGCTTTATTGCAAACAGTCCACAAAAACAAAAACTAAAATATATTATTATTTGCGTTTTCTTCAACTGTAGCAAATCCATTTCGTCAGTCAAGTATAACAGAATATTTTAAATAATCACAGCAACTGTACTTTTTTTAATCGCTAATAAATATTACGTAATTTATATTAATTTTCTGTTTTACTAAATATCTCGAAGTCTTGATAGCTTGAATTTTTTTTTGGCAAGTATTGGTTCGAGTTATGGAAGTTTGACTGTACATAATTTATATTACATTACTTTAAATAGATACATACATATATAAATTGGTTCAACTTGGTTTCCTTATGCAAAACATGAATTTTCGGCATTAGGTATAGGTAGGTAGGTATACCTATGTTTATTTCTTATTACCTAGGTATACTTATATTAAAAACGAATAAGTTATAAATAAAAATTAAAAATTTAGGTAATTATATATATCGATTGTTATTTAATTTTACCAAAAAAAATGTTTTAAATTAAGTCTAATTATACATTTTATGCGAATACCATACATATTTAGTTGGTACAGTGAGTTTTTTTGAGAGATAGTTGTATGATTGTGAATTTGAAGTTTTAAAATCCAAAATTATTTTTGCTTCCACTGAAGAGCTGAAGATCTGAATACTTTATTGACCCAGTTACCTTGTTGTATATCATAAAACTAGTCTACATACTTATGCAACTCATGCAAATTTCAATGCCCACCTGCATTTTTCTTGCATTGTTTTCATTCTTTATTCTTACTCTACTTTACATTTTTGCTTAATCTTAATCAAAAAATTGCTTATACTAATTTTGGTTGATGCTTCGGCAACACAGATATTATTAAGCGTGAGTATTTTATCATAAATAAAGTAAATTTTACATTTTTAGCAACCATCATTTTTTTTGATGATTTATATATTATTTTGTTAGGAGATAAACAATTGACAAAAATTGCAAATCGATGCTTTTAGGTAGATACTTACATAATAGGAAAACTATTTCATAATGATTTGGTATATAGCAGTCTAGCTTCATACTTACTCACACACAATAATGTCTTTATTTCGCAAGCCCGGATGAAACAAACACCTATGTACCTTAGTATTCCTATGGTACAATGTGCAAAAGAAATGATCATGCATATTTTATTCAAAATCTAAAATTTGCTTAAGCCATTTTAAAAATGGAAACAACGGAAAGGAAATTTTACAATTGCATATTGCATACGGTCGTCTTCTAGAATTTGTTTCTTTAATAGGTTAACTTATCTTGTTTTTTTTATTCAAAATTATAATTTTTGGTGAATTTTTCCATTTTTTTTAAGTTGTGGTACTCTAGATAAATATATGTTTTCTTTTCCACATCACCCTGTGGGGTAGAATACTAAATACATGCGGTTGCTCTCTCTTGCTACTACTACTTCAAACTTCAAAATTATTGCGCATGCATTTAAGCCAATATTTGATAACAAAAATTACAAGATTATATATACAAAATAATAATAATACTAATAATAATAATAATAATAATAATAATAATAATAATAATAATAATAATATTATAGGTGGTCGAGATTTAAATATATCTCTTTTGGCTGTTTTGGTCGTAAAGTTTTTTTAATGAAACAATTTCATTTCCTTTCCCGACGTTTCGACGGTGGGTGCCGTCTTCTTCAGGGGATCTTTTATTAACAAAAATAAAATGAACATATTATACACATAAGAACATTTAGTGTAAAATGTTGGCAAACTTACATTTAGTACGTATTACAGATAAACATAAATAATACAATGAAAAACAAATATAAAGCAATGTTTAAAAAAAAATGTATGATATAAGAAAACACTTCGATTGAAGTTTAGTCGGCTTTAAATTATCACGGATTGTGCTTAGTCACCAAAGAGCAGTAAACCGATGAAATGTTCTGGCTGTCTTGTTTACGATTCATATTGTTTTTGTTGTTAATAATATAAAGCGTTTCTAGAGTATAGCGCTTGGAGACATGTTTCTCCCTTTCCAGGACTTCCACTCTGTCAAAATCTGGTTTGTGTCCACGTTCAATGGTGTGTAAGGCCAATGCTGTCTCCCAGTGCTTTTCAAATTAATGTCGGATTTGTGGTTGGAAATTCGTTGACGAAGAAGTTGTTTCGTTGTACCGATATAGGAAAGATTGCAATTTTCTTCCGCATTGCCACGACAGTTAATTTTATAGACTACGTCTGTGCACTTATCCTCTTCCGTTTTTGTTTTCATGTTGGTGAAAAGTGGGTGCCAGCGTCCTATTGGATTTATACGCTAAACTGACGTCATTAGTACTATTTTTACCGTCTCTTTAAAGTTTTCTGACAGTTTGGGAACATAAACTATACTCTTATAAATACTTCTCTCTTTTTGCCGATTATCAACAGGAGCTTTGTGTTTTTTGGCGAAGTATCAAGCTCCGTATTATTTCCATTGGATAGCTATTATCTAGGAGGATTTGTGTGACTATTTTCTCATTTGCGGCGTGAAATTCGCGGCACTCAACGCAAAGACTTTTTGAACTAGATTAGAGGCTGTATTAATAAGAATATGCTTTGCTTGATTGGATCTAAAGTTGACAAGGCTTCCAGATGCTGTGTCTTTCTGATACCAATTGAAAGAGGGTCTATCATTAACTCGATGAAACTTGACGTCTAAGAACTTTATCGTTCTGTTTTGTTCCCTCTCAACGGTAAATTCAACCAATTGGTCAATAACTTAACAATAAATAATAATAATAACGATAATAATAATAATAATAATAATAATAATAATAATAATAATAATAATAATAATAATAATAATAATAATAATAATAATAATAATAATAATAATAATAATAATAATAATAATAATAATAATAAAAACATAAGAATACTAATAATAATGATAATAGTAATAATAATAATAATAATAATAATAATAATAATGATGATGATGATGATGATGATGATGATGATGATGATGATGATGATGATGATGATGATGATGATGATGATGATGATGATGATGATGATGATGGATGATGATGATGATGATGATGATGATGATGATGATGATGATGATGATGGATGATGATGGATGATGATGATGATGATGATGATGATGATGATGATGATGATGATGATGATGATGATGATGATGATGATGATGATGATGATGATGATGATGATGATGATGATGATGATGATGATGATGATGATGATATGATGATGATGATGATGATGATGATGATGATGATGATGATGATGATGATGATGATGATGATGATGATGATGATGATGATGATGATGATGATGATGATGATGATGATGATGATGATGATGATGATGATGATGATGATGATGATGATGATGATGATGATGATGATGATGATGATGATGATGATGATGATGATGATGATGATGATGATGATGATGATGATGATGATGATGATGATGATGATGATGATGATGATGAGTATGATGATGATGATGATGATGGATGATGATGATGATGATGATGATGATGATGATGATGATGATGATGATGATGATGATGATGATGATGATGATGATGATGATGATGATGATGATGATGATGATGATGATGATGATGATGATGATGATGATGATGATGATGATGATGATGATGATGATGATGATGATGATGATGATGATGATGATGATGATGATGATGATGATGATGATGATGATGATGATGATGATGATGATGATGATGATGATGATGATGATGATGATGATGATGATGATGATGATGATGATGATGATGATGATGATGATGATGATGATGATGATGATGATGATGATGATGATGATGATGATGATGATGATGATGATGATGATGATGATGATGATGATGATGATGATGATGATGATGATGATGATGATGATGATGATGATGATGATGATGATGATGATGATGATGATGATGATGATGATGATGATGATGATGATGATGATGATGATGATGATGATGATGATGATGATGATGATGATGATGATGATGATGATGATGATGATGATGATGATGATGATGATGATGATGATGATGATGATGATGATGATGATGATGATGATGATGATGATGATGATGATGATGATGATGATGATGATGATGATGATGATGATGATGATGATGATGATGATGATGATGATGATGATGATGATGATGATGATGATGATGATGATGATGATGATGATGATGATGATGATGATGATGATGATGATGATGATGATGATGATGATGATGATGATGATGATGATGATGATGATGATGATGATGATGATGATGATGATGATGATGATGATGATGATGATGATGATGATGATGATGATGATGATGATGATGATGATGATGATGATGATGATGATGATGATGATGATGATGATGATGATGATGATGATGATGATGATGATGATGATGATGATGATGATGATGATGATGATGATGATGATGATGATGATGATGATGATGATGATGATGATGATGATGATGATGATGATGATGATGATGATGATGATGATGATGATGATGATGATGATGATGATGATGATGATGATGATGATGATGATGATGATGATGATGATGATGATGATGATGATGATGATGATGATGATGATGATGATGATGATGATGATGATGATGATGATGATGATGATGATGATGATGATGATGATGATGATGATGATGATGATGATGATGATGATGATGATGATGATGATGATGATGATGATGATGATGATGATGATGATGATGATGATGATGATGATGATGATGATGATGATGATGATGATGATGATGATGATGATGATGATGATGATGATGATGATGATGATGATGATGATGATGATGATGATGATGGATGATGATGATGATGATGATGATGATGATGATGATGATGATGATGATGATGATGATGATGATGATGATGATGATGATGATGATGATGATGATGATGATGATGATGATGATGATGATGATGATGATGATGATGATGATGATGATGATGATGATGATGATGATGATGATGATGATGATGATGATGATGATGATGATGATGATGATGTGATGATGATGATGATGATGATGATGATGATGATGATGATGATGATGATGATGATGATGATGATGATGATGATGATGATGATGATGATGATGATGATGATGATGATGATGATGTGATGATGATGATGATGATGATGATGATGATGATGATGATGATGATGATGATGATGATGATGATGATGATGATGATGATGATGATGATGATGAATGATGATGATGATGATGATGATGATGATGATGATGATGATGATGATGATGATGATGATGATGATGATGATGATGATGATGATGATGATGATGATGATGATGATGATGATGATGATGATGATGATGATGATGATGATGATGATGATGATGATGATGATGATGATGATGATGATGATGATGATGATGATGATGATGATGATGATGATGATGATGATGATGATGATGATGATGATGATGATGATGATGATGATGATGATGATGATGATGATGATGATGATGATGATGATGATGATGATGATGATGATGATGATGATGATGATGATGATGATGATGATGATGATGATGATGATGATGATGATGATGATGATGATGATGATGATGATGATGATGATGATGATGATGATGATGATGATGATGATGATGATGATGATGATGATGATGATGATGATGATGATGATGATGATGATGCTGATGATGATGATGATGATGATGATGATGATGATGATGATGATGATGATGATGATGATGATGATGATGATGATGATGATGATGATGATGATGATGATGTGATGATGATGATGATGATGATGATGATGATGATGATGATGATGATGATGATGATGATGATGATGATGATGATGAGATGATGATGATGATGATGATGATGATGATGATGATGATGATGATGATGATGATGATGATGATGATGATGATGATGATGATGATGATGATGATGATGATGATGATGATGATGATGATGATGATGATGATGATGATGATGATGATGATGATGATGATGATGATGATGATGATGATGATGATGATGATGATGATGATGATGATGATGATGATGATGATGATGATGATGATGATGATGATGATGATGATGATGATGATGATGATGATGATGATGATGATGATGATGATGATGATGATGATGATGATGATGATGATGATGATGATGATGATGATGATGATGATGATGATGATGATGATGATGATGATGATGATGATGATGATGATGATGATGATGATGATGATGATGATGATGATGATGATGATGATGATGATGATGATGATGATGATGATGATGATGATGATGATGATGATGATGATGATGATGATGATGATGATGATGATGATGATGATGATGATGATGATGATGATGATGATGATGATGATGATGATGATGATGATGATGATGATGATGATGATGATGATGATGATGATGATGATGATGATGATGATGATGATGATGATGATGATGATGATGATGATGATGATGATGATGATGATGATGATGATGATGATGATGATGATGATGATGATGATGATGATGATGATGATGATGATGATGAATGATGATGATGATGATGATGATGATGATGATGATGATGATGATGATGATGATGATGATGATGATGATGATGATGATGATGATGATGATGATGATGATGATGATGATGATGATGATGATGATGATGATGATGATGATGATGATGATGTGATGATGATGATGATGATGTGATGATGATGATGATGATGATGATGATGATGATGATGATGATGATGATGATGATGCTGATGATGATGATGATGATGATGATGATGATGATGATGATGATGATGATGATGATGAGATGATGATGATGATGATGATGATGATGATGATGATGATGATGATGATGATGATGATGATGATGATGATGATGATGATGATGATGATGATGATGATGATGATGATGATGATGATGATGATGATGATGATGATGATGATGATGATGATGATGATATGATGATGATGATGATGATGATGATGATGATGATGATGATGATGATGATGATGATGATGATGATGATGATGATGATGATGATGATGATGATGATGATGATGATGATGATGATGATGATGATGATGATGATGATGATGATGATGATGATGATGATGATGATGATGATGATGATGATGATGATGATGATGATGATGATGATGATGATGATGATGATGATGATGATGATGATGATGATGATGATGATGATGATGATGATGATGATGATGATGATGATGATGATGATGATGATGATGATGATGATGATGATGATGATGATGATGATGATGATGATGATGATGATGATGATGATGATGATGATGATGATGATGATGATGATGATGATGATGATGATGATGATGATGATGATGATGATGATGATGATGATGATGATGATGATGATGATGATGATGATGATGATGATGATGATGATGATGATGATGATGATGATGATGATGATGATGATGATGATGATGATGATGATGATGATGATGATGATGATGATGATGATGATGATGATGATGATGATGATGATGATGATGATGATGATGATGATGATGATGATGATGATGATGATGATGATGATGATGATGATGATGATGATGATGATGATGATGATGATGATGATGATGATGATGATGATGATGATGATGATGATGATGATGATGATGATGATGATGATGATGATGATGATGATGATGATGATGATGATGATGATGATGATGATGATGATGATGATGATGATGATGATGATGATGATGATGATGATGATGATGATGATGATGATGATGATGATGATGATGATGATGATGATGATGTGATGATGATGATGATGATGATGATGATGATGATGATGATGATGATGATGATGATGATGATGATGATGATGATGATGATGATGATGATGATGATGATGATGATGATGATGATGATGATGATGATGATGATGATGATGATGATGATGATGATGATGATGATGATGATGATGATGATGATGATGATGATGATGATGATGATGATGATGATGATGATGATGATGATGATGATGATGATGATGATGATGATGATGATGATGATGATGATGATGATGATGATGATGATGATGATGATGATGATGATGATGATGATGATGATGATGATGATGATGATGATGATGATGATGATGATGATGATGATGATGATGATGATGATGATGATGATGATGATGATGATGATGATGATGATGATGATGATGATGATGATGATGATGATGATGATGATGATGATGATGATGATGATGATGATGATGATGATGATGATGATGATGATGATGATGATGATGATGATGATGATGATGATGATGATGATGATGATGATGATGATGATGATGATGATGATGATGATGATGATGATGATGATGATGATGATGATGATGATGATGATGATGATGATGATGATGATGATGATGATGATGATGATGATGATGATGATGATGATGATGATGATGATGATGATGATGATGATGATGATGATGATGATGATGATGATGATGATGATGATGATGATGATGATGATGATGATGATGATGATGATGATGATGATGATGATGATGATGATGATGATGATGATGATGATGATGATGATGATGATGATGATGATGATGATGATGATGATGATGATGATGATGATGATGATGATGATGATGATGATGATGATGATGATGATGATGATGATGATGATGATGATGATGATGATGATGATGATGATGATGATGATGATGATGATGATGATGATGATGATGATGATGATGATGATGATGATGATGATGATGATGATGATGATGATGATGATGATGATGATGATGATGATGATGATGATGATGATGATGATGATGATGATGATGATGATGATGATGATGATGATGATGATGATGATGATGATGATGATGATGATGATGATGATGATGATGATGATGATGATGATGATGATGATGATGATGATGATGATGATGATGATGATGATGATGATGATGATGATGATGATGATGATGATGATGATGATGATGATGATGATGATGATGATGATGATGATGATGATGATGATGATGATGATGATGATGATGATGATGATGATGATGATGATGATGATGATGATGATGATGATGATGATGATGATGATGATGATGATGATGATGATGATGATGATGATGATGATGATGATGATGATGATGATGATGATGATGATGATGATGATGATGATGATGATGATGATGATGATGATGATGATGATGATGATGATGATGATGATGATGATGATGATGATGATGATGATGATGATGATGATGATGATGATGATGATGATGATGATGATGATGATGATGATGATGATGATGATGATGATGATGATGATGATGATGATGATGATGATGATGATGATGATGATGATGATGATGATGATGATGATGATGATGATGATGATGATGATGATGATGATGATGATGATGATGATGATGATGATGATGATGATGATGATGATGATGATGATGATGATGATGATGATGATGATGATGATGATGATGATGATGATGATGATGATGATGATGATGATGATGATGATGATGATGATGATGATGATGATGATGATGATGATGATGATGATGATGATGATGATGATGATGATGATGATGATGATGATGATGATGATGATGATGATGATGATGATGATGATGATGATGATGATGATGATGATGATGATGATGATGATGATGATGATGATGATGATGATGATGATGATGATGATGATGATGATGATGATGATGATGATGATGATGATGATGATGATGATGATGATGATGATGATGATGATGATGATGATGATGATGATGATGATGATGATGATGATGATGATGATGATGATGATGATGATGATGATGATGATGATGATGATGATGATGATGATGATGATGATGATGATGATGATGATGATGATGATGATGATGATGATGATGATGATGATGATGATGATGATGATGATGATGATGATGATGATGATGATGATGATGATGATGATGATGATGATGATGATGATGATGATGATGATGATGATGATGATGATGATGATGATGATGATGATGATGATGATGATGATGATGATGATGATGATGATGATGATGATGATGATGATGATGATGATGATGATGATGATGATGATGATGATGATGATGATGATGATGATGATGATGATGATGATGATGATGATGATGATGATGATGATGATGATGATGATGATGATGATGATGATGATGATGATGATGATGATGATGATGATGATGATGATGATGATGATGATGATGATGATGATGATGATGATGATGATGATGATGATGATGATGATGATGATGATGATGATGATGATGATGATGATGATGATGATGATGATGATGATGATGATGATGATGATGATGATGATGATGATGATGATGATGATGATGATGATGATGATGATGATGATGATGATGATGATGATGATGATGATGATGATGATGATGATGATGATGATGATGATGATGATGATGATGATGATGATGATGATGATGATGATGATGATGATGATGATGATGATGATGATGATGATGATGATGATGATGATGATGATGATGATGATGATGATGATGATGATGATGATGATGATGATGATGATGATGATGATGATGATGATGATGATGATGATGATGATGATGATGATGATGATGATGATGATGATGATGATGATGATGATGATGATGATGATGATGATGATGATGATGATGATGATGATGATGATGATGATGATGATGATGATGATGATGATGATGATGATGATGATGATGATGATGATGATGATGATGATGATGATGATGATGATGATGATGATGATGATGATGATGATGATGATGATGATGATGATGATGATGATGATGATGATGATGATGATGATGATGATGATGATGATGATGATGATGATGATGATGATGATGATGATGATGATGATGATGATGATGATGATGATGATGATGATGATGATGATGATGATGATGATGATGATGATGATGATGATGATGATGATGATGATGATGATGATGATGATGCTGATGATGATGATGATGATGATGATGATGTGATGATGATGATGATGATGATGATGATGATGATGATGATGATGATGATGATGATGATGATGATGATGATGATGATGATGATGATGATGATGATGATGATGATGATGATGATGATGATGATGATGATGATGATGATGATGATGATGATGATGATGATGATGATGATGATGATGATGATGATGATGATGATGATGATGATGATGATGATGATGATGATGATGATGATGATGATGATGATGATGATGATGATGATGATGATGATGATGATGATGATGATGATGATGATGATGATGATGATGATGATGATGATGATGATGATGATGATGATGATGATGATGATGATGATGATGATGATGATGATGATGATGATGATGATGATGATGATGATGATGATGATGATGATGATGATGATGATGATGATGATGATGATGATGATGATGATGATGATGATGATGATGATGATGATGATGATGATGATGATGATGATGATGATGATGATGATGATGATGATGATGATGATGATGATGATGATGATGATGATGATGATGATGATGATGATGATGATGATGATGATGATGATGATGATGATGATGATGATGATGATGATGATGATGATGATGATGATGATGATGATGATGATGATGATGATGATGATGATGATGATGATGATGATGATGATGATGATGATGATGATGATGATGATGATGATGATGATGATGATGATGATGATGATGATGATGATGATGATGATGATGATGATGATGATGATGATGATGATGATGATGATGATGATGATGATGATGATGATGATGATGATGATGATGATGATGATGATGATGATGATGATGATGATGATGATGATGATGATGATGATGATGATGATGATGATGATGATGATGATGATGATGATGATGATGATGATGATGATGATGATGATGATGATGATGATGATGATGATGATGATGATGATGATGATGATGATGATGATGATGATGATGATGATGATGATGATGATGATGATGATGATGATGATGATGATGATGATGATGATGATGATGATGATGATGATGATGATGATGATGATGATGATGATGATGATGATGATGATGATGATGATGATGATGATGATGATGATGATGATGATGATGATGATGATGATGATGATGATGATGATGATGATGATGATGATGATGATGATGATGATGATGATGATGATGATGATGATGATGATGATGATGATGATGATGATGATGATGATGATGATGATGATGATGATGATGATGATGATGATGATGATGATGATGATGATGATGATGATGATGATGATGATGATGATGATGATGATGATGATGATGATGATGATGATGATGATGATGATGATGATGATGATGATGATGATGATGATGATGATGATGATGATGATGATGATGATGATGATGATGATGATGATGATGATGATGATGATGATGATGATGATGATGATGATGATGATGATGATGATGATGATGATGATGATGATGATGATGATGATGATGATGATGATGATGATGATGATGATGATGATGATGATGATGATGATGATGATGATGATGATGATGATGATGATGATGATGATGATGATGATGATGATGATGATGATGATGATGATGATGATGATGATGATGATGATGATGATGATGATGATGATGATGATGATGATGATGATGATGATGATGATGATGATGATGATGATGATGATGATGATGATGATGATGATGATGATGATGATGATGATGATGATGATGATGATGATGATGATGATGATGATGATGATGATGATGATGATGATGATGATGATGATGATGATGATGATGATGATGATGATGATGATGATGATGATGATGATGATGATGATGATGATGATGATGATGATGATGATGATGATGATGATGATGATGATGATGATGATGATGATGATGATGATGATGATGATGATGATGATGATGATGATGATGATGATGATGATGATGATGATGATGATGATGATGATGATGATGATGATGATGATGATGATGATGATGATGATGATGATGATGATGATGATGATGATGATGATGATGATGATGATGATGATGATGATGATGATGATGATGATGATGATGATGATGATGATGATGATGATGATGATGATGATGATGATGATGATGATGATGATGATGATGATGATGATGATGATGATGATGATGATGATGATGATGATGATGATGATGATGATGATGATGATGATGATGATGATGATGATGATGATGATGATGATGATGATGATGATGATGATGATGATGATGATGATGATGATGATGATGATGATGATGATGATGATGATGATGATGATGATGATGATGATGATGATGATGATGATGATGATGATGATGATGATGATGATGATGATGATGATGATGATGATGATGATGATGATGATGATGATGATGATGATGATGATGATGATGATGATGATGATGATGATGATGATGATGATGATGATGATGATGATGATGATGATGATGATGATGATGATGATGATGATGATGATGATGATGATGATGATGATGATGATGATGATGATGATGATGATGATGATGATGATGATGATGATGATGATGATGATGATGATGATGATGATGATGATGATGATGATGATGATGATGATGATGATGATGATGATGATGATGATGATGATGATGATGATGATGATGATGATGATGATGATGATGATGATGATGATGATGATGATGATGATGATGATGATGATGATGATGATGATGATGATGATGATGATGATGATGATGATGATGATGATGATGATGATGATGATGATGATGATGATGATGATGATGATGATGATGATGATGATGATGATGATGATGATGATGATGATGATGATGATGATGATGATGATGATGATGATGATGATGATGATGATGATGATGATGATGATGATGATGATGATGATGATGATGATGATGATGATGATGATGATGATGATGATGATGATGATGATGATGATGATGATGATGATGATGATGATGATGATGATGATGATGATGATGATGATGATGATGATGATGATGATGATGATGATGATGATGATGATGATGATGATGATGATGATGATGATGATGATGATGATGATGATGATGATGATGATGATGATGATGATGATGATGATGATGATGATGATGATGATGATGATGATGATGATGATGATGATGATGATGATGATGATGATGATGATGATGATGATGATGATGATGATGATGATGATGATGATGATGATGATGATGATGATGATGATGATGATGATGATGATGATGATGATGATGATGATGATGATGATGATGATGATGATGATGATGATGATGATGATGATGATGATGATGATGATGATGATGATGATGATGATGATGATGATGATGATGATGATGATGATGATGATGATGATGATGATGATGATGATGATGATGATGATGATGATGATGATGATGATGATGATGATGATGATGATGATGATGATGATGATGATGATGATGATGATGATGATGATGATGATGATGATGATGATGATGATGATGATGATGATGATGATGATGATGATGATGATGATGATGATGATGATGATGATGATGATGATGATGATGATGATGATGATGATGATGATGATGATGATGATGATGATGATGATGATGATGATGATGATGATGATGATGATGATGATGATGATGATGATGATGATGATGATGATGATGATGATGATGATGATGATGATGATGATGATGATGATGATGATGATGATGATGATGATGATGATGATGATGATGATGATGATGATGATGATGATGATGATGATGATGATGATGATGATGATGATGATGATGATGATGATGATGATGATGATGATGATGATGATGATGATGATGATGATGATGATGATGATGATGATGATGATGATGATGATGATGATGATGATGATGATGATGATGATGATGATGATGATGATGATGATGATGATGATGATGATGATGATGATGATGATGATGATGATGATGATGATGATGATGATGATGATGATGATGATGATGATGATGATGATGATGATGATGATGATGATGATGATGATGATGATGATGATGATGATGATGATGATGATGATGATGATGATGATGATGATGATGATGATGATGATGATGATGATGATGATGATGATGATGATGATGATGATGATGATGATGATGATGATGATGATGATGATGATGATGATGATGATGATGATGATGATGATGATGATGATGATGATGATGATGATGATGATGATGATGATGATGATGATGATGATGATGATGATGATGATGATGATGATGATGATGATGATGATGATGATGATGATGATGATGATGATGATGATGATGATGATGATGATGATGATGATGATGATGATGATGATGATGATGATGATGATGATGATGATGATGATGATGATGATGATGATGATGATGATGATGATGATGATGATGATGATGATGATGATGATGATGATGATGATGATGATGATGATGATGATGATGATGATGATGATGATGATGATGATGATGATGATGATGATGATGATGATGATGATGATGATGATGATGATGATGATGATGATGATGATGATGATGATGATGATGATGATGATGATGATGATGATGATGATGATGATGATGATGATGATGATGATGATGATGATGATGATGATGATGATGATGATGATGATGATGATGATGATGATGATGATGATGATGATGATGATGATGATGATGATGATGATGATGATGATGATGATGATGATGATGATGATGATGATGATGATGATGATGATGATGATGATGATGATGATGATGATGATGATGATGATGATGATGATGATGATGATGATGATGATGATGATGATGATGATGATGATGATGATGATGATGATGATGATGATGATGATGATGATGATGATGATGATGATGATGATGATGATGATGATGATGATGATGATGATGATGATGATGATGATGATGATGATGATGATGATGATGATGATGATGATGATGATGATGATGATGATGATGATGATGATGATGATGATGATGATGATGATGATGATGATGATGATGATGATGATGATGATGATGATGATGATGATGATGATGATGATGATGATGATGATGATGATGATGATGATGATGATGATGATGATGATGATGATGATGATGATGATGATGATGATGATGATGATGATGATGATGATGATGATGATGATGATGATGATGATGATGATGATGATGATGATGATGATGATGATGATGATGATGATGATGATGATGATGATGATGATGATGATGATGATGATGATGATGATGATGATGATGATGATGATGATGATGATGATGATGATGATGATGATGATGATGATGATGATGATGATGATGATGATGATGATGATGATGATGATGATGATGATGATGATGATGATGATGATGATGATGATGATGATGATGATGATGATGATGATGATGATGATGATGATGATGATGATGATGATGATGATGATGATGATGATGATGATGATGATGATGATGATGATGATGATGATGATGATGATGATGATGATGATGATGATGATGATGATGATGATGATGATGATGATGATGATGATGATGATGATGATGATGATGATGATGATGATGATGATGATGATGATGATGATGATGATGATGATGATGATGATGATGATGATGATGATGATGATGATGATGATGATGATGATGATGATGATGATGATGATGATGATGATGATGATGATGATGATGATGATGATGATGATGATGATGATGATGATGATGATGATGATGATGATGATGATGATGATGATGATGATGATGATGATGATGATGATGATGATGATGATGATGATGATGATGATGATGATGATGATGATGATGATGATGATGATGATGATGATGATGATGATGATGATGATGATGATGATGATGATGATGATGATGATGATGATGATGATGATGATGATGATGATGATGATGATGATGATGATGATGATGATGATGATGATGATGATGATGATGATGATGATGATGATGATGATGATGATGATGATGATGATGATGATGATGATGATGATGATGATGATGATGATGATGATGATGATGATGATGATGATGATGATGATGATGATGATGATGATGATGATGATGATGATGATGATGATGATGATGATGATGATGATGATGATGATGATGATGATGATGATGATGATGATGATGATGATGATGATGATGATGATGATGATGATGATGATGATGATGATGATGATGATGATGATGATGATGATGATGATGATGATGATGATGATGATGATGATGATGATGATGATGATGATGATGATGATGATGATGATGATGATGATGATGATGATGATGATGATGATGATGATGATGATGATGATGATGATGATGATGATGATGATGATGATGATGATGATGATGATGATGATGATGATGATGATGATGATGATGATGATGATGATGATGATGATGATGATGATGATGATGATGATGATGATGATGATGATGATGATGATGATGATGATGATGATGATGATGATGATGATGATGATGATGATGATGATGATGATGATGATGATGATGATGATGATGATGATGATGATGATGATGATGATGATGATGATGATGATGATGATGATGATGATTGATGATGATGATGATGATGATGATGATGTGATGATGATGATGATGATGATGATGATGATGATGATGATGATGATGATGATGATGATGATGATGATGATGATGATGATGATGATGATGATGATGATGATGATGATGATGATGATGATGATGATGATGATGATGATGATGATGATGATGATGATGATGATGATGCTGATGATGATGATGATGATGATGATGATGATGATGATGATGATGCTGATGATGATGATGATGATGATGATGATGATGATGGTGATGATGATGATGATGATGATGATGATGATGATGATGATGATGCTGATGATGATGATGATGATGATGATGATGATGATGCTGATGATGATGATGATGATGATGATGATGATGATGATGATGATGCTGATGATGATGATGATGATGATGATGATGATGATGATGATGATGATGATGATGATGATGATGATGATGATGATGATGATGATGATGATGATGCTGATGATGATGATGATGATGATGATGATGATGATGCTGGATGATGATGATGATGATGATGATGATGATGATGATGTGATGATGATGATGATGATGATGATGATGATGATGATGATGATGATGATGATGATGATGCTGATGATGATGATGATGATGATGATGATGATGATGATGATGATGATGATGATGATGATGATGATGATGATGATGATGATGATGATGATGATGATGATGATGATGCTGATGTGATGATGATGATGATGATGAGATGATGATGATGATGATGATGATGATGATGATGATGATGATGATGATGATGATGATGATGATGATGATGATGATGATGATGATGATGATGATGAGATGATGATGATGATGATGATGATGATGATGATGATGATGATGATGATGATGATGTGATGATGCATGATGATGATGATGTGATGATGATGATGATGATGATGATGATGCTGATGATGATGATGATGATGATGATGAGGATGATGATGATGATGATGATGATGATGATGATGATGATGATGTGATGATGATGATGATGATGATGATGATGATGATGATGATGATGCTGATGATGATGATGATGATGATGATGATGATGATGATGATGTGATGATGATGATGATGATGATGCTGATGTGATGATGATGATGATGATGATGATGATGATGATGATGATGATGATGATGATGATGATGATGATGATGCTGATGATGATGATGATGATGATGAGATGATGATGATGATGATGATGATGATGATGATGATGATGATGATGATGATGATGATGATGATGATGATGATGATGATGATGATGATGATGCTGATGATGATGATGATGATGATGATGATGATGATGATGATGATGATGATGATGATGATGCTGATGATGATGATGATGATGATGATGATGATGATGATGATGATGATGATGATGATGATGATGATGATGATGATGATGATGATGATGATGATGATGATGATGATGATGATGATGATGATGATGATGATGATGCTGATGATGATGATGATGATGATGATGATGATGATGATGATGATGATGATGATGATGATGATGATGATGATGATGATGATGAAGATGATGATGATGATGATGATGATGATCGATGTGATGATGATGATGTGATGATGATGATGATGATGCTGATGATGATGATGATGATGTGATGATGATGATGATGATGATGATGATGATGATGATGATGATGATGAGTGATGATGATGATGATGATGATGATGATGATGCTGATGATGATGATGATGATGATGATGATGATGATGATGATGATGATGATGATGATGATGATGATGATGATGATGATGATGATGATGATGTGATGATGATGATGATGCTGATGATGATGATGATGATGATGATGATGATGATGATGATGATGATGATGCTGATGATGATGATGATGATGATGATGATGATGATGAGATGCTGATGATGATGATGATGATGATGATGATGATGATGATGATGATGATGATGATGATGATGATGATGATGATGATGATGATGATGATGATGATGATGATGATGATGATGATGATGATGATGATGCTGATGATGATGATGATGATGATGATGTGATGATGATGATGATGTGATGATGATGATGATGATGATGATGATGATGATGATGATGATGATGATGATGATGCTGATGATGATGATGTGATGATGATGATGATGATGATGAGAATGATGATGATGATGATGATGATGATGATGATGATGATGATGATGCTGATGATGATGATGATGCTGATGATGATGATGATGATGATGATGATGATGATGATGATGATGATGATGATGATGATGATGATGATGATGATGATGTGATGATGATGATGATGATGATGATGATGATGATGATGATGTGATGATGATGATGATGATGCTGATGATGATGATGATGATGATGATGATGATGATGATGATGATGATGATGATGATGATGATGATGATGATGATGATGATGATGATGATGATGATGATGATGATGATGATGATGATGATGATGATGATGATGATGATGATGATGATGATGATGATGATGATGATGATGATGATGATGATGATGATGATGATGATGATGATGATGATGATGATGATGATGATGATGATGATGATGATGATGATGATGATGATGATGATGATGATGATGATGATGATGATGATGATGATGATGTGATGATGATGATGATGATGATGATGAGATGATGATGATGATGATGATGATGAGATGATGATGATGATGATGATGATGATGATGATGATGTGATGATGATGATGATGATGATGATGATGATGATGATGATGATGATGATGATGATGATGATGATGATGATGATGATGCTGATGATGATGATGATGATGATGATGATGATGATGATGATGATGAGATGATGATGATGATGATGATGATGATGATGATGATGATGATGATGATGATGATGATGATGATGATGGATGATGATGATGATGATGATGATGATGCTGATGATGATGATGATGATGATGATGATGATGATGATGATGATGATGAGATGATGTGATGATGATGATGATGATGATGATGTGATGATGATGATGATGATGATGATGATGATGTGATATGATGATGATGATGATGATGATGATGATGATGATGATGATGATGATGATGATGATGATGATGATGATGATGATGATGATGATGATGATGATGATGATGATGATGCTGATGATGATGATGATGATGATGATGATGATGATGATGATGATGATGATGATGATGATGATGATGATGCTGATGATGATGATGATGATGATGATGATGATGATGATGAGATGATGATGATGATGATGATGATGATGATGATGATGAGATGATGATGATGATGATGATGATGATGATGATGATGATGATGATGATGATGATGATGAGATGATGATGATGATGATGATGATGATGATGATGATGATGATGATGATGATGATGATGATGATGATGATGATGCTGATGATGATGATGATGATGATGATGATGATGATGATGATGATGATGATGATGATGATGATGATGATGATGATGATGATGATGATGATGATGATGATGATGATGATGATGCTGATGATGATGATGATGATGATGATGATGATGATGCTGATGATGATGATGATGATGATGATGATGATGATGATGATGATGATGATGATGATGATGATGATGATGATGATGATGATGATGTGATGATGATGATGATGATGATGCTGATGATGATGATGATGATGATGATGATGATGATGATGATGATGATGATGATGATGATGATGATGATGATGATGATGATGATGATGATGATGATGATGATGATGATGATGATGATGATGATGATGATGATGATGATGATGATGATGATGATGATGATGATGATGATGATGATGATGATGATGATGATGATGATGATGATGATGATGATGATGATGATGATGATGATGATGATGATGATGATGATGATGATGATGATGATGATGATGATGATGATGATGATGATGATGATGATGATGATGATGATGATGATGATGATGATGATGATGATGATGATGATGATGATGATGATGATGATGATGATGATGATGATGATGATGATGATGATGATGATGATGATGATGATGATGATGATGATGATGATGATGATGATGATGATGTGATGATGATGATGATGATGCTGATGATGATGATGATGATGATGATGATGATGATGATGATGATGATGATGATGATGATGATGATGATGATGATGATGATGATGATGATGATGATGATGATGATGATGATGATGATGATGATGATGATGATGATGATGATGATGATGATGATGATGATGATGATGATGATGATGATGATGATGATGATGATGATGATGATGATGATGATGATGATGATGATGATGATGATGATGATGATGATGATGATGATGATGATGATGATGATGATGATGATGATGATGATGATGATGATGATGATGATGATGATGATGATGATGATGATGATGATGATGATGATGATGATGATGATGATGATGATGATGATGATGATGATGATGATGATGATGATGATGATGATGATGATGATGATGATGATGATGATGATGATGATGATGATGATGATGATGATGATGATGATGATGATGATGATGATGATGATGATGATGATGATGATGATGATGATGATGATGATGATGATGATGATGATGATGATGATGATGATGATGATGATGATGATATGATGATGATGATGATGATGATGATGATGATGATGATGATGATGATGATGATGATGATGATGATGATGATGATGATGATGATGATGATGATGATGATGATGATGATGATGATGATGATGATGATGATGATGATGATGATGATGATGATGATGATGATGATGATGATGATGATGATGATGATGATGATGATGATGATGATGATGATGATGATGATGATGATGATGATGATGATGATGATGATGATGATGATGATGATGATGATGATGATGATGATGATGATGATGATGATGATGATGATGATGATGATGATGATGATGATGATGATGATGATGATGATGATGATGATGATGATGATGATGATGATGATGATGATGATGATGATGATGATGATGATGATGATGATGATGATGATGATGATGATGATGATGATGATGATGATGATGATGATGATGATGATGATGATGATGATGATGATGATGATGATGATGATGATGATGATGATGATGATGATGATGATGATGATGATGATGATGATGATGATGATGATGATGATGATGATGATGATGATGATGATGATGATGATGATGATGATGATGATGATGATGATGATGATGATGATGATGATGATGATGATGATGATGATGATGATGATGATGATGATGATGATGAATGATGATGATGATGATGATGATGATGATGATGATGATGATGATGATGATGATGATGATGATGATGATGATGATGATGATGATGATGATGATGATGATATGATGATGATGATGATGATGATGATGATGATGATGATGATGATGATGATGATGATGATGATGATGATGATGATGATGATGATGATGATGATGATGATGATGATGATGATGATGATGATGATGATGATGATGATGATGATGATGATGATGATGATGATGATGATGATGATGATGATGATGATGATGATGATGATGATGATGATGATGATGATGATGATGATGATGATGATGATGATGATGATGATGATGATGATGATGATGATGATGATGATGATGATGATGATGATGATGATGATGATGATGATGATGATGATGATGATGATGATGATGATGATGATGATGATGATGATGATGATGATGATGATGATGATGATGATGATGATGATGATGATGATGATGATGATGATGATGATGATGATGATGATGATGATGATGATGATGATGATGATGATGATGATGATGATGATGATGATGATGATGATGATGATGATGATGATGATGATGATGATGATGATGATGATGATGATGATGATGATGATGATGATGATGATGATGATGATGATGATGATGATGATGATGATGATGATGATGATGATGATGATGATGATGATGATGATGATGATGATGATGATGATGATGATGATGATGATGATGATGATGATGATGATGATGATGATGATGATGATGATGATGATGATGATGATGATGATGATGATGATGATGATGATGATGATGATGATGATGATGATGATGATGATGATGATGATGATGATGATGATGATGATGATGATGATGATGATGATGATGATGATGATGATGATGATGATGATGATGATGATGATGATGATGATGATGATGATGATGATGATGATGATGATGATGATGATGATGATGATGATGATGATGATGATGATGATGATGATGATGATGATGATGATGATGATGATGATGATGATGATGATGATGATGATGATGATGATGATGATGATGATGATGATGATGATGATGATGATGATGATGATGATGATGATGATGATGATGATGATGATGATGATGATGATGATGATGATGATGATGATGATGATGATGATGATGATGATGATGATGATGATGATGATGATGATGATGATGATGATGATGATGATGATGATGATGATGATGATGATGATGATGATGATGATGATGATGATGATGATGCTGATGATGATGATGATGATGATGATGATGATGATGAAGATGATGATGATGATGATGATGATGATGATGATGATGATGATGATGATGATGATGATGATGATGATGATGATGATGATGATGATGATGAGATGATGATGATGATGATGATGATGATGATGATGATGATGATGATGATGATGATGATGATGATGATGATGATGATGATGATGATGATGATGATGATGATGATGATGATGATGATGATGATGATGATGATGATGATGATGATGATGATGATGATGATGATGATGATGATGATGATGATGATGATGATGATGATGATGATGATGATGATGATGATGATGATGATGATGATGATGATGATGATGATGATGATGATGATGATGATGATGATGATGATGATGATGATGATGATGATGATGATGATGATGATGATGATGATGATGATGATGATGATGATGATGATGATGATGATGATGATGATGATGATGATGATGATGATGATGATGATGATGATGATGATGATGATGATGATGATGATGATGATGATGATGATGATGATGATGATGATGATGATGATGATGATGATGATGATGATGATGATGATGATGATGATGATGATGATGATGATGATGATGATGATGATGATGATGCTGATGATGATGAAGATGATGATGATGATGATGATGATGATGATGATGATGATGATGATGATGATGATGATGATGATGATGATGATGATGATGATGATGATGATGATGATGATGATGATGATGATGATGATGATGATGATGATGATGATGATGATGATGATGATGATGATGGATGATGATGATGATGATGATGATGATGATGATGATGATGATGATGATGATGATGATGATGATGATGATGATGATGATGATGATGATGATGATGATGATGATGATGATGATGATGATGATGATGATGATGATGATGATGATGATGATGATGATGATGATGATGATGATGATGATGATGATGATGATGATGATGATGATGATGATGATGATGATGATGATGATGATGATGATGATGATGATGATGATGATGATGATGATGATGATGATGATGATGATGATGATGATGATGATGATGATGATGATGATGATGATGATGATGATGATGATGATGATGATGATGATGATGATGATGATGATGATGATGATGATGATGATGATGATGATGATGATGATGATGATGATGATGATGATGATGATGATGATGATGATGATGATGATGATGATGATGATGATGATGATGATGATGATGATGATGATGATGATGATGATGATGATGATGATGATGATGATGATGATGATGATGATGATGATGATGATGATGATGATGATGATGATGATGATGATGATGATGATGATGATGATGATGATGATGATGATGATGATGATGATGATGATGATGATGATGATGATGATGATGATGATGATGATGATGATGATGATGATGATGATGATGATGATGATGATGATGATGATGATGATGATGATGATGATGATGATGATGATGATGATGATGATGATGATGATGATGATGATGATGATGATGATGATGATGATGATGATGATGATGATGATGATGATGATGATGATGATGATGATGATGATGATGATGATGATGATGATGATGATGATGATGATGATGATGATGATGATGATGATGATGATGATGATGATGATGATGATGATGATGATGATGATGATGATGATGATGATGATGATGATGATGATGATGATGATGATGATGATGATGATGATGATGATGATGATGATGATGATGATGATGATGATGATGATGATGATGATGATGATGATGATGATGATGATGATGATGATGATGATGATGATGATGATGATGATGATGATGATGATGATGATGATGATGATGATGATGATGATGATGATGATGATGATGATGATGATGATGATGATGATGATGATGATGATGATGATGATGATGATGATGATGATGATGATGATGATGATGATGATGATGATGATGATGATGATGATGATGATGATGATGATGATGATGATGATGATGATGATGATGATGATGATGATGATGATGATGATGATGATGATGATGATGATGATGATGATGATGATGATGATGATGATGATGATGATGATGATGATGATGATGATGATGATGATGATGATGATGATGATGATGATGATGATGATGATGATGATGATGATGATGATGATGATGATGATGATGATGATGATGATGATGATGATGATGATGATGATGATGATGATGATGATGATGATGATGATGATGATGATGATGATGATGATGATGATGATGATGATGATGATGATGATGATGATGATGATGATGATGATGATGATGATGATGATGATGATGATGATGATGATGATGATGATGATGATGATGATGATGATGATGATGATGATGATGATGATGATGATGATGATGATGATGATGATGATGATGATGATGATGATGATGATGATGATGATGATGATGATGATGATGATGATGATGATGATGATGATGATGATGATGATGATGATGATGATGATGATGATGATGATGATGATGATGATGATGATGATGATGATGATGATGATGATGATGATGATGATGATGATGATGATGATGATGATGATGATGATGATGATGATGATGATGATGATGATGATGATGATGATGATGATGATGATGATGATGATGATGATGATGATGATGATGATGATGATGATGATGATGATGATGATGATGATGATGATGATGATGATGATGATGATGATGATGATGATGATGATGATGATGATGATGATGATGATGATGATGATGATGATGATGATGATGATGATGATGATGATGATGATGATGATGATGATGATGATGATGATGATGATGATGATGATGATGATGATGATGATGATGATGATGATGATGATGATGATGATGATGATGATGATGATGATGATGATGATGATGATGATGATGATGATGATGATGATGATGATGATGATGATGATGATGATGATGATGATGATGATGATGATGATGATGATGATGATGATGATGATGATGATGATGATGATGATGATGATGATGATGATGATGATGATGATGATGATGATGATGATGATGATGATGATGATGATGATGATGATGATGATGATGATGATGATGATGATGATGATGATGATGATGATGATGATGATGATGATGATGATGATGATGATGATGATGATGATGATGATGATGATGATGATGATGATGATGATGATGATGATGATGATGATGATGATGATGATGATGATGATGATGATGATGATGATGATGATGATGATGATGATGATGATGATGATGATGATGATGATGATGATGATGATGATGATGATGATGATGATGATGATGATGATGATGATGATGATGATGATGATGATGATGATGATGATGATGATGATGATGATGATGATGATGATGATGATGATGATGATGATGATGATGATGATGATGATGATGATGATGATGATGATGATGATGATGATGATGATGATGATGATGATGATGATGATGATGATGATGATGATGATGATGATGATGATGATGATGATGATGATGATGATGATGATGATGATGATGATGATGATGATGATGATGATGATGATGATGATGATGATGATGATGATGATGATGATGATGATGATGATGATGATGATGATGATGATGATGATGATGATGATGATGATGATGATGATGATGATGATGATGATGATGATGATGATGATGATGATGATGATGATGATGATGATGATGATGATGATGATGATGATGATGATGATGATGATGATGATGATGATGATGATGATGATGATGATGATGATGATGATGATGATGATGATGATGATGATGATGATGATGATGATGATGATGATGATGATGATGATGATGATGATGATGATGATGATGATGATGATGATGATGATGATGATGATGATGATGATGATGATGATGATGATGATGATGATGATGATGATGATGATGATGATGATGATGATGATGATGATGATGATGATGATGATGATGATGATGATGATGATGATGATGATGATGATGATGATGATGATGATGATGATGATGATGATGATGATGATGATGATGATGATGATGATGATGATGATGATGATGATGATGATGATGATGATGATGATGATGATGATGATGATGATGATGATGATGATGATGATGATGATGATGATGATGATGATGATGATGATGATGATGATGATGATGATGATGATGATGATGATGATGATGATGATGATGATGATGATGATGATGATGATGATGATGATGATGATGATGATGATGATGATGATGATGATGATGATGATGATGATGATGATGATGATGATGATGATGATGATGATGATGATGATGATGATGATGATGATGATGATGATGATGATGATGATGATGATGATGATGATGATGATGATGATGATGATGATGATGATGATGATGATGATGATGATGATGATGATGATGATGATGATGATGATGATGATGATGATGATGATGATGATGATGATGATGATGATGATGATGATGATGATGATGATGATGATGATGATGATGATGATGATGATGATGATGATGATGATGATGATGATGATGATGATGATGATGATGATGATGATGATGATGATGATGATGATGATGATGATGATGATGATGATGATGATGATGATGATGATGATGATGATGATGATGATGATGATGATGATGATGATGATGATGATGATGATGATGATGATGATGATGATGATGATGATGATGATGATGATGATGATGATGATGATGATGATGATGATGATGATGATGATGATGATGATGATGATGATGATGATGATGATGATGATGATGATGATGATGATGATGATGATGATGATGATGATGATGATGATGATGATGATGATGATGATGATGATGATGATGATGATGATGATGATGATGATGATGATGATGATGATGATGATGATGATGATGATGATGATGATGATGATGATGATGATGATGATGATGATGATGATGATGATGATGATGATGATGATGATGATGATGATGATGATGATGATGATGATGATGATGATGATGATGATGATGATGATGATGATGATGATGATGATGATGATGATGATGATGATGATGATGATGATGATGATGATGATGATGATGATGATGATGATGATGATGATGATGATGATGATGATGATGATGATGATGATGATGATGATGATGATGATGATGATGATGATGATGATGATGATGATGATGATGATGATGATGATGATGATGATGATGATGATGATGATGATGATGATGATGATGATGATGATGATGATGATGATGATGATGATGATGATGATGATGATGATGATGATGATGATGATGATGATGATGATGATGATGATGATGATGATGATGATGATGATGATGATGATGATGATGATGATGATGATGATGTGATGATGATGATGAGTGATGATGATGATGATGATGATGATGATGATGATGATGATGATGATGATGATGATGATGATGATGATGATGATGATGATGATGATGATGATGATGATGATGATGATGATGATGATGATGATGATGATGATGATGATGATGATGATGATGATGATGATGATGATGATGATGATGATGATGATGATGATGATGATGATGATGATGATGATGATGATGATGATGATGATGATGATGATGATGATGATGATGATGATGATGATGATGATGATGATGATGATGATGATGATGATGATGATGATGATGATGATGATGATGATGATGATGATGATGATGATGATGATGATGATGATGATGATGATGATGATGATGATGATGATGATGATGATGATGATGATGATGATGATGATGATGATGATGATGATGATGATGATGATGATGATGATGATGATGATGATGATGATGATGATGATGATGATGATGATGATGATGATGATGATGATGATGATGATGATGATGATGATGATGATGATGATGATGATGATGATGATGATGATGATGATGATGATGATGATGATGATGATGATGATGATGATGATGATGATGATGATGATGATGATGATGATGATGATGATGATGATGATGATGATGATGATGATGATGATGATGATGATGATGATGATGATGATGATGATGATGATGATGATGATGATGATGATGATGATGATGATGATGATGATGATGATGATGATGATGATGATGATGATGATGATGATGATGATGATGATGATGATGATGATGATGATGATGATGATGATGATGATGATGATGATGATGATGATGATGATGATGATGATGATGATGATGATGATGATGATGATGATGATGATGATGATGATGATGATGATGATGATGATGATGATGATGATGATGATGATGATGATGATGATGATGATGATGATGATGATGATGATGATGATGATGATGATGATGATGATGATGATGATGATGATGATGATGATGATGATGATGATGATGATGATGATGATGATGATGATGATGATGATGATGATGATGATGATGATGATGATGATGATGATGATGATGATGATGATGATGATGATGATGATGATGATGATGATGATGATGATGATGATGATGATGATGATGATGATGATGATGATGATGATGATGATGATGATGATGATGATGATGATGATGATGATGATGATGATGATGATGATGATGATGATGATGATGATGATGATGATGATGATGATGATGATGATGATGATGATGATGATGATGATGATGATGATGATGATGATGATGATGATGATGATGATGATGATGATGATGATGATGATGATGATGATGATGATGATGATGATGATGATGATGATGATGATGATGATGATGATGATGATGATGATGATGATGATGATGATGATGATGATGATGATGATGATGATGATGATGATGATGATGATGATGATGATGATGATGATGATGATGATGATGATGATGATGATGATGATGATGATGATGATGATGATGATGATGATGATGATGATGATGATGATGATGATGATGATGATGATGATGATGATGATGATGATGATGATGATGATGATGATGATGATGATGATGATGATGATGATGATGATGATGATGATGATGATGATGATGATGATGATGATGATGATGATGATGATGATGATGATGATGATGATGATGATGATGATGATGATGATGATGATGATGATGATGATGATGATGATGATGATGATGATGATGATGATGATGATGATGATGATGATGATGATGATGATGATGATGATGATGATGATGATGATGATGATGATGATGATGATGATGATGATGATGATGATGATGATGATGATGATGATGATGATGATGATGATGATGATGATGATGATGATGATGATGATGATGATGATGATGATGATGATGATGATGATGATGATGATGATGATGATGATGATGATGATGATGATGATGATGATGATGATGATGATGATGATGATGATGATGATGATGATGATGATGATGATGATGATGATGATGATGATGATGATGATGATGATGATGATGATGATGATGATGATGATGATGATGATGATGATGATGATGATGATGATGATGATGATGATGATGATGATGATGATGATGATGATGATGATGATGATGATGATGATGATGATGATGATGATGATGATGATGATGATGATGATGATGATGATGATGATGATGATGATGATGATGATGATGATGATGATGATGATGATGATGATGATGATGATGATGATGATGATGATGATGATGATGATGATGATGATGATGATGATGATGATGATGATGATGATGATGATGATGATGATGATGATGATGATGATGATGATGATGATGATGATGATGATGATGATGATGATGATGATGATGATGATGATGATGATGATGATGATGATGATGATGATGATGATGATGATGATGATGATGATGATGATGATGATGATGATGATGATGATGATGATGATGATGATGATGATGATGATGATGATGATGATGATGATGATGATGATGATGATGATGATGATGATGATGATGATGATGATGATGATGATGATGATGATGATGATGATGATGATGATGATGATGATGATGATGATGATGATGATGATGATGATGATGATGATGATGATGATGATGATGATGATGATGATGATGATGATGATGATGATGATGATGATGATGATGATGATGATGATGATGATGATGATGATGATGATGATGATGATGATGATGATGATGATGATGATGATGATGATGATGATGATGATGATGATGATGATGATGATGATGATGATGATGATGATGATGATGATGATGATGATGATGATGATGATGATGATGATGATGATGATGATGATGATGATGATGATGATGATGATGATGATGATGATGATGATGATGATGATGATGATGATGATGATGATGATGATGATGATGATGATGATGATGATGATGATGATGATGATGATGATGATGATGATGATGATGATGATGATGATGATGATGATGATGATGATGATGATGATGATGATGATGATGATGATGATGATGATGATGATGATGATGATGATGATGATGATGATGATGATGATGATGATGAGGATGATGATGATGATGATGATGATGATGATGATGATGATGATGATGATGATGATGATGATGATGATGATGATGATGATGATGATGATGATGATGATGATGATGATGATGATGATGATGATGATGATGATGATGATGATGATGATGATGATGATGATGATGATGATGATGATGATGATGATGATGATGATGATGATGATGATGATGATGATGATGATGATGATGATGATGATGATGATGATGATGATGATGATGATGATGATGATGATGATGATGATGATGATGATGATGATGATGATGATGATGATGATGATGATGATGATGATGATGATGATGATGATGATGATGATGATGATGATGATGATGATGATGATGATGATGATGATGATGATGATGATGATGATGATGATGATGATGATGATGATGATGATGATGATGATGATGATGATGATGATGATGATGATGATGATGATGATGATGATGATGATGATGATGATGATGATGATGATGATGATGATGATGATGATGATGATGATGATGATGATGATGATGATGATGATGATGATGATGATGATGATGATGATGATGATGATGATGATGATGATGATGATGATGATGATGATGATGATGATGATGATGATGATGATGATGATGATGATGATGATGATGATGATGATGATGATGATGATGATGATGATGATGATGATGATGATGATGATGATGATGATGATGATGATGATGATGATGATGATGATGATGATGATGATGATGATGATGATGATGATGATGATGATGATGATGATGATGATGATGATGATGATGATGATGATGATGATGATGATGATGATGATGATGATGATGATGATGATGATGATGATGATGATGATGATGATGATGATGATGATGATGATGATGATGATGATGATGATGATGATGATGATGATGATGATGATGATGATGATGATGATGATGATGATGATGATGATGATGATGATGATGATGATGATGATGATGATGATGATGATGATGATGATGATGATGATGATGATGATGATGATGATGATGATGATGATGATGATGATGATGATGATGATGATGATGATGATGATGATGATGATGATGATGATGATGATGATGATGATGATGATGATGATGATGATGATGATGATGATGATGATGATGATGATGATGATGATGATGATGATGATGATGATGATGATGATGATGATGATGATGATGATGATGATGATGATGATGATGATGATGATGATGATGATGATGATGATGATGATGATGATGATGATGATGATGATGATGATGATGATGATGATGATGATGATGATGATGATGATGATGATGATGATGATGATGATGATGATGATGATGATGATGATGATGATGATGATGATGATGATGATGATGATGATCATCATCATCATCATCATGTGTGAGCATACAAAAATTGATTAAAATACAAATAAAGCTGACCAGTGTCAAATCTTTCATATAAAAAATCTCCCTCCATATAAGAACAACGAAAAAGTTGGCTTATAAGCGATTAAGGAGAAAATAAGAAAGAACCCGAATGAACAACAACAAACTTGTGTGGCTAATAAAAGCGCTAGTGGTTTCAATACAATTGATAAACAGAAAAACCTCCATTGGGTTGGAACTGATCATGTGGACTCGGTGGAGAGATGCTTAGTGCGTTGGCTTCTAAGCAGCTTGGTCATGGTTCAATATACGATGAAAGCCCAAGAAGTTTTTCAGTTAAAATGAAAAAGTAGACCAGCACCACTAGAGCAAACGAATCTGATGATCGACCTTGGCAAGTCGTGAAATAGCTATAATTCCAGCCAAAAATACTATGAGAAAAAATTTGTAGTAGCACACTCAAGTTGTTGTTGGTCATTCAAACTCATTACACCAGTGTCATTAAAATAATACAAAAAGTGCTTTAAAAACCAAGTGTGTGGCGTAGAAAAATTGATTATAATACAAACAAAACTGACCAGTGTCAAATCTTTCATATAAAAAATCTCCCTCCATATAATAACAACGAAAATGTTGGCTTATAAGCGATTAAGGACAAAATACGAAAGAACCCGAATGAACAACAACAAACTTGTGTGGCTAATAAAAGCGCTAGTCCTTTCAATGCAATTGATAAACAGAAAAACCTGCATTGTGTTGGATCTGATCGTGTAGGCTCGGTGGCGTGATGCGTTGTGCATTGGCTTCTAAGCAGCTTGGTCGTGGTTCAATAAACGATGAAAACACAACAGTGGCTTCCTTCCAGTGACTCGTTCACCTTTCAGTGGATCCAAACCCAAACAGTCGAAGTCAGTGGATCCAAACCCAAACAGTCGAAGTCACCAAGCGAACCATTTTGTCAACCATAGCTAAGCTTTTTGACCCACTTGGTTGGATTTCTCCGTGCGTGATATCGGCAAAAATTATCATGCAAAAATTGTGGTTGAAGGGCTTAGCATGGGATGTTCCAGTTTCAGTGGATTTGCAGCGTGAATGGGTTTCTCTACGAGCAGAATTACCAATTCTCGAACAAATTCGAATACCACGATGGATTTGTACTGAAAAAGAAATTTTGGAGTTAGAACTGCACGGATTCAGTGACGCCTCTATGAAGGCGTACGGGGCAGCAGTTTACGTTAGGGTTCTAAACAAGGACAAGAAAATCAACACTCACCTCGTTATGTCCAAAACCAGAGTTGCTCCTCTTAATACAGTTTCACTTCCTCGACTTGAGTTATGTGGGGCTGTTATGTTAGCTCGTCTTCTTTGTTATGTTAGAAACGTTTTGCAGTTAGGCCAAATCAACATGTACGCGTGGACTGATTCCACCATCACACTATGTTGGATAGCTGCACCTCCATCGAAATGGAAAACATTCATCAGTAACAGAGTCGCGAAAATACAGAGGCTAACCAATGTCAATATATGGAAAGATGTACCAACGAAACAAAACCCTGCTGATTTGGCGTCGAGAGGAGTTTCACCATCGGAACTAAAAGACAACAGTCTTTGGTGGCGAGGCCCAGAGTATCTACATTCCATTTGGGAATTTTCATATCCCAGTCCGTTAATGAGTTTAGAAACTGAAGAGGAAATGCGTCCAGTAAAAATCCAGTTACATCATACTGTTGAAGCTGAAAACCAAGTAGGTAAATTATTTCAAAAAATTTCGGACTTGAAGAAACTTCTACGAATCATCGCTTATTGTCGGAGGATTGTATGTGTTTGCCTCAAGAAACTTCCGATTAACCAGTTAAATGAGCCACTTACCCCTGAGGATATTCAAAACGCAACCTTTAATTGCATTAGAGCTGTTCAAAAACAAATGTTTCCTGAAGTCATCGAAGATTTAATCAAGCAGCCAACATCATCAAAACATCTTGGATCTCTGCATCCATTCATCGATTGTTATGGCATTCTGCGAGTTGGAGGTCGACTTCAGAATTCGAATCTCAAATATGACCAGCAACATCCAATCGTCTTGAAACCAGATGACCATTTTTCTAATTTGCTGATCCGTGAAGCTCATGAGAAAACGCTCCATGGTGGATTGCAGCAAATGGTCGGCTATCTACGCACCAAATATTGGATTTTCAACATAAAGCGAAGCGTGAAAAAATATATCCACCGTTGTGTAATCTGCTACCGATTCAAAGCCTAACCAATGCAGCAGCTGATGGGGAATTTACCAGCCCCTCGCGTCCGAGTCTCTCGCCCATTCACCCATACCGGGGTTGATTATGCTGGACCGATAGATGTCAAGGCTTGGAAAGGACGTGGAGGAAAAATGTACAAGGGATATTTCGCCATATTTGTGTGTTTAGCGACCAAGGCAATCCACCTGGAGGCCGTAAGCGACATGACCACTCAGGCATTTTTGGCAGCTTTTCGAAGATTCACTGCACGTCGAGGTATCTGCGCAGAGATGTACAGCGATTGCGGAAAAACCTTTGTGGGAGCGAACACCGAGCTCCAAAGGATGCTAAAGGTTGCAAACATCGACTGGAAACAAATCCAATCAACAACAACCAACGTCGGAACAAGATGGAACTTCATTCCTCCCGCTTCTCCCCATTTTGGAGGACTATGGGAAGCCGGAGTGAAATCCGTAAAGTTTCACTTAAAACGGGTCGTCAAAAATGAGACCCTGACATTCGAGGAACTCAGCACGCTTCTGAGTCAAATTGAAGCATGTTTAAACTCGAGGCCTCTATGTCCGCTGTCCGACAACCTCGATGACTTTGCCACCCTGACGCCAGCACACTTCCTGATTGGTACATCAGCTCATCTTATACCAGAAGCAGATTTATCCGTCGAAAAGGTTTTTCACCTGGACAGATGGAAGAAATTGCAAATAGCGGTTCATTCATTCTGGAAGCAATGGAGTGGAGAGTACCTGTCCCGTCTTCAGCAGCGACCGAAATGGTTGAAAACGGAGCGACAACCTCAAATAGGAGATCTTGTCTTGCTAAAAGATGAAAGACTACCACCTTCCAAATGGGCTTTGGCACGCATCACATCCCTAATTCCAGGAGCAGATAACCTGACTCGTGTCGTCAACCTGAAAACAGAATCAGGAGAATTTAGAAGACCTATAACCAAAATATGCCTTCTACCCTGCAACAAATCTGAAGATGAAAATGCAATAATTTAGAAAACATCTTACCCAACCAATGACAAAACATTCAGTAAGAACAAACCACTCATGCACTCAATATGAAATACTCTTTACAGACACTCAAACTCTTATATATACTAACACTAGTCAAGCAGTCAATCAATCAGTCAATCAATCAATCACTCAATCATAAGAAATATAACACTCATATCTCACATTATCACAGCCATGCAATTCTAATTTTGCCACAGAAAATCAAAATATCGACATTAGACATTCAGTTGCACACTTCAGAAAATGTCACGCATAGAACACTCATTTTCGATATTTCAACACTTAAACGTCGTTAATTAATAATTAATACAATTAAAAAAATATATATATACAGTCCACTCAAATCAAAAAAAAAAAAAAAATTTTTTTTGTCAAACCAATAAAGGGACCTTTAGTCAGAAGAGAATGGAATTTACCTAATGGACATGAGAAATACACACGAACACGTATATTCCTTATGGGCAACACACGTGCATGTATACTTCTTATGAGAAACACACAAGCCTGTGCATTTCTTATGGGAAACACACAAACCCGTGTATTTCTAATGGACGAGACTAAATGCAATATATTACACAATTCGGACTAAATGTAACCACATAAATCATAAAATATTAAAATAACTTACCTTAATTCAACAGCAACTATCACAAACACTAAATTTATTGATTTATACAACTAATTTAACACAATTAACTAAGCACAAAATAACAAAACAACCTAATGAATGAAATCAGATTACAACTTGAACTTACAAACGAAAATCGAAGCGCACGAAATGAAATGAGACAGCTATATTGGTATCAATAAGTTATTAGTTGACATTCAACAAGATCTGTTCCTGTAACGTTGTTTGCGTCTCCGTTCTCTAGAATTATGTTCGTTTTTTTTTATTTTGAATGTACTAAATATTACCCTTTATCATTTCATGTCAATATTCATGATGATCAATTACAAGACGAGAAGGTACAATTGCGAACTCGTTCACGCCGGGGAGGAATGTTGAGCTATGAACTAGAACGCCACCTAAGGCCCATGTCATCATCAAGTAATTTGTCATTTGTTTTGTGTCAAATTCAATTTTGTTTATTCATTTTTTGCTATATATATTAAATTGTACCTAGTCATTAGATGTTTTTTGTAACAAGTAATTTTAACTGTCAAGTCGACATAAATATAATACATTTATAACGTTGATAAAAAGAGTTGTGTTTTAATTAAACCTTTTGGCGAAAACAGAAATATTTTGGAAAAAAGTATTCAGATTTAGTAGCAGGAATAAAAGTGGCATTGAAAGGTTGGTTGGAAAAATTTAATCCTCTTATCGATTCAATAGGTGTAATGCGTTCATATGGTAGATTAGTGTTGTCAAATTTATCTTTCAGCGAAAAGTGTCCGATTTTATTGCCTTCCAATTGTCTGTTTTTGAAGCGATACCTTAATTTTGTAAATGATCTATCATTACATGGTGAAATCGAACTTATGATGCGCTTGATTAGATCCGAATATTGGATACCCAAAATTAAAAGACTTGTTTAAAAATGTATTTTTAAGTACGCAGTTTGTACTCGCTACAAAAACCATGTTCAAACGCAACTGATGGGCGCTTTACCGCAAGAAAGAACCGTAATAAGTCGTCCTTTTACGATTACGGGAGTAGATTTTGCGGGTCCATTTCTAATAAAGACTTACTAAGGTCGAAAGTGCCGCTTAGACAAAGGATACGTATGTATATTTGTATGTTTCTCAATACGAGCCATACACCTTGAACTTGTAAGTGATCTGACAACGCAAGCATTTCTTGCTTCCTTTACGCGTTTTGTTTCTCGGAGAGGGACTCCAGACAAAATGTTTTCAGATCACGGAACAAATTTCGTGGGGCTTCGAAAGTCCTCCTTCTGACTTTCACAAATCACTGATCCATTGTCCTACAGCAGCAGCTCATAATTTCTCACAAATGAAATGGAATTTTGTTCCCCCCCGTTCCCCTCATATGGGTGGGTTGTGGGAAGCTGGAGTGAAAATTTTCAAAGGGCATTTTCGAAGATTTCACTAACTTGCTCACCCGAATTGAGTGTACTCTAAACTTGCGTCCATTGTCACCTATGTCGGAAAATGTCTCAGACATTGTTCCTCTGACCCCTGGTCATTTTCTCATAGGTGGTTTATTAGTAGGATTGCCAGAACCTTCATACATAGATCACTCGCTAAGTATTATAAATAGGTGGAGAAAATTGCAAATTCTTCATCACCAATTATCTGCGCGGTGGAAAGAAGAATATATAAAGGAACTCCATAATCGGTATAAGTGGAAATACCGGCGGAGAAATATACAAATCAACGACCTTGTTATCATTAGAAACCAAAATTTGCCACCCAGCGAGTGTCGCCTTGGGCGAGTCATCAACGTGTTAGCTGGACTTGATCATCGAATACGCGTAGCAGAAGTAATAACTGAAAAAAGAATCGTCACGCGTTCTATTGCCAAACTTTGCATCCTTCTACCTCAAAGGCAAGACGATTTCGAAAATGCGTATTAAATTCGAAATTATCTGCTAATACGAGTATATTATTTGATATACCAAGTACAGAAAGAAAACTTTAGTTGTCACCTATAGAAACTAAGATAAAACCAAACTTGAATTTTTAAAAAGAAAAACCATACAAAACCAATTAGTAAAACCTGTGTTCATACTTTCAACTTTGCATATAAAATTATGAATAATCAATTTGAAACCAATAACTGTAACCAAAAATAACTTTTGGATATAAATTTAAAACCTTGTATTCATACTTTTAACTTTGCGTATCAATATATATAAAAAGAAGTTACATTTCCTTGGTAATCTTATGACTCAAAAACCGCCAAACCGATTGACACAAAAGTTTTACAGTTTATTCCTACATATGAGGAGGTGGTATGTGTGAAGTTTGTTTGGAATCCGTGCAGCCGTTCCTGAGTTATGACATTTTATGTGAGTAATGCTTTCCTCTCATACGAAATGCCTGTATGGGAAAAACAACAACAAATACACAGCCGCTGATAAGCGTTTCTGTTGTACTGTATGACTGTATATGTGTACACAGTTGTTAAATGTAGTTGTAGGTGCATTATGTTAATATTAATTTGCTGTCATTGGAATTCAGTTGACAGTTCTCTTATGTGCTTTGAGTTCTTTTATGTTTGTTTTTTAATACACTGTACCAAAATCCAGTCGATAAATCGTAGAGTATAGTATTTATCGGTTGAAATATTTTCAATTGTATTTTTAATGTTTCATTTTTATATAATGACGCAATGATCAATGATGCAAATGTGAATGATATCGGCCGTTTAACAATTTTACCATCATCCTATGTTGGTAGCCCACGTCATATGCATGAATATACGCAAGATGCGATGACATATGTAAGAAATTATGGCCGACCGTATCTATTCATCACATTCACATGCAATCCGAAGTGGGTCGATGTGTCTGATTGTTTAGTTGATGGTCAGGTGCCAAAAGATTGGCATAAATAACGGGCCGTGTATTCCAACAAAAATTGAAAAAATTAATGGATCTGATTCTCAAACTCCGTATATTTGGAGAAGTGCGGTGCTTTATGTATACCATAGAGTGGCAAAAAAGGGGCTTACCTCACGCACATATTTTGATTTGGTTCGTACACAAAATACCACCTGATATGATTGATACTGTCATATCGGCCGAAATTCCAGATCAAACCATCGACCCAGGATTATTCGAAGTTGTCACGAAAAATATGATTCACGGTACCTGTGGTGATATTAATCGAAATTCACCTTGTATGATTGATGGCAAATGTTCGAAACGTTTTCCAAATCAATTGATTGCTGAAACAATTACATGTGATGATGGATATCCACAGTATCGTAGACGATCAACTGAAGACAACGGCAAATTAACTGTAATTAAACTTCAAAATCAAGACGTTGAAATCGATAACCGGTGGATAGTTCCGTACTCACCGATACTGTCAAAAATGTTCAACGCTCACATTAATGAAGAATATTGCAATTCTGTAAAATCAATCAAATATATTTGCAAGTATGTGACTAAAGGCAGCGATATGGCTGTTTTTGGAGTGGCTCCTGAAAATAATCATGATGCAATTTTGCAGTACCAAATGGGACGCTATATTAGTACGAATGAATCTGTATGGCGTATTCTATCGTTTCCAGTTCATGACAGACATCCGGTTGTTGTACATTTGGCAGTTCATCTTGAAAACGGCGAACGTGTTTACTTCACTGATACAAATGCCGAACAAAGAGCAGTAGAGCCACCAGTAACTACACAGACAGCTTATTTCCAGTTATGTGAAACAGATGATTTTGCCAGGACTTTGCTATATTCGAAGTGCCTCACTATTTTACATGGAATGCAAACAAGAGACATCTGTTGATGGTTACCCAGGTATTTTTCGAAGAGATGCTTTGGGACGCATTTATACAGTTAGTCCAGCTAATGTTGAATGTTTTTACTTGCGACTTTTGTTGGTGAACGTACATGGACCTCAATCGTTCCAACATTTACGAACTGTCAATGGTCAATTGTGCGCCACATACCGTGACGCATGTCAACGCTTGCATTTGCTGGAAGATCATACGCATTGGGAAGCTACGCTTCGTGATGCATCAATTGCATCTCCACCAAATCAAATTCGTATGTTTTTTGCCTTCCACTGGAATTGTGGAATAAATACAAAGATTTCATGGCTGAAAACATTTTGATTCGACTTCGACATCGTTCCAATGATCCTGCATTGCTGCTGACATTGGAAATGTATAATGAAGCCTTGATAATGATCGAAGATTTGTGCCTTACGATTGCAAATAAAGCATTAGTGCAATAAGGATTGACTTCACCAAATCGTCCAATGCATGATTTATTTGAACGAGAATTGCAACGCGAACAGCAATTCGATCGTGATGAATTGCGTGCATTCGTACAAACGTATACTCCACAATTAAATGATCAACAAAAACATGCATATGACAAAGTGATACAAGCTGTCAATGATAACACTGGTGGATTGTATTTTTTGGCTGCACCTGGCGGCACTGGAAAAACATTTTTGATTTCATTGATGCTGGCAACAATTCGGTCGGAACAAAAAATCGTATTGGCACTTGCTTCTTCCGGTATTGCAGCTACATTAATTGATGGCGGCCGCACAGCGCATTCCGCCTTGAAATTGCCATTGAACATGCAAGCAATTGAAACACCAACATGCAATATTTCAAGGAGTTGTGGAATGGCTAAAGTCTTGCAACAAACATCCATTATTTTATGGGACGAGTGTCCAATGGCCCATAAAAATCTTTGGAAGCCTTAAATCGAACATTACAAGATTTAAGACGGAGTTCACAGTTGTTTGGCGGTGCATTAATATTGTTATCTGGTGATTTCCGTCAAATGTTGCCTGTTGTTCCGAGATCAACACCTGCTGATGAAATTAATGCATGTTTGAAAAGTTCGTTTTTGTGGGCACACGTACAAATGCTATCCTTGACGACCAATATGCGTGTGCATCTTCAAAATGATTCATCAGCACGTGAGTTTTCAAAGAAATTGCTGAAGATTGGCGATGGAAAGATTGCAAGCGATCAAAATGGGTTTATCACGTTACCGAATAATTTTTGCATAATTGTATCATCAAAACAAGAAATCATTGATCGAGTTTTTCCAAATATTGTACAAAATTACAATCACCATGATTGGTTACGAGAACATGCAATTTTAGCACCAAAAAATATCAATGTCAATGAAATCAATTTCCACATCCAGGAAAAATTGCCAGGTGATTCGGAAACGTATAAATCTATTGAAACTGCTATGAATGATGAAGACGCAGTCAATTATCCGAATTTTTAAATTCTTTGGAACCACCAGGCATGCCACCGCATTATTTGAATTTGAAAGTTGGTTCATCGATTATACTTCTCCGAAATCTTAATGCACCAAAACTTTTTAATGGGACGAGACTTTCAGTGAAGAAATTGATGCCACATTTAATTCAAGCAAAAATTCTCACTAGCAAACGCAAAAGGTGAAATTGTACTAATACCGCGCATCCCATTAATACCAACGGACATGCCATTTGAATTCAAACGTCTTCAATTTCCCGTGAGTTTATCCTTTGCTATGACCATTAATAAAGCTCAAGGACAAACTCTTCAAGTGTGTGGTGTGAATTTGGAGGAACCGTGCTTTTCACATGGACAATTATTCGTAGCATGTTCCAGAGTGGGAACCCCCAAAAATTTATTGATACATACACCACACAATCAAAAAAAAAATGTTGTATACACTATTGTATTGAATTGATGTACAACTTTAGCATTATAAATAAAATCCTTTTAAAGCATCGCCATTAAGTAGATTTATTACAAAATACATGTTTTTTCTTGGGCGTAGCAACGCGCCCCGGGTCGCGCTAGTACAATTATAAATTATCAATTTGGAAACCACAACTGGAATCAAAATTAACTTTTTTTATAAAATTTTAAACTCTCTCAAAAATCATTTGTATATTTATACGGCTAGTTGGTGATTTGTGGACGTTCGGAAATATCTCTTTTCATTTTCATTCATTGCAATAAGTATTGCAAACCGGGCAGTAATGTTCAAGTTGCAAGTGTGAACACCACACATATTTGCCATTCTAACCCACACTCAAAACACCTAATTTCCAAACCTGCCCCACGGTGTTCGATTAGAATATTGCTGCCGCCGGCATATTATTTTTCACATATTGTTTTTCCGCCCACCATCGCCACTAGTCATCCACCACCGCCATCGTAGTAACATTTTAATAAAAATTCGAAGTCGCAATAATTAACTTGTTTTTATTGATTTTACTTTGTGCAAAGTAATTAACACGAAGTTCGGAATATTTAATCCAACCAAAAATAAATCAATCGGAGTAATTAACCCCCGACATAAACGTTACTTTTTAATTTGTATATATATATTTTTCTTTAATGCCCGAATTAATAGATTATTTATGAAGATTAGGAAGATTACGAAACTAACAAACCGCGACTAGGATTATACGAACACAATTTTTAGTTATAAACAAAATAAAAAAAAACAATATTTATTATTTATATGTGCAACCGGCATTCGCGTCGAATAATTTCGATCTGACCAAATGTCCACGGATAAACGAAGGAAGAATAAATAAAAAAAGAAAATATTATAACAAACTGCAACAACTATGCAGGCAATCGGCTAGCCAGCTGGGGTGTGTGATCGATAAAAAAAAGGTTTTCGCGTATATAAAATAAAATGCACGACTGGATCGTACGAACGTGCTTTTGTAGCTAACAATTTTAATATAGCTAACCATTGCGGCTGTGTGGTAGTTAGGTAATCTAGCAGACGTGCCGTAGTGCTTCAAGCAAGGCTTTCACTAACTGTTTTTTTAAAATTTTGTCTATTTTTAGTTACGATCCAGGATCACTAAGAGGACGTAATAGAAAACGATCCCATTTCTCTTTTTAACCTATTTTGTTGTTTTTATTTTTTTTTAATTTTTGGTTTTATTTAATTTTTTTTGATTTCTAGTTTTATAGTTTTTCATTTTTTTATAACACCCATTTTATTGTTAAAATATCTTAAATTACATAGCTGAGAACACTCAAAAACAAAACAATTAATTCATTCTTTAGCTTTTTAAAATTAAAGAGAGTACCATATGAATAATTTAGACATTCATTGGGAAATTATTTTCAAAGTCAACAAAGTTTTTTTGTAGAAAATAAAGCTAGGAACTTAGATTTCTTCAATGACTCGAACAGGGTTTCGATTTAAAGAGATAATGTGTCGATTATCTCAAAAAATATTTGGCGATATCGCAGTTCAAAACTTTTCAGACTTTCGCCTCGTTTTGGAACAGGATCACTAGCCTATTTGGATGCTCAAAAAATATCTTGAAACTTCGTTCTCAAGCTATTATTTGAAATCGAACGCTGACATCAACAAAAATTGATGTCGAACATTTTGTTTTGTAAGTAATTAAACAAAATATCTGGATGAACAAAGACTTTGTTGAGAGTTGAAAGTATTGAAAGAATTCCAAAACTGAAGAAAACCTCTCGCTTGGATTGTGTCAGACGACTAAGTATCCGGGTCATTAATCATTTCTTCAAATAACGTGACTAAGTAACTTAAATGTGTTTGAACTACATTTTCAATACGGGATGAGTAATTCCATATAGTTGGGGCAACGGTAGGTAATCTTCTTTTGATTATTTGGTCTAAGAAATGAGTTCTTTTGGTGGACTGGGAGAAAGCGGAGAGACCAGAAAAATTTTAACAATATATGTTCACCTCCCGAAAAGAGTTTACGGATTGAGAAAGAACCAAATTTAGCACATGAGCATTGCAATTCACAAATATTGCATTTACAAATTCATTTTACTTGAGCTTGTGTTCCGTTAAACTCACTAGACAAAACCGCGGCACCATTTTTTTTTTTTATTCATTTTTATTTAATTTTAACTTATAACTATCTTAAAGCTAGACAAAAATGTTTAAAACTAGCCTAATTATCAATAACTTACAACTAATTTACTAGCCCCTTACGGGCGCTCTAAACTAAACTATATCTTAATACTAATGTCTTTCGACCTTAAATCTATTTTAATTAATTCTAATTATTTTATTTTATTTTTGTTTTACCAAGAGAACTTTTTTTTTAAAAACTTGGTCTCGTATCATTTTTCATTTTTTACTTACAAACTACCTAAATCTACACTAAAAATAATTAAAAGAAGATACAATTAACTTATATACTAACTAAAACTAACTTAAACTACTTAAGATACCTAAAAATACCCAAAACTACTTAAAAACTAGAACAGCCACAGCAGCATTTTTTTCGTTTTTTTTTAAATTTTTTTTTGTATATTTTGTATACGCATGCAGACACACAGAGAGATGCAACCCACACAGCCAGGTACATACGTACATACATATTCGTATGTACATACATACACAGGCACGCAGCTGCATGCACAAATGCCCCCGCAAACATACATATTTTTAAATTTTTTTTTTGTGCCACCCCGACTGTTCCTTATACCTAATTTACCTAAATCTACGTAAGTCGGCCAAGACATACCATCCTAAGCGACTTTATGTATCATAATGCTGTTCAGAGAGCCACCAGAACTGGTTCTCTTGTTTCGCCCTATCCCTTCGGTCCCTATCGGACACAGTCCTACTGAACTGAAGGCGCTCTTCTCCACCTTGAGCGATGACGTCTCGACCATACAGGAGTCGCCTATCAACAGTTTTCCGGCTGACGTGGTAGATGAGCGGAACCGCCATTCCATCCTGTATCAGCCCTCGACTGTCTAAAAAGAGGAATACCTCGGGAGGGATGTAGCCAATTAACCGCGCACTCTCAAAATATTCATTATTGGGGTAGTAAGCCTCAAAAATTAAGTTGTTGGTTGAGGACATCGCTCTTGCAGTGTGACCCCGAATCAGCTTAAACAAAAAATTATCTATTCTGTTTATGTTGGCTCCGTTGTATAGAACCTGGTTGGAATAATATCTTGTGTACTCCGACTCTGGTGTTCTGTGTATTCCAAGGCAACGTCTAAGACATTGCCTCTCAAACACCCGAATCTTTTCCATTTGAGATGGGGCAACGTTGAACCACACCGGGCATCCGTAGGCAATCATCGGCCTGATGATGGCCATGTAGCATATCACCTTCACCCTGCTGTCAAGACGGCTGCTATAAAACAGTCGTTTTGTCAAGGCAAAGGCTCCCCTAGCCCTGGCCAAAGCAGCACCTATATGTCTGTCAAAATACAGGTACTGATCCAACCAGATGCCAAGGTACTTTACTACACTTTTACTCGCCAGTGGATGTCCATGTGGCCCTACGATCACCAGCTTGCGCCAGTTCTCTCTCGTATCCCTTGAGGCGCTAGACAACGGATTCCTAAACAAAATAGTTTCTGATTTCTGGAAGTTGATTTTCAACTTCCAGTCATCACAATATCGCTAATTCTTGTCGAAGTCACTCTGCAAGAGATTTTTGATGACCTCAACTGTATGAGCTGGAGCTCATTCTTCGAAATTAACAGGGGACTGGGCCCATTTCTGTCGGCGATTATGGCGTTTGCCAAATCTTCATCATTAAACCCGGTAAAACCAAGGTTCTCAGATCGCCATTCGGTTATATCGTTCCGGAGCCATAAGTGATGAAGCAGAGATCTGTTCTCCAGGTCATGATTCGGGCGAATGCTAGCATTCACCTTGTACACTTGCTGGAAAGCAGCCCCCACAGACTCCACTCTCTCCTGCGGATCTTCGATTATATAGAGGTCATCGTCAAATACGGCATCCTCTGGGTCTATGCCTGCTGTCAGAAATACGTCTCTGTTCGCTGTCGTCCTCTGGAACTTAAGACACGGAAGATCGTTTTGATCCTTTCTTCTAAAAATCTTATTAATTTTTGGGAACATACTTGGGTCGCTGGAGTTAACGGCACGAATTTTATTGTCCCAGAACGAATTAATAGCCAATCTATAATTTTCTTTGATCAATTGGTTGATGTTTTTGATGGACGACTTCAGTGTCCTAATCTCCAGGTCTCGTGTATCAGTAAACCGCCTGTACAAGCGGTTTAGTCTTGTCAGAAGCCCACTTTTTTGTCTGTGAAGTGCGTCAATTGTCGCGTTACGTTACCTGTCAGTTGCGTTACGTTCTTTGTATTTCGGTATTGTTCTGTTCATTGTTCGTAGAATCGTTTCGTCAATTTGTTCTAAGTATCTGTGGATTTCAGTATTTGTTAGGTTCCTGTCATTTGGTGGGGATATACTATTTGAACGTAATTCACTCAATAAGGCATTGGAGAAACGTGGCCAGCGCACCTTACTGTAATTTTAAGTATGCACAGGCACACACTCCTCCAACTCCATAAGCTGGTTCGGAAGTTGTATTACGGCGGCGAGTCCGCAGTGGTCACTGTCGTACTCGATCGTTCGTAAACAATTTCTTGGCCGTTGACCCACAGCGTAAGCAATTGTTAGTCTTTCGTCCTTAAGCAATAGATCCAGATAGGCACCGCTTCTTGGGAACGATGGCCGTCTGTGGCTAGAAGATCGATGCGATACTCAAGGTTGTATCGACCCATCCAATTAAATAGATGGTTACCTCGAGGATTTTGTATTTGATTTCCCCAATCTGTGTGCTTAGTGTTTAAATCACCCGCCAATATATAGTAATTCTCTTCCGAGCTCCATCTTAAGCATTCAAAAAGCTTTTCAAGCTCTGTTATAAACTGGCCGAACCTTTGGCAGCGCATGCATTGAAGCATGTCGCCGCGCCTTTTTAATTTATCCCAAGTTACAACCTGGTAGTTGAGGACGGATATACTCCTCAAACTAAAAAGTTGAACAAGGAAGAAGGGAAGACTCCGCTTCTCCCGCCTAGCTCTAACTGTAGCGAACGGCTTGACCCCGATAAAATCGAGATCGTCATTCGCTTTTTGGCGGAGTTCATTTATGAGCACCTGTTGATCCGTGCAGGAATCTATGCCCTTCAAAAGGACCGTTTGAAATTTTTCGGTTTTAGTGGTGAAACTAAAGAATTCAGTAGTAGTTTCTTTTAGCAACTCTTTGACTTTTTGTGCTGTTCCAGTGTGAAGCACTGGATAGCATGCCTATCGTTATTTAATCTTTTTATAGTAAAATTTTGACCTATGGTCAGCTTACATAGATTTATGGTATCCTGTAACTCCATTTTATAAGTATTTATGGGTGGCACCTTTTCTTTTTTCGTAATCGGCCGCTGTGGCTGCTGATGCTGAGACTGACTTTTCTGCTGCTGTTGATTCTGCTGCTTTTGAATCTGCTGCTGCTGTTTTTCTTGCGATTGTTTCTGGGCTTGTGTCTGCTGCTGTTGCTGTTGCTGTTGTTGTTGTTTTTGCCGTTGTTGTTTTGGCTGCTGCTGTGGCTGTTGTTTTCGTAATTGTTCTTTTTTCTGTTGTTGTTCTTGTTCGTCGAGTTCTTTTAGTTGTTTCGCTCGGCGCGCTTCTTGGCTGGCCTTACCGCGGCACCATCGTATGCCTGAGCTACCAATTTCTCCATCCAGTTTCTTATTTATATAAAATCTATAATCTATAATTTTTGTTGAAATGGCTGTGACAATCCGATTGCCATTGACATCCCAAAATTGATAAGATCGTTCTTTCGCAACACCATTTTCATCAGCAGATCAGAAAACCACAGACAATTGTGATTTTTTTTGTATGTATGTGGCTTCGTTCAACATACCAGTAATGAAATGTGCCTTATCAATCTCCTTATCAATATTATTAGACATAACATTTGGTACTGCATGAATTAAATCATTCTGTATTTTGTTCGACGTCCCTTTGAATACAGTTGCTATTTTCAAATGATTTTCTAATTTCGCTTCGTACTTGGCTTTAGCGGCTCGCGCACACCAAAGCCGTCATCGGCCGAATTATGCTAGGGCGACGCACGTCGGCTAAACACGGCCGATCAAACCAAACGCATGTAGAAGAAAGAGAACGCGTACACCACTTAAGCCGACATCGTCCGATGACGTCCGATATTCACCGATAAACCGACACATCCGAACTAATTTGGATTTATCGTCAGTTTGCCTGTAAGGTTGTATGAAAAAAGATTCGTAGTCGCATATACTCAAGAACTGTATCGTAAGATAACTCATTGAGTGTATGCCGGGGTACGTCAGAGACAGTCGTTCGAATTGTTCCGACACAAATTCGGCCAATGATTCGGTTTCAGTATACGCGTAGCGTAAGAGTTAGGAGCTCAACATAATTGCCCTTATTCTCGGACTCTTCTCCTTCATGAAAGCTAGCTCTTGGGAGCCCAAAAGGACACAGCATCAATAAGCTGCTCCAAAACTTTGCGGTTTACGGAAACTGGCTCGTTACGAGGGAAATATATGCAATATTGGCGTACCAGAATTTAAAACCTCTTATTTTTCTACAGATGAAAGCTGCGGAAATGGTTTTTTTTATCAATTTTTCGATTACGCATTTAGGACTATTTAAATCCATTTTTACTTACAAAAATGACATTTCCACTCAGAAAGCAAGACCAGAAATTAATATCAATATCTGAGTTTGATTAAAAGAGCCTAGCGCACAATCGATTTAATTTAATAATCGAATCCATAAACAGGCAAGCAAAAAGATGTCTCAAACATGAATTTTAAAAAATTATTCATTTCAACAATTAACAGCAAAACATTTTATTTAATTAAATATGTATTATATCACCATGATGAGATGAAGGTATTTACCCGATGAATTCCACATTAAAAAGGAAGTATAATTCATTGTAAGAGAGTATTGATAATTGTTAGTATAGAGAAAGACTTTCGTTATGTACAAGAGATAGTGATGCATTGCAGAAGGCAAGCCCGTTAGCTAGCATAATCGTGGCAAACAAGTAAGTATTTAAATAGAGTAGCTAAGCAAAAAAATACAATAGGGATTAACTTGAAAAAATTAAAATAATGGGTTATCCATTTTGCGGTTTCAAAAGTAAACGTAAATAAAATACATTTTTTTTGATTATGTTTCTTTTTTATTATAAAGTTTGAACGTTGACATTATGTGTGAAACACTACATAATTTAAATGAGCACCACGCGAATTGTTGCAAGCATCGATTCTTTTGAGGTAATTTTCGACCACTTTTTGACACATATTGGGCGGTATCTCAGCCATAACTTGACGAATGTTGGTTCTCAAGTGTTCAAGAGTTAAAGGTTTATCTGCATAAATACGGTCTTTCTCGTAGCCCCACAAAAAAAAAACCAGCGGTGTCAAATCGCATGATCTTGGTGGCCAGTTGATATCGCCACGAAGAGAAATTACGCGGCCAGGAAATGTCTCTAGCAATAAAGCCATATTCGCTCGAGTTGCGTGGCATATGGCACCGTCTTGTTGGAACCTCATATTCTCCAAGTCGTATTCTTCAATAGCAGGCAAAAAAAAGTCGGTTATCATATGCCCATAACGCTCCGAATTGTCGGTGACAGTCGTTTTCATCATCGTTTTCGAAGAAGTAAGGTCCAATGACACCTCCGGACCAAAGAGCTCCCCAAACAGTGAATTTTTGTGGATGTAATGGCCTCTCTTCAATTACTTGAGGATTCTCAGATCACCAAATACGACAATTTTGTTTATTAACATACCCACGGAGTGAGGTATGTGCTTCGTCGCTGAAGAAAATTTTGTTCGAAAAATCGCCGTCCACTGCCTGTTGTTCAAGCACCCATTCGACGTATCTACATACGACGTTGTGAATGGTCAGCTGGCTTCAGTTGATGTGTAAGCTGGACTTTATATGGATGAAGGTGTAGATCCAAATGCAAAATACGCCATAGTGTGCCGTAAGACAGTCCTACTTCCTGAGAATGACGAGGAATCGACACATTCGGGTCTTCGGTAACACTTTCACTTACAGCAGGGATATTTTCAGTGGTACGAGCGAAACGATGATGCACAGGCCTTAAAATATCTCTAACCAATCCAGTCTCTTCAAATTTCTTCAGAATCTCGCCGATTGCTTGCGTATTTGGACGATTATGTAAACCATAATCTCCTCTTAAAGCACGGTATGTGGCAGTATCACCATTTTTGTAGTAGGTTTTAACAATTTGTATGCGTTGTGCGATAGTCAATCGATCAATTTTCGTAAATGTCAGACTTTCAACTGAAAAAAAAATTGGTTTAACAACTTAGTTTGACAGATGTCGAATTCCAGCCCTATACTTTTGAAATCGCAAAATGGATAACCCTTACAATAAGAAGCATTAACATAGTGTAAATCAATTTTGTTTAGCAAAGTTGAATTTAAATGAAAAATTAAGAATTTATGAATTCGGTTTTAAATTTTAAAATAATTAATTCAATCCTAAACATCCCGGCGCCCCCGAACGAACTTCAGGAAATTGGTAGGATGGCACATTTAGATATAGGGCGAGTAAGCGTTCCGTTAGGTGTCCTTACAGTGGCCAAAACAGTGGTCGAGAATTTAAAATGGCCTCAATTTGAGAAGTTACCATCGCTAACTTTCCAACGTTAATATAGAAGAGCCAATGACACGTCGAAGGTGAAGCTTTACAGATTTGACACCTGCCTCCCACAGACCACCTATTTGAAGTGCAGAAAAGGGAATAAAAAGCCAAGCAATCGGTCGTGAGATCTCTCACAACTTCCAAATGTATAGCTTGGTCGAGAAGCAAACGAATATACGCCTTCAGAAGTTGTGGCTTTCGGCCTCGAGATAGCTTGATTGTCAGCGGCTTAGCTTTGTACGAACCCGTGTTCATGAATGGTCGATTGGATTGAATGCGTTGAAGAGGGCGTTTCCCCATCAGCTGATCACATGTTGATTCGCTGAATAAAGCATTACAGTCATGAACAACATTTCGAACAATATTTATACTGCCCATCACCCAAAATTGCTGTAGAACGAATGCGAAGCTCTCCGACACTCCAGCATGCGCGTACCTCAAATGAACATCCTGTGTTATAAGAAAATAAATTTTATTATTTTTTGGAATTATTATAGGATGTTTTATATTGTAAGGAACTGCTGCATGTTTTATAGGACCGCCAACGCGAAGAGGTCTATCGCTGTCCAAAAATGCTGAATACCTGAGTAAGGTTGAATTCGATGAAAAACTTTTATTATTTATCAAATCGTTGATATGCCTTTGATATGAGGTAAGCTCAACGTATTTTATGATAGATATTTTAGCAGAGTGGATTTCGTAGAAACCGGCGCAAAATCCTATCGTCCCCTCCACGTGGTGCCAGCTGGATAGCCGCAAACTGAACTAACGACGAACGTTGGATCTATCGAATTCAGGGCTGTGACACCTGAGCCATCTCCTCAGGAAGTAAGAGCAAAAGCACAGATATCACTCTGAAGAACCAGCCCTAAAGATCACATCAGTCGTGCTCAGGCCTCCCAAGAAGGAAAACCCATTTGTGATTAAAATAAAAATACTAGCCCCGGATGAACGGACTGATAATGTTGACGACACCCCCCCCCCCCATCCCACGCAAACGAAAAACGGACAACGACATACGTGTATGTACATGGAATGTGCGTACACCTAACCGGACACGCAAAGCAGAACAGCTTGCCGGTGACGTCACCAACGTCAAAGCTGATATCACACCGCTCCAGCAATGGACCGGGTGAGAGGAAGATTGAAGGATGCAATTTCTACTATGCAAAGTTTGTGTGTGGATTTGCAGTCAGAGGAAAACTTAGGCAAAGAATTTAAGCTTTCGGGAGGTCAGCGAGAGAGTGACTACAATCGGCATCAAAGCTAAATTTCACCACCTGAGCATTATCAACGAAAATGACCCTACAGAAGAGAAGGATGACACTACTAAGGAAGAATTCTACGAGCTACTCGCCGAAACTTATGAACAATGCCCCAAAAATGACTCCCAAATACTCCTGGGAGATCTTAATGCTAAAATTGGTAAAGAAAACATATTTGGTAGGGCAGTCGGAAAGAAAAGCCAGCACGACATCACTTTAGAAACGGACTCAGGCTTATCGACTTTCTAGCGGAAAAGAACATGGTGTTGAGTAGCACAAGATTTCCCCGCCTTGATACTCAAAAGGGTACTTGGCGGTCCCCCGATGATCCAACATGCCACCAAATTGATCATGTTGCCATCAACGGAAGGTACTCCTCTAGTATACTGGGTGGACGCACGTAGAGAATAAGCTAAATTGACTCGGATCACTACCTGTTTGGTGCAAAACTGCGCGTGCGAACATCCATGGAGGCTATTAGGCGAACATCAATCCTGAGAAGGAAATTCAATATGGGTAGACTGCAATCGGAAGAGACCGCGATAGCCTGTGTCGACCAAATATCCCTAGATTTTGCGAGGGACCCTAGTACAGACGAGGTGAGCCCAGAAGATCGCTGGCAGCAATGCCAACATGCCATCAAGGCTGCTGCAGAAATGGTGCTAGGATTCTCACAGCCGCCGCCAAAGAATCCCTGGTTTGACTCTGAATGCACTAGGGCAAATAAAGCCAAAAACGGAGCGTATAAGTTATGGCAGCAAAAGAAAATAAAAGCCTCCCGTCAGCTCTACGTTGAAAAGAGAAGGAGATGAAAACCGCTTGCTCAGTAAAAAGAAAAGAAACCATGAGCAGCGTGAGGTCGAGAAAATATAGAGGTGTTTTAGCAGGAAACAGGTGCGGAGTTTCTACAAAAGAGTCAAAAAGAAAACAACAAGATTCACTAGTCTAACTGGTGCCTGCAAGGATGAGGAAGGAAACACCATAGCGCAAACGCAGTCGATGTTGAAAATATTGAGAGATCAATTTAACCAGCTGATTAATGGATATGATTACCAATATTCCACCCACCCGACCTAAGTGAGAACAAGTTAGCCATCGCACGGTTAAAATCGAACAAAGCAGCCGGTTATGATGGCCTGCAGGCGGAACTTTTTAAGTACTTTGGAGATGATCTGGTTAGGAGCATACACCAACTTTTCAACAAAATATGGTCGGAGGGAAGTATGCCCGAGGAGTAGAACCTTAGTACCATTTGTCCGATCTGCAAAAAAGCGACCTCCTTCTCTGCTGCAACTATTTATGTGAATGCCTGAAGCCATTTACTGATGAACTGATTGGCGTCTATCAGTGTGGTTTCAGGCCTGGAAAGTCTACCATCGACCAGATTTTCACACTATGCCAAATCCTGGAGAAGACCCAAGAATTTAATATCGATACACACCACCTATTCATCGATTTTAAAGCGGCTTATGACACCGTGTATAGAGAAGAGCTGCACCGTGCCATGTCGAGTTTTGGTCTCCCTGCCAAACTAATACGCCTTATCAGGATAACGTCGGAAAATGCCCGTTGCTCCGTTAAAATTGGGAGATATTCAACCGTAACCACCAGAGGACTTTGAGGTGACGCGCTTTCATGTAGCTGTTTTAATATTGTCATTGAGAGAGTAGTGCGCAATACTCGGGCCAACACCAAAGGCACTATCTTTCAAAAGTCCACTCAATATCTTGGATACGCGGATGACTTCGACATATTGGGAAGATCCAAGCGAGCAGTCACGGTTACCTTTTCTAGTATGGAATCAGAAGCGTACAAAATGGGTCTTGTGACCAATGAGGAGAAGACGAAGTATATGCTGTCATCAAATAAAGCCGATTCCCACAGAAGACTTGGTCAGAACGTGACTATTGATAGATATAACTTCGAGGTGGTCAGAGAATTTGTCTACCAGGGTACAACTGTGAACTCTGCAAATGACATCGCGTGGTTTCACGTTATAATAATTATTTTGCGTTCGCACAATGAATGTCAATGTGCTTTGGCGATTGGTAAAATTCCATTCTTTGGATTTCTTAAAAAAATAATATTAGAAATACACGAAAAAAGAAATTAATCTATATGAATCCGTACATTTTATAGTCATGAGTATTTAATTAAATATCGTCTGTGTACAGTGCGCAAAAAGAAGTTTTACAAATAATTTTCAACAAATTTAGGTACAAAATAAATATCTTACAATTATTTAAATCGCAAAAGCTCTTTATTTTACAGCTTTTGTTATTCTTTATTGTACTTTGATTGCATTTACAATTTCGAAAAAAAGTATTCTATGTTAATATTCATATTGCATTAAATCCGTTGTCATATAAAAAAAACTGTGCATCAATAGGATTCGAACGTGAACAATTCGGTTAGTTAGATTCAGGTAGTACTTTCTGTTAGTATTCGAATGAATATTTCTTTCAGACAATAGGTTTTGATAAGAAATAACCACTTAAAATTATTTTATCCAAAAATTGTATTTAATTTTTTTTGCAATAAAAAACACACAAAAGAACGCATTTCTATCGAGAGAAAAATATGTCAATTTTAACAAATTGGTTGTTCGATTAAAAGGTGGCACTCTTAATTTAGACGGAAATCGAATTTAAAGGCAAAAAAGGAGGAAAGTTTGATGGCTCTAGGATGCTTAGTTTGGCCGCAAATCGCGTTTAAAGTTTAAAGTCGGTTTATCAGGCCTAGCAATACATTCATTCAAAGAGTGCATTTCCTTGATCACCAATATGCTAATTTTACCTCTCTAGGATGCTAAGTTTAACCGCAAATCAAGTTTAAAGAGAAAAATATGTCAATCTTGACAAATTGGTTTTACGTATCGGGAGATACATCGATTGAAAACTGGCACTCCCAACATCACGAATATTCAATATTTAAGTCGCTACGACGCTTAATTTAGATGGAAATTGAATTTAAAGACAAAAAAGGTGTTAAGTTTGATGGCTCTAAAATGCTTAGTTTGGCTGCAAATCGCGTTTAAAGTTTAAAGTCGGTTAATCAGAACATGCGATACATCGATTCAAAGAGTGCATTTCCTAGATCACGAATATTCGCTTTTTAACTCTCTAGGATGATTAGTTTAGACGCAAATCAAGTTTCAAGAGAAAAATATTTCAATGTTACAAAATGGGTTTTCGTTTCCGGCGATACATCGACTGAAACGTGGCACTCTTAACATCACGAATATTCGATTTTTAGGCCGCTACGATGCTTAATTTAGACGAAAATAGAATTTAAGGAGAAAAAAGGTGTAAAGTTTGATGGCTGTGATGACTGAATCGCGTTTAAGGTTAAAAGCCGGTTTATTAGGTCATGCGATACAACGATTCAAAGAGTGAAATTCCTAGATCACGAAAATGCCCTTTTTAACTCTCTAAGATGCTTAGTTTAACAGAAAATCAAGTTGACAAATTGGTTTTTCGTATCGTGCGATACATCGATTGAAAGGTGGCACTCCCAGCATCACGAATATTCAAATTTTAAGTCGCTGCGACGCTTTATTGGTGGTTCTAGGAAGCTAAGTTTGGCCGCAAATCGTGTTTAAAGTTTAAAGTATGTTAATGAGGCAATGCGATACATCGATTCAAAGTGTGCATTTCCAAGATCACGAATATGCTCTCTTTAACTCTCTAGGATGCTTAGTTTAGACGCAAATCAAGTTTAAAGAGAAAATTGTGTCAATTTTGACAAATTGGTTTTTCGTATCGTGCGATATTTAAGCCGCTACGACCCTTAATTTGGACGGATATCATATTTAAAGAGAAAAAAGGTGCAAAGTTTGATTACTATAGGATGCTTAGTTTGGCCGCAAATCGTGTTTAAAATTTAAAGTCGGTTAATCAGGACATGCGATACATGGATTCAAATAGTACATTTCCTTGATCACGAATATGCCCTTTTTAAATCTGAAGGATGCTTAGTTTAGATGCAAATCAAGTATAAAGAGAAAATTATGTAAATTTTGACAAATTAGTTTTTCGTATCGTGCGATACATCGATTGAAAGGCGACACTCCAATCATCACGAATATTCAAGTTTTAAGTCGCTACGACGCTTAATTTAGAAAAAAATCGATTGATAAGAGGCACTCCCAACATCACGAATATTCAATTTTTAAGCCGCTAGGACGCTTAATTTAGACAGAAATCGAATTTAAAGAGAAAAAAGGTGTAAAGTTTCATCACTATAGGATGTTTAGTTTGGCCGCAAATCGCGTTTAAAGTTTAAAGTAGGTTAATCAGGCCATTTCCTAGATCACGAATATACTGTTTTAAATCTCTAGGAGGCTTAGTTTAGACGCAGATCAAGTTTTTAGGGAGAAAATTATGTCAATTTTGGCAAATTGGTTTTTCGTATCGTGCGATACATCGATTGAAAAGTGGCACTCCAAATATCACGAATATTCAAGTTTTAAGTCGCTACGACGCCTAATTTAGACGTTAATCGAATTTAAAGAGAAAAAAGGTGTAAAGTTTGATAACTATAGGATGCTTAGTTAGGCCGAAAATCGTGTTTAAAATTTAAAGTCGGTTAATCAGGACATGCGATAAATGGATTCAAAGAGTACATTTCCTTGATCACGAATATACGCTTTTTAACCATTTAGGACGCTTAGTTTAGACGCAAGTCAAGCTTAAAGAAAAAAATATGTCAATTTTGACAAATTGGTTTTTCATATTGTGCGATACATCGATTGAAAGGAGGCACTCCCATCATTACGAACATTCAATTTTTAAGTCGCTACGACGCTTAATTTATACGCAAATCGAATTTAAAGAGAAAAAAGGTGTAAAGTTTGATGGCCCTAAGATGCTTAGTTGGCCGCAAATGGCGCTTAAAGTTTAAAGTCGGTTTATCAAGCCATGCGGTACATCGATTCAAAGAGTGCATTTACCAGATCATGAATATGCGCTTTTTAACTCTTTAGGATGATTAGTTTAGACGCAAATCAAGTTTTAAGAGAAGGGTGGCAATGGCGCAGTGGATAAAGTGCTTGCTTGCTAACTAGGACGCGTGGGTTCGATTCCAATGCAAATCAAGTTTAAAGAGAAAATTATGTCAATTTTGACAAATTGGTTTTTCGTATCGTGCGATACATCGATTGAAAGGCGACACTCCAAACATCACGAATATTCAAGTTTTAAGTCGCTACGACGCTTAATTTAGAAAAAAAATCGATTGATAAGAGGCACTCCCAACATCACGAATATTCAATTTTTAAGCCGCTAGGACGCTTAATTTAGACAGAAATCGAATTTAAAGAGAAAAAAGGTGTAAAGTTTCATTACTATAGGATGTTTAGTTTGGCCGCAAATCGCGTTTAAAGTTTAAAGTAGGTTAATCAGGCCATTTCCTAGATCACGAATATACTGTTTTAAATCTCTAGGAGGCTTAGTTTAGACGCAGATCAAGTTTTTAGGGAGAAAATTATGTCAATTTTGGCAAATTGGTTTTTCGTATCGTGCGATACATCGATTGAAAAGTGGCACTCCAAATATCACGAATATTCAAGTTTTAAGTCGCTACGACGCCTAATTTAGACGTTAATCGAATTTAAAGAGAAAAAAGGTGTAAAGTTTGATAACTATAGGATGCTTAGTTAGGCCGAAAATCGTGTTTAAAATTTAAAGTCGGTTAATCAGGACATGCGATAAATGGATTCAAAGAGTACATTTCCTTGATCACGAATATACGCTTTTTAACCATTTAGGACGCTTAGTTTAGACGCAAGTCAAGTTTAAAGAAAAAAATATGTCAATTTTGACAAATTGGTTTTTCATATTGTGCGATACATCGATTGAAAGGAGGCACTCCCATCATTACGAACATTCAATTTTTAAGTCGCTACGACGCTTAATTTATACGCAAATCGAATTTAAAGAGAAAAAAGGTGTAAAGTTTGATGGCCCTAAGATGCTTAGTTGGCCGCAAATGGCGCTTAAAGTTTCAAGTCGGTTTATCAAGCCATGCAGTACATCGATTCAAAGAGTGCATTTACCAGATCATGAATATGCGCTTTTTAACTCTTTAGGATGATTAGTTTAGACGCAAATCAAGTTTTAAGAGAAGGGTGGCAATGGCGCAGTGGATAAAGTGCTTGCTTGCTAACTAGGACGCGTGGGTTCGATTCCAATGCAAATCAAGTTTAAAGAGAAAATTATGTCAATTTTGACAAATTGGTTTTTCGTATCGTGCGATACATCGATTGAAAGGCGACACTCCAAACATCACGAATATTCAAGTTTTAAGTCGCTACGACGCTTAATTTAGAAAAAAATCGATTGATAAGAGGCACTCCCAACATCACGAATATTCAATTTTTAAGCCGCTACGACGCTAAATTTAGACGGAAATCGAATTTAAAGAGAAAAAAGGTGTAAAGCTTCATAACTATAGGATGCTTAGTTTGGCCGCAGATCGTGTTTAAAGTTTAAAGTAGGTTAATCAGGCCATTTCCTAGATCACGAATATACTCTTTTTAACTCTCTGGGATGCTTAGTTTAGACGCAAATCAAGTTTAAAAAAGAAATATGTCAATTTTGACAAAATGGTTTTTCGTATCGTGCGATAAGTTAAGACGGAAATCGAATTCAAAGAGATAAAATGTGTAAAGATTGATGGCTCTAGGATGCTTAGTTTGTCCGCAAATCGCGTTTAAATTTTAAAGTCTGTTAATTAGGCCATGCGATACATGGATTCAAAGAGTAAATATCCTTGATCACGAATATACGCTTTTTAACCATCTAGGACGCTTAGTTTAGACGCAAATCAAGTTTAAAGAAAAAAATATGTCAATTTTGACAAATTGGTTTTTCATATCGTGCGATACATCGATTGAAAGGTGGCACTCCCAACATTACGAACATTCAATTTTTAAGTCGCTACGACGCTTAATTTATACGCAAATCGAATTTAAAGAGAAAAAAGGTGTAAAGTTTGATGGCCCTAAGATGCTTAGTTGGCCGCAAATGGCGCTTAAAGTTTAAAGTCGGTTTATCAAGCCATGGGGTACATCGATTCAAAGAGTGCATTTACCAGATCATGAATATGCGCTTTTTAACTCTTTAGGATGATTAGTTTAGACGCAAATCAAGTTTTAAGAGAAGGGTGGCAATGGCGCAGTGGATAAAGTGCTTGCTTGCTAACTAGGACGCGTGGGTTCGATTCCAATGCAAATCAAGTTTAAAGAGAAAATTATGTCAATTTTGACAAATTGGTTTTTCGTATCGTGCGATACATCGATTGAAAGGCGACACTCCAAACATCACGAATATTCAAGTTTTAAGTCGCTACGACGCTTAATTTAGAAAAAAATCGATTGATAAGAGGCACTCCCAACATCACGAATATTCAATTTTTAAGCCGCTACGACGCTAAATTTAGACGGAAATCGAATTTAAAGAGAAAAAAGGTGTAAAGCTTCATAACTATAGGATGCTTAGTTTGGCCGCAGATCGTGTTTAAAGTTTAAAGTAGGTTAATCAGGCCATTTCCTAGATCACGAATATACTCTTTTTAACTCTCTGGGATGCTTAGTTTAGACGCAAATCAAGTTTAAAAAAGAAATATGTCAATTTTGACAAAATGGTTTTTCGTATCGTGCGATAAGTTAAGACGGAAATCGAATTCAAAGAGATAAAATGTGTAAAGATTGATGGCTCTAGGATGCTTAGTTTGTCCGCAAATCGCGTTTAAATTTTAAAGTCTGTTAATTAGGCCATGCGATACATGGATTCAAAGAGTAAATATCCTTGATCACGAATATACGCTTTTTAACCATCTAGGACGCTTAGTTTAGACGCAAATCAAGTTTAAAGAAAAAAATATGTCAATTTTGACAAATTGGTTTTTCATATCGTGCGATACATCGATTGAAAGGTGGCACTCCCAACATTACGAACATTCAATTTTTAAGTCGCTACGACGCTTAATTTATACGCAAATCGAATTTAAAGAGAAAAAAGGTGTAAAGTTTGATGGCCCTAAGATGCTTAGTTGGCCGCAAATGGCGCTTAAAGTTTAAAGTCGGTTTATCAAGCCATGCGGTACATCGATTCAAAGAGTGCATTTACCAGATCATGAATATGCGCTTTTTAACTCTTTAGGATGATTAGTTTAGACGCAAATCAAGTTTTAAGAGAAGGGTGGCAATGGCGCAGTGGATAAAGTGCTTGCTTGCTAACTAGGACGCGTGGGTTCGATTCCCATCCTAGGCGCATTCTTTTCTATACCTCCAATTTTAATTGGATGCCGCTCATGGATTAAAATGAGACAGTCAATACCTGGTTCTCAAATCCACTGCGCCAAAGTAGTGCCTTGCAATTCAGGTTGCATTTAAAAGACCTTAGATCTGACAGGAATATAGTTAAATTAAAAAAAAAAATATTTCAATTTTGACAAAATGGTTTTTCGTATCGTGCGATACATGGATTGAAAGGTTGTGATGTGCTTTTTGGTTTCCAGCCGGGGTTTTGCCCGCCGCTCTGCCAGGGTTGTAATGAAGAAAATACGAAGCTTCAAAGGAAAAGGTCTTTAAAACCTAATTACAAAATTTTTATTAAAACAACTCTTTAATTCACAACAAATAATATTCAAGTTAATTCTGGTAATGGTTTGTCCTCTCTCTGATACTGGTATCTTGGTTACGGCGATTCTTCAGTCTGTTACTGTTATCCTGGCTAAGGCGAATCTTCGGTCAGATACTGGTATCCCTGGTTACGGCGGATCTTCGGTCTGATACAGGTATTCTGGTGTCTGACCATGTTCGGCTATAACTTTCTAGACATCGGGTAACGCGCGGTCTCTGGCAACGATATCTAGACTGGAGTAGTTCAGCAGGCTCTGGTGACACTAAACGGCAGGCAAAAGCTCTGGTTGATCAGCAGGTTCAAGGCCCCTGGTGGCACTAAACGGCAGGCAAAAGCTCTGGTTGATCAGTAGGTTCAAGGCCATTGGTGGCACTAATCGGCAGGCAACAGCTCTGGTTGATCAGCAGATCAGCGAAAGATCTGGTTGATCGGCAGGTTCAAGGCCCCTGGTGGCACTACACAGCAGGCCAGAGCAGAGTTAATCTATTTTTTTTTATTATGTATATGGTAAAAAGGTATGTAGCATGTAACGCTTCGTTACATACCACCTCTCCTCTGGAGACGAGAACCTTGTCGTCTGAAAATCGTTGCGGACAAAAACTAATTTATTTCGAAGCGGTGAATTCAATTTTATATATATATATATATATGTGTTTCTTTTACTTTTATATAAATGCAGAATATCAACAAAAAGAAAATAATAAGAAATTGAAACATAATAACAAAACAACAAAAAAAACAAACAAAAAATAAAAATTCACAAATTTTATCCATTTATGGAAGGCGCTTATGGCACAAAAGTTGTCCTCTTTCTTAAGGCAGTTTTCTTGTAGATCAAGATAGATAGCGCTGGCTTGATGATCCGAATGTCTACCTTGGCGTGCCACAGTGTAGCTGTAAAACGTTGACGCCTATACTTCGGTCTGTATGCGGCGTGGCGTCTTATGGCTATTCCCTCGAACGGGTCTTATAGTTTTGGGCATTGCGGTTGATCGGTTTGTGGCTCCTCGGAGATGTACACCCGGCTTGGTCCATCAGCCTCTACGAGCATGGGGAAACGTAGTTCTGTCCCAGTCTTGTGATGTGGCTCAACTTGGGCGAAAGTTTCGGCAGCTTTTACTGGCGGTTTAATCGGGGTTTCGTCCGTGGTCGTCGGGAAACTTAGAAACTTATCTCAGTTTTCTTTGCTGGCCGGCTGGGTTTCTTGTCTGCGGATTTCCTTACTGCTAGGCTAGCTAGAGCGGCTGCTAAGGTGGACGGAGCATTCTGGGCGACTGCTGGACTGGCGGTTACGTTCTGAATGTGGGCGGCCCGGGAGCGGTCAGTTGTAGCGCTGCAGCGCATTCCCTGCATTTCTTCGGTGGTAGGCTCTGGCAAATCAACGGTCTTGGTCTTCGTGCTGGCGGAGTGCAAAATTCCGGGTCTTTTCGCCTTGGTTGTTTGTCCACAGATGGGCTTGAGTTTTACCCTTCGGCTGCCGACAGCATCGGGGTGAGCTGATGTAGGTAGAATCGGCAAATACATCATGGATCTCACTGGAACCTGTGGCTTCTTTGGTTGCGTTGGTTGCCACGGCTGGAAATTTTTGGTAAGCTGGTTATCCATCTGGGGTGTTGCTTGCTCGACGACTGAAGACTGAATGATGACTAGTTTGTCTTGGGTTAAAGTTTTGTCTTTCTGCGTGGAGAAACCTTTTAGATCTTTTTAGTGTGAGCGGATAGTTCTACTTCCCTTTTGGGCGTCCTTGTCTATCCTTCTCATTACTACGATGACCGGAGAGTCGAAGAGAATGGCTTCGCATGGCCCTTCGTAACGAGGTGCCAGTTTCTCTGTAAAGTGATTAGCGGCGGATGAGAGTGTTGTTACTCTTTTGTAGACTTGCTCTCCCATACTATGTCTCCAATTCCTATATCTCAGATTGTAGCCTCGTGCTTGCTTTTGTGCGGCAACCTGTAAGTTGGTTCTCACCAGCTGATAAATGGCTTTTAGTCTTTCTTCTCTTATTGACACAGGTTCTTCGCTGTTGTTGCAAGGCAGTAATACATGCGGTGGAGTTTTTATTTCTCTTCCATAGTTGAGGAAGGCGAGGGTGAAACCCGTAGAATCATGGTTGCTCATGTTGATGGCGAAAGAAAGCTCGGGGATATGCTCGTCCCAGGTACGGTGGTTGTCTCTTACGTATTGCCCTATCATCGTTTTGAGAACTCTATTAACTCTGTCGGTTGGGTTCTTTTGTGGTGAGTAAGGTGCTGTAAACCTTTGTTGGATCCCCATTTCCTTCAGAAAGTCTTCAAGTGCTGTGCTAGTGAATTGGCTGCCATTGTCGGTTAAGAGTAGGCGCGGAACTGCGAAATGAGATATAACTCTTTCTCTTAATAACTCGATCACTGCTTGAGATGTAGCTGCTCGAAGTGGAACGGCTTCTACCTACTTCATGAACTTATCCACCATGACTAACAGCATGGTATGTCCCTTCAAGGACATGGGCAAAGGACCACAAAGTCCACACACACTCTGTCCCAAGGTCCGTTTGCTATACTTGTGTGCATGAGTCCACTTGGTTTCCGTTGCGTGTCCTATATTGCATAGGCACTTTATTCCTTCATAAAAGGCGGCGGGTTTTTGCGTTAATAAAGGTATCCAGCAAGGTTCTTACGGTCTGGTCGCAAATCCTGACGAGGATACAACATCGGGGATCCTTCCATAGTTCCCGTACCTCGGGTTCCGAATGCTGTATTGGGGTTTGTACTTCAGCCGCGCAGGTCTAGTCATTCAGACGTAGTTCCGAACCTTGACAATTTTCTGAGTGGATTACATGTGGTGCTTGGTCGGTGTAAGAGTGATGTTCCTTCTCTTCGAATTGGGGCAAATTTATATTCTCTTGCTCTACTGGTATTCGATCTGGTGAACTAGGTCTGGCTTTTAATACGGATGCTCGGTGTGGATGACAGTCACAGTCAGCTGTCAATCGACCGTCTTCTCCGCAACGGGAACAAAATAGACGGAAAGGCCGACGGCACTTACTCTTAGTATGACCTCGCTGCTTACAATTCCAGCAGCAAGTGTTTCGGTCGTACTGTACGGCTAGCGAAGACGGCTGGTTAAAGTTGCTTCGATCAAAGGTCACTCGTGGCGTTGGAGAGCCGTCCTATTTGCTCCCAGAATGGGTCGGGGTGGGAGTAGGCGTAGGCTGCGGTCTTCGCTCTAAATGTACTTGTATTCTTCGGCTAACTTCATTAACTCATCCAACGTCTCGAAGTCTGGTCTCTTAACATACAAATGATATTTTGGACGGAGACTGTCGTAAATCCGACGACACATTCTAAAACGGACATGCGGGGGTGCTGGTGAATAAGGTACTGAGTTGCTTGTATGAACTCTTTAGCCTTCTCTCTGGGCCATTGTCTTCGGCGCATGATTTCATCTGCCAACTTATATATGTAGCGGGCGGGCAAGAAGTATCCCAGGAAAGCAGTTTGGAATGATTGCCAGGTTTTAAGTTGAGCTCTATTTATCCGGTACCATTCTAAGGCTGTCCCCCTTAGGACCTCTGGAAGAGCTTTCAACATATCCTCGGGCTGGATATCATAACATTTAATCAGTTCTTCGACTCTTTCCATGAATTCTAAAGCGCTGCCCTTAGAGTCGAACCCCAATCCCCATTTTCTCACAGTTTTCATGACCTCGGCATCATGGCTCATGGAGAATCTGCCAATCGGTCTGAGGGTCAGGTTGTGGACGATGGTGGTGTTAATTTCTTCAATGGGCCCCGGACGTGATTCTGGCGGTTAAGTAATGATTCTATTGGTGCTGGCAACAGCTGGACGAGGAGGAACCTGGAAAAATATCTCCGTAAGATTCGGTGACTTCAGCGTTTTCCTTTCGTCGTTAGTGCTAGTATTACAGGGTGCGGCTTTTTCCTCTTGATACTATCTTTCGTTAGTGAATTGTTAGATTTCCTCACATAAATTCTGTGTGGACTTTTGTTGCCTCGCTTCCCTAATATATATAATCGCTGAAACGGGCTCTCAAAACGGATATAGGGCCTTCTGTTTCGATACCTAGCTGGGTCATCCAATCTACCAACTCCTGTTTCCTTAGGAGGTAGATGGCGCCAAGACTAGAGAAAACGTCGAAGCCATCTTCGTTGTCGGGCATGGCGAAATTTCTTGTTGTCAGTGTTTTAGATTTTGCTTTTTACGGGTAGAGACCTTATATGTCCCTGCTCGGGCGCCAATTTGTGATATGCTTTTTGGTTTCCTACCGGGGTTTTGCTCGCCGGTCTGCCAGGGTCGTAATGAAAAAAACACGAAACTTCAGAGGAAAAGGTCTTTAAAACCTTATTACAAAATCCTTATTAAAACTACTCTTTAATTCACAACAAATAATATTCAAGTTAATTCTGGTAACGGTATGTCCTCTATCTGATACTGGTATCTTGGTTACGGAGATTTTTCAGTCTGTTGCTGTTATCCTGGCTAAGGCGAATCTTCGGTCAGATACTGGTATCCCTGGTTACGGCGGATCTTCGGTCTGATACTGGTATTCTGGTTTCTGATCATGTGCGGCAATGACTTTCTAGACATCGGGTAACTCGTGGTCTCTGGCACCGATATCTAGACTGGAGAAGTTCAGCAGGCTCTCGTGGCACTAAACGGCAGGCAAAAGCTCTGGTTGATCAGCAGGTTCAATGCCCCTGGTGGCACTTACGGCAGTCAAAAGCTCTGGTTGATCAGCATGTTCAAGGCCCCTGGTGGCACTAATCGGCAGGCAACAGCTCTAGTTGATCAGCAGGTTCAAGGCCTCTGGTTGCAATAAACAGCAGGCAAAAGCTCTGGTTGATCGTCAGTTTCAAGGCCCCTCCTGGCAGTAAGCGACAGGCCAAAAGCTCTGGTTGATCAGCAGGTTATAGGCCTCTGGTGTCACTAAACGCCAGGCAACAGCTCTGGTTGATCGGCAGGTTTAAGGCCCCTGGTGGCACTAAACGGCAGGCATAAGCCCTGGTTGATCAGCAGGTTCAAGGCCCTGGTGGGACTAAACAACATGCCAAAGCTCTGGTTTATCGGCAGGTTCAATGCTCCTGGTGGCACTAAACGGCAGGAAAAAGCTCTTGTTGATCAGCAGGTTTAAGGCCCCTGGTGGTACTAACCGCCAGGCAAAAGCTCTGGTTGATCGACAGGTTCAATGTCCCTGGTGGCACTAAACGGCAGACAAAAGATCTGGTTGATCAGCAGGTTTAAGGCCCCTGGTGGCACTAAACGGCAGGCAAAAGGTCTGGTCGATCAGCAGGTTCAAGGCCCCTGGTGGCATTAAACAGCAGGCCAACGCTCTGGTTGATCGGCAGGTTCAAGGCCCCTAGTGGCACTAAACGGCAGGCAAAAGCTCTGGTTGATCAGCAGGTTTAAGGCCCCTGGTGGCACTAAACGGCAGGCAAAAGCTCTTGTTGATCGGCAGGTTCAAGGCCCCTGGTGGCACTAAACGGCAGGCAAAAGCTCTGGTTGATCAGCAGGTTCAAGGCCCCTCGTGGCGCTAAGCGACAGGCCAAAAGCTCTGGTTCATCAGCAGGTTCTAGGCCTCTGGTGTCACTTAACGCCAGGCAACAGCTCTGGTTGATCGGCAGGTTTAAGGCCCCTGGTGGCACTAAACGGCAGGCAAAAGCTCTGGTTGATCAGCAGGTTCAAGGCCCCTGGTGGGACTAAACAACAGGCCAAAGCTCTGGTTTATCGGCAGGTTCAATGCTCCTGGTGGCACTAAACGGCAGGAAAAAGCTCTGGTTGATCAGCACGCTTAAGGCCCCTGGTGGTACTAACCGGCAGGCAAAAGCTCTGCTTGATCGACAGGTTCAATGTCCCTGGTGGCACTAAACAGCAGACAAAAGATCTGGTTGATCAGCAGGTTTAAGGCCCCTGGTGGCACTAAACGGCAGGCAAAAGGTCTGATCGATCAGCAGGTTCAAGGCCCCTGATGGCATTAAACAGCAGGCCAACGCTCTGGTTGATCGGCAGGTTCAAGGCCCCTGGTGGCACTAAACGGCAGGCAAAAGCTCTGGTTGATCAGCAGGTTTAAGGCCCCTGGTGGCACTAAGCGACAGGCCAAAAGCTCTGGTTGATCAGCAGGTTCTAGGCCTCTGGTGTCACTAAACGCCAGGTAACAGCTCTGGTTGATCGGCAGGTTTAAGGCCCCTGGTGGCACAAAACGGCAGGCAAAAGATCTGTTTGATCGACAGGTTCAATGTCCCTGGTGGCACTAAACGGCAGACAAAAGATCTGGTTGATCAGCAGGTTTTAGGCCCCTGGTGGCACTAAACGGCAGGCAAAAGGTCTGGTCGATCAGCAGGTTCAAGGCCCCTGGTGGCATTAAACAGCAGACCAACGCTCTGGTTGATCGGCAGGTTCAAGGCCCCTGGTGGCACTAAGAGGCAGGAAAAAGGTCTGGTTGATCAGCACGTTTAAGGCCCCTGGTGGTACTTACCGGCAGGCAAAAGCTCTGGTTGATCGACAGGTTCAATGTCCCTGGTGGTACTAAACGGCAGACAAAAGATCTGGTTGATCAGCAGGTTTAAGGCCCCTGATGGCACTAAACGGCAGACAAAAGGTCTGGTCGATCAGCAGGTTCAAGGCCCCTGGTGGCATTAAACAGCAGGCCAACGCTCTGGTTGATCGGCAGGTTCAAGGCCCCTGGTGGCACTAAACGGCAGGCAAAAGCTCTGGTTGATTAGCAGCTTTAAGGCCCCTGGTGTCACTAAACGGCAGGCAAAAGCTCTTGTTGATCGGCAGGTTCAAGGCCCCTGGAGGCACTAAACGGCAGGCAAAAGCTCTGGTTGATCAGCAGGTTCAAGGACCCTGGTGGCACTAAACGGCAGGCAAAAGCTCTGGTTGATCAGCAGATTTCAGGACCCTGGTGGCACTAACCGGCATTCAAAAGCTCTGGTTGATCGGCAGGATCAAGGCCCCTGGTGGCTCTAAACGGCAGGCAAAAGCTCTGGTTGATCGGCAGGTTCAAGGCCCCTGGTGGCACTAAACGGCAGGCAAAAGCTCTAGTTGATCAGCAGGTTCAAGGCCCCTGATGGCACTAAACGGCAGGCAGAGCTCTGGTAGATCGGCAGGTACAGGGCCCCTGGTGGCACTAAACAGTAGGCAAAAGATCTGGTAGATCAGCATGTACCGAAGCCCCTGGTGGCAATTACCTAACTTGCAACGAGACGGGGGAAGCCTCGAGCAACAAAGCTATAATGGACCAGATCGACCTACCTCGTCGATGGTCAAAACTAAACTGATTGATTAAATCGAATTCATATTAAACGCACGACTTCAATTGTGGTGGAAGGGGTCCCTTTCGTTCATTATTTCAGTTCCTTATGTAGAATCTTCAGTTAACAGCGAGTGTGAACCGAAAGGGCGATGAATGAAAATCATATGACCTTTTGTGCTGACGTCATATGATTCAATAGGTGTGAATTGTATGGTCACGAAATGTAATTAATGCTTCATATACCCTAGCGGGCATCGGCGGATCGGAGTTAATATATTTTTTTTATTATGTATATGGTAAAAAGATATGTCGCATGTAACGCTTCGTTATAAGGTGGCACTCTTAATATCACGAATATTCCATTCCACGATGCTTAATTTAGACGGAAATCGAATTTAAAGAGAAAATGGCGTAAAGTTTGATGGTTCTAGGATGCTTAATTTGCCCCCAAATCGCGTTTAAGTTTTAAAGTCGGTTTATTAGGGTATGCGATACATTGATTCAAAGAGTGCATTTCCTAGATCACGAATATGTTCTTTTTAACTCTCTAAGATGCTTAGTTTACCCGAACATCAAGTTTAACAATAAAAATTTGTAAATTTTGACAAATTGGTTTTTCGTATCGTGCAATACTTCGATTGAAAGGTGGCACTCCCAACATCACGAATATTTAATTTTTAAGTCGCTACAACGCTTAATTTAGACGGAAATTGAATTTAAAGAGAAAAAAGGTGTAAAGTTTAATAACTATAGGATGCTTAGTTTGGCCGCAAAACGTGTTTAAATTTTAAAGTAGGTTAATCAGGACATGCTATACATCGCATCGATTCAAAGAGTGCATTTCCTAGATCACGAAAATGCTCTTTTTAAATCTCTAGGATGTTTAGCTTAGACGCAAATCAAGATTTAAAAAAAATAATGTCAATTTTGACAAATTATTTTTGTGTATCGTACGATACATCGATTGAAAGGTGGCACTCCAAAAATCACGAATATTTAATTTTTAAGTGGCTACATCGATTGAAAAGTGGCACTCCAAATATCACGAATATTCAAGTTTTAAGTCGCTACGATGCTTAATTTAGACGTTAATCGAATTTAAAAAGAAAAAACGGTGTAAAGTTTGATGGGTCTAGGATGCTAATCGCGCTTAAAGTCGGTTTATACTAATATATAATTTGTTTTTATTGTTCACTCAAATTTAGTTTCGCTTTGAATATGACTGAATATCTAAAGCATTCTATATGCAATTATTAATAAGTTTAAGTGATTTCAATCATTAATAAATAGAGTTAGATTTATATTATTTTTATGATGATTCGTATACAATTGATCAATTTCTCTTTGATGGTTTGATTTTGAATCATGATGAAGTGATTTTTTTTAGTGAAAAAAGGGAAGTGATAAGAAGTGATGTTTGTTAAACTGAGCAGAATAAAAAGATACCCGTTTGCTTTGGAAGATGAACAGCAAGTAGTTGTAATTTATTATATTGTAATGTACACATCATGAGATCGATACATAAGTAAGTACATAAAGAAACTATTAATATTATAATATATTAATATTAAGTGTAGAGTACAGTGATTGGCAAGAATTACTTTGCATAATAATACAATTTTAACAGTCCCACTTATTATTATATTGCAAACAAAAGATTTTTAAATAATCATAATTTTAAAATATTAATATTTTAACGAAAAAGCTGAAATTTAACTTCTGGGAGTGGCTTTGTGAAAGCATCAGCTAATTGGTCGTTTGATGGCACAAAAGATATCTCGAATCGGTCCTCTTTGTACTTCTCTCTGATGAAATAAACACAAACATCAATGTGTTTAGTTCGTCCATGAAATTTAGGGTTCTTCACCAGCTTAAGAGCACTCTGATTGTCGATATAAAGCGTTGGTTTAGTGATTTGAGGAACCATAAGATCGTGTATGAGCGCATCAAGCCACATCATCTCCTTGACTGCTTCCGATGCAGCTACATACTCTGCCTCAGTTATGCTCAATGCTGTGGATCGTTGACTTTCGATGACCAAGAAATAGGGCTACCTCCAAGAAGACAAACTTGTCCACTCGTTGAACGTCCTGTCGAATAATCTGCTGCAAAATCAGCATCACTATAAATAGAAAAATGAATTTTAACTTTCGGCGTAAATAATATACCAACATTTTTGGTATTATTCAAATATTTAAAAATGCGTTTAACGGCTTTGACATGATGAGATTTTGGATTATCCAAAAAACGGCTAACTACTCCCACTACATACGAAATGTCAGCACTAGTTCCAATAGCTAAATAAATCAGGCTACCTACTGCTTCACGGTAAGGAAATTGGGTCACAGATGATGACTCTGTTACAATTGCAGATCTGCTTCCGAGTTCACTGGTTAAACTTGTTCCGACATGTTAAACTTGTGAAGCACTCTGTCGAAATAGTTCGACTGATAAACAAAGTATCCACCATCTTCCTTGTGGAAAATATGAAGTCCGAGATAGTAGTTTGCTTTAAAAAGCTTAACCTCGAAATGCTGAGTTAAAAAGCTTTTAACGTACTCCATATCATGTGCATTATGGACAGAAAGCAAACCGTCATCAATATATACTGCAAGATAAACCACCCTCTGCTCGTGTTGCAGAACGAAAACATATGGATCAGCTTTAGAGATGTTAAATCCAAAATCGGCCAATAAATTTGTGAATCTCGTATTCTAACATCTGGAGGCTTGCTTCAGGCCGTATAGCTTTTGATAAGCCTACAAACCCGACCGGGACCATCGTCGTAACCTTTTGGCTGGCACATAAAGATTTCTTCATCTAGCTCGCCATTGAGAAAGGCAGTCTTTGTTGATTAAAACCTTTGTCAACAAGACGTGCTTTATGTCTCTCGATTGTATTTTCTGACGATAACTTTGCTTTATAAGCCCATTTATTTTTGATGATCTTCCGATGTGGTGGTAGGTCAACCAGCTCCCATGTTTTGTTTATCCGATGAGATTCTATCTCATCATCCATAGCCTTTCTCCAGTGATCTGCTTCCTCCGATTGTTGGGCTTCCTCAAACGTCTCTGGCTCGAGAGAACTACAAATAAAAGCATAACCTTCTAAAAAAATTGGTGTAAAATCCAGAACTTGGTTTTGCGCTATTTTGAGAATGACTACGATGTTTTTCGCGGTAGTTAATGCTCGCTTGATTTGGATCAGGATCTTCCCTCTCCTGTGTTGAAATATTTTCAGAATGACTTCGAAGTTTCTCTTGATATTTACTCGACTCAGCAGTATCAATACGCGCCTTTCTGACTGGCTTCGATCTTGTGTATGAATTTTCTGTTTCAAAAATCAACTAATTTTTTTGATTTCCAACATTGTTTTCCTTCATTAGCTGTGGGTAATTGAATCTGCATCTACTACTGAAAATTCTTTGAACAAAACATCTCTGGATATCTTTATTTTGTTAGATTTTGGAATCCATACACGGAAACCTTTAACATTGTCAGGGTATCCAACAAAAATACCAGCTTCTGACTTTTTATCCAATTTTTGTCTTTTTTCTTTTGGGATGTGCACAAAAACTGAGCTTCCAAAAATTTTCAAATTGTGAAAAGACATTTTCTTATTATAGAACAATTGAAAAGGAGTTTTTGACTTTTCAGGACTCGGTCCAAATCTGTTAATTTGAAAGACAGCTGTATTGACTGCTTCGGCCCAAAGTCCAAGTGGCAAATTCATAGCATGAAGCGTTGTTCTTGCGGTTTCAACTATAAATCGCATGTCTCGTTCTGCCCTACCATTTTGTTGTAGTGTGTAGGGTACAGAGGTCTGATGGTTGATTCCATGGCATTGAAGTAAAGCCTGGACTTCCTTGTTTTTGAATTCTAAGCCATTGTCAGATCTTAAAACTTTGATGCAGATTGGTAATCCTGGAACATCGTTTAATTCTCAAGATTTTGCGATTGATGGATTCGTGTTGGCCTAAGGAAGGAATATGAGGTGTCCTCTTCGTTTCGTCATTCAAATCGAATTGTACTTGCTATTGCGTGAGGTCAAATAAAATTAAATTTAATTAATTTTTTTTTTTAATTTTCATTGTGTTCAAAGTATTTGTGATTTCAATCAATTTTATTTATATAATTTCGCTATTCAGGAAATTGTGAAAAGTGAGATAAAAAAACCGCTTTTGATTTCGTTACGGTGTAACTGCATTTAGGTAATTTGCGATTCAGTGGAAATTTTAATGATTTTTGTGAGTAAGACGAAATAAAAGATATTTCGAATTTGTTCATTTCAACGTGTTTTGGTATGTTATTGCAGAACATTTTCATTTGGCCATTTAGTGATTGATTTCAGCAAATCCAAGTCGAATTTGTGATTTCATAAGTAGGTAATTATGAAACTCGATCCATTTTTTTGATGAATATTAATTTTGTTTGGTTTTCGTTTAAGTTATCATGTCACCAGTTAGAAGGTCAAACCTATCGCGTTGCAGTCGTAATACATAACGTATGGTGACTGTTCGTGCAAACGAAACTACGAACGAACACTCAGATCGAAATATACGCAATCGAGCGAACGTGTTCCAAATTCAAGAAATATTATCTCAAGAACAACGTGCCGTCGTACAAACCGAGACCGCGATAGACAACAACGCAATAGGAGCGCTGAGGTTTCTTTCGGAAAAAACTGGATTGTGCTGCATATGTGGCAAAGTAAAAAGCCTTTGCCAGATCTACTTGAGCCATTACGCTCATTTGTTTACGATAATACAAGCAAATCACGACAATTTTTGAAGAGAGCTCAACAATATACCTGTTGTTTTCAAATGACGTCGTTTGGAACAGAAGTTTTTCAGGACAATCACCAATACAATCCGACATTCAAGGTAAATTCATTTTAATTAAGTCCATATTGTATGAATATTATGAAAAGATTTTCATCTGATTGGACTTTGTCGTCACTAATACAGATCTAAGGACAAATTCATCATCGCTTTGGTTCATTATTGCCGGCACCCAATGAAGATCACAAATTTCTTCAAATGTATTTCATCGGTAATGTAGATAATGAAGTCGATATGCGCATATAGACAGAGATATATTCAGAATTTTGCGAGGCGTATTGCAAAATGCTTATGTGCGCTAATTCAAAACTTAATTGGAAACGGATCTGCATTTCGACGATAGTCAAATTGTCATTTCAGATGGCAGACGTCCAGTGAATGAGTGTGCTGTTATATATGTGGGTGACCCATTTGGGATCCGTGATATTGTACTAAAGCGCCGAAATAACGATGAATTACAGTGATGTCGATCTTTTGAATTTTGTCTTTCAAAATCAAATCGCCGGCGAGTTACATTTATTCAAATCCGTGGACTCCGTTATGGAAGAAAACGAAGCCACCAACTATCCCACGGAATTTTTTAAATTCTTTGGATGTTAAGGGCTTTCCGCAACACAATTTAAAATTGAAAGTCGGCTCAGTTATAATTTAAATCGGCTCATCCAATAATAAGAGAGTAGAAAATATGAAAGTCGTTATAATGAAAAAACCATTAATACGAATTTTGGAAAATCGAACTGCTTCAACTACATGAATCACGGATATGATATTACTTTTTTCGAACTTGAATACTAAAATTAAGTTTTATTTTGTCAATCTGACCGATAGTTTCTATACCAGGTCGTAAGAAACTAGTGAAAGGATGTCTTAATCTCTTCTTTTCTATTCAAAATCATTAGCTCCTATCTTACAAAATTCAAAAAAGCACTTGCTTCCTTTAGTAATCAAATTTCATCTTTATTGTTTTCAATGTTTTACCACCAGCTTTTTATTAGGAGCAATAAACAGAATACTTTTATTTCAACGGTTAAATTATCTTTGTTTTTATTAACTTCATCGATCATATTGCAGTGTAAGCCTAGATTAAAAGTTTCTAGGTTTGTTAAGTTTAATTATATATGCTAACCATCACTTTCACGAGGCATACATTCTATTGATATCGTGTTGGTACTTGTCTTGTATATCTTTCCTTTTTAGTTTGAAGGCCGCCGTTACTAAGCCCATATCTGGGGACCACACTTCCTTGCACAGGGTAATTGCTGCAGGAATTTCAAACCGTTGCAGTTTACCTTAAATTCAAATCAAAAATAAATTCTGTAAAGTTAATTACATAAAACTTACATCTCATTCCATGTTCTACAATTTCTCTTATTACAGCTTTTTCCAAAATAGGTGATGCACACAATTCTTCAAACGAACTTGATTCCAGTCCATATTTAGTAGCTAACTCTTCTATGCTCTTTGGATTGGGTACTATTAATGCCACCGTATACTGCTTGGAAGAATCGCCATAAACGCAGATATTTTCTACAATAGGACAAGTTTTAAGTTCCGACTCGACTTTTCCAAGCGAAACATACTCTCCCGCTTGCAATTTAACTAAATCCTTTTTTCGATCTACAGTTAAAAAAAAAAACATAATTAAATAATTTAACAGGTCTTTTAGTTAAATGACACCAAAACATTTTGGGGTGTATGTAAGGATATAGCAGCTGTGTTTTATTGGGAATCTATCCATAGTACCGTAAGTAATGCCCAAAAAAACGCATCGACCGTAGCATGGACCGTAGCTTTTTTATTTTTGTAAAAATGGTACACCTGCACAGCAGTCACAAGTAATGAAAGAGTCTTTTGCAAAGTAAAATTATTAAAAAATCAAAATTAGGAACAATAATTAGCTTTTATTCATATAAAATAGAAAGTAAAAAAAACGTACCAATATTTAATTTAAGTTTCAAACCTATTTCTTGTGTTCACTTTTTCTGCATTTGCAATTTTAAATTCGAACATTCATTTGGCACCAATAAAAAGGAAATGATAAGTGAACGGGTTTGTTGATAGACTATGGTCAAGTCCCTTTTTACACAGGACAATTTTTGCATTGCTTTAAAAACCGTCTATGCCTTTCACACGAGAAAACACAATTGCCGGAACACAATTTGCTTGTTTCCTTTTAATGTTTCTTGGTTTTGAACGCACAGTACAACGTAGTTTAAATTGTTCACTCCCCTTACATTTCCCCTTTATATTTCATTCCTTTATTTATTTTCTGAGTAGATCGATAGCTAGAGTTTTATTTTTCAAGTCAATTTATAAAATTATTTTCTGAGTATGTTTCAATATTCACTCAACAGAGATCATACTTCACTTAACATACGCGGATTAAGGAACAAATAGTTAACATTTGGTTCGCAATATCCATGCACATGTCCAGAAAAAAAAGACAATGGGATCACAAAATTGTACGCCCAGTCCATGTAGTGAAGCGAATACGGTTCATGGCCAATGTCCATTAAACAGTGAGGAAAAAGCACATTTGTGAAGTTCAGTTGCCGCTTAGTGCGCTTAGCCCAGGCGCGCACATGCATTTTTTTCGGAAACGAAATAGTTTAATCACTAATTGAACGATGATCGCGCACAAAAGCAACTTAAAAATCAATCAACGAGATAAACCAACACACAGACAACATATTGACTTAATGTGCGCGCACTTACATTCTAGTTCGGTGTGATTCGAACTTATTTGGGGCGATCGTTCGATTTGTGCCAAAACACAAACTTTTTAGTTGCTCGAATCGCGGACTGAATAGTTTTTGCATGTGCATAAGTCCATGGTATTCGCTTTAGCAACCAAACTGTTGCAAAATTGTAAGTTGCATATGTGCGCGCCTGGCATTATAGCGCATAGAATTTCATACAAATAAATATTTTGCGGCACAGTGTCGAGCAGTTCCTCTATACTGCAGTTCCACTCAATGCGGTTTGTCTTCTCAAATTGCTTTTTTGTAGATCTAAATAAAAAGATGATTTTTTTCACCAAACTCCGTTTATTTATAACTATCAATAAAAATTGAACACAAAACGAATATTGGCCTTAGTCAAAAATAAAAGTAAAACGGAATTTATTCCATAGATATTGATTTTTTTTCAAAATGGAAATCGAAATCTGTTAAAATTGATTAATTGACATTAGGGGTATGCAAAATTGCAGATATAGGTGGAATTTAAGACGTACTCGAGAAAATAACTGAGTAAGCAATATAGTTCTTAATAGTAGAAGTCTGAAACTTTTCAGAAGAACAGCTTATAATTTAATAAAAAATGGAATTATCTAAGATCATAGAAATATAAACTGGCCAACTATAAAAAAAAAGAAAAAAAAAGAATCAAAAAGATCGATTTGTCTTACGAATGAAATTAATAATTATAACACTCCATGAACACATCCATCGAGATTCAACCCAATTATCAATCGTACCAACAAAACTAACAAAATCTAATTCGAGACTCGAATAAACGTCATCTAACCATCCACCGTAGCTTCTACTTTAGCTTTTTATCGACCGTAGCGAATTGTATGTAAAATGCTACGACGGATAAACTTACGGCGGATAAATTTCCCAATAAAACACAGCCAGCGCTGGTCTACTAATTTATTATTGTGAATTTGAGACGTGCTTGATATAATGAAATGGATTTCGACAGATTATTTCGAATCTAAAGCTTAAATTTAACCTTACTGAAAACTGGTTTCTCGGTGTTAATTTATTTGAAGGATTAACTCTTAATCTAAATTTATGAAAATAATAATTATCAATTGTTTTCTTCCGGTTTAAAACCATTGTTTTTCATCTTCTTCGAAAAAGTATTATCTTGTTTTTGATGGAAGCTAATAGTACCCATTACTTTTTCTTTGGGTAAAATCAATGCCAGCGCACATCGGATTCGACAGATTTTTGCAAATAAAGAGCTTAAGTCAATCCTCACTGAAGACTGATTTCTGTTAACTCGGGGTTAATTTATTTCAAGTACTAACTCTGCAAGTCCACATTAACAAACTTTCTTAATATGCCAAAAACGGAGTTAAGTACATAACAAAACAAAAGAGTGGATACCCGAATAAGTGAACTGGACTCTTAAAGCAAATGCCATAAGGTACACTGATGGATCGAGAACAACCGAAGGGACTTGGGCAGACATTTCTGGGCCACAAACCTAACTTTCCATACCGATGGGACAGTCTTCTAACATTTACCAGGCGGAAGTTAATGGTATTGGAAAATGTGCAGAAAGAAATGTACCGTAAACAAAAAACTGACATCTTGTCAGACAGAAAAGCTGCACTCAAAGCTCTAAACTCCTACATAATCAGCTCTAAGCTAGTATTGGAGTACAGGGTGGCACACGAATCGTGCTACAAAAATAAAACGTAATAACTTTTTTTCAGTTTGAGTAATCGGCTAACTTTTTTTTATTTTATAGGCTTATATTTAGATTTATCAAAATGAATGCTTGGGATACTGTAAAAAGAATTTGGATAGTGCTGCGATACCATTCTTTGAGGTCCGTCATTTCCGTCCAAAGGGAATTAATCCTGGAGGTTGGCGGTTCTCCCCCGAGTAGATGGACCATTATGAGGCTGGTGAACATATTTGCCGAATCTGGAAGCATCGAACGAAGACCGTATCAACGAGATACCAATGTTCGGGTTCAGGATATAATCGTGGCTGTTGCATCGGCAATACAGGAAAATCCAAGTGTTTCGACACGAAACTTATCGGGCCAAATTGGATTTAGCAGACGGTCATTACAACGAATACTTCATGATGAATTAAACTTGTTTCCGTACAAAGTCCAAATTACAAGCAAGTTAAATCCTCAGGATTTGCCTGTTCGCCGGGAATTTTGCCGAAAAATGATTGCAATGGCCGAAAAAGACAACACGTTGAAAAATTGTTTGTTCATGTCTGTTGAGGCCCATTTTGACTTAATCGGAAATGTTAACAAGCAAGATTGTCGTATATGGAGTGAAACTAATCCATAAATGCTCCATGATACGGAACTGCACCCAGAACGAGGCATTGTGTGCTGCGCAGTTTCATCAAGGTGTATTGTCGGGCCATACTTCTTTGAAGAAAACGGCGTAACACAAACTGTCAATGGGGACCGTTATTTAAAGATGTTGAAGGAGTTTTTTTTACCAAGAACTTCACCGAAGACGTATTCATTTCATCAGAATTTGGTTTCAACAAGATGGAGCAAGTGCACACGTAGCCACACAAGTTATGGCGGAGCAGTTCCTCTATAGTGCAGTTCCACTCAATGCGGTTTGTCTTCTCAAATTGCTTTTTTGTAGATCTAAATAAAAAGATGATTTTTTTCACCAAACTCCGTTTATTTATAACTATCAATAAAAATTGAACACAAAACGAATATTGGCCTTAGTCAAAAATAAAAGTGAAACCGAATTTATTTCATAGATATTGATTTTTTTTTCAAAATGGAAATCGAAATTTGTTAAAATTGATTAATTGACATTGCAGATATAGGTGGAATTTTAGACGTACTCGAGAAAATAACTGAGCAAACAATATAGTTCTTAATAGTAGAAGTCTGAAACCTTTCAGAAGAACAGCTTATAATTTATTAAAAAATGGAATTATCTAAGATCTTAGAAATATAAACTGGCCAACTATAAAAAAAAGAAAAAAAAAGAATCAAAAAGATCGATTTGTCTTACGAATGAAATTAATGATAATAACACTCCATGAACACATCCACCGAGATTCAACCCAATTATCAATCGTACCAACAAAACTAACAAAATCTAATTCGAGACTCGAATAAACGTCATCTAACCATCCACCGTAGCTTCTACTTTAGCTTTTTATCGACCGTAGCGAATTGTATGTAAATGTATGTATGTATGCTACGACGGATAACCTTACGGCGGATAAATTTCCCAATAAAACACAGCCAGCGCTGGTCTACTAATTTATTATTGTGAATTTGAGACGTGCTTGATATAATGAAATGCTGATTTCAGTACTGTCGAACATGGATTTCGACAGATTATTTCGAATCTAAAGCTTAAATTTAACCTTACTGAAAACTGGTTTCTCGGTGTTAATTTATTTGAAGGATTAACTCTTAATCTAAATTTATGAAAATAATAATTATCAATTGTTTTGTTCCGGTTTAAAACCATTGTTTTTCATCTTCTTCGAAAAAGTCTTATCTTGTTTTTGATGGAAGCTAATAGTACCAATTAATTTTTCTTTGGGTAAAATCAATGCCACCGCACATCGGATTCGACAGATTTTTGCAAATAAAGAGCTTAAGTCAATCCTCACTGAAGACTGATTTCTGTTAACTCGGGGTTAATTTATTTCAAGTACTAACCCTGCAAGTCCACATTAACAAACTTTCTTAATATGCCAAAAACGGAGTTAAGTACATAACAAAACAAAAGAGTGGATACCCGAATAAGTGAACTGGACTCTTAAAGCAAATGCCAGAAGGTACACTGATGGATCGAGAACAACCGAAGGGACTTGGGCAGACATTTCTGGGCCACAAACCTAACTTTCCATACCGATGGGACAGTCTTCTAACATTTGCCAGGCGGAAGTTAATGGTATTGGAAAATGTGCAGAAAGAAATGTACCGTAAACAAAAAACTGACATCTTGTCAGACAGAAAAGCTGCACTCAAAGCTCTAAACTCCTACCTAATCAGCTCTAAGCTAGTATTGGAGTACAGGGTGGCACACGAATCGTGCTACAAAAATAAAACGTAATAACTTTTTTTCAGTTTGAGTAATCGGCTAACTTTTTTTTATTTTATAGGCTTCTATTTAGATTTATCAAAATGAATGCTTGGGATACTGTAAAAAGAATTTGGATAGTGCTGCGATGCCATTCTTTGAGGTCCGTCATTTCCGTCCAAAGGGAATTTATCCTGGAGGTTGGCGGTTCTCCCCCGAGTAGATGGACCATTATGAGGCTGGTGAACATGTTTGCCGAATCTGGAAGCATCGAACGAAGACCGTATCATCGAGATACCAATGTTCGGGTTCAGGATATAATCGTGGCTGTTGCATCGGCAATACAGGAAAATCCAAGTGTTTCGACACGAAACTTATCGGGCCAAATTGGATTTAGCAGACGGTCATTACAACGGATACTTCATGATGAATTAAACTTGTTTCCGTACAAAGTCCAAATTACAAGCAAGTTAAATCCTCAGGATTTGCCTGTTCGCCAGGAATTTTGCCGAAAAATGATTGCAATGGCCGAAAAAGACAACACGTTGAAAAATTGTTTGTTCATGTCTGATGAGGCCCATTTTGACTTAATCGGCAATGTTAACAAGCAAGATTGTCGTATATGGAGTGAAACTAATCCATAAATGCTCCATGATACGGAACTGCACCCAGAACGAGGCATTGTGTGCTGCGCAGTTTCATTAAGGTGTATTGTCGGGCCATACTTCTTTGAAGAAAACGGCGTAACACAAACTGTCAATGGGGACCGTTATTTAAAGATGTTGAAGGAGTTTTTTTTACCAAGAACTTCACCGAAGACGTATTCATTTCATCAGAATTTGGTTTCAACAAGATGGAGCAAGTGCACACGTAGCCACACAAGTTATGGCGGAGCTTAAACGCAAATTCCCAAACAAATTGCTATCCAGAAACTGCACTTTCCGCTGGCCCCCAAGGTCACCTGACCTGACTGCACTAGACTTGTTTTTATGGGGTTATGTCAGCAGGAAGTGTACAAAACGAAACCCAGGAATTTGACTGAATTGAAGCAGTCGATTAATACAATAATTGGGGCGATCCCAATTTCAACCCTTCAGGCCGCAATGAAAATTTTTCTGATCAGGTGCCGCATATGCGTGGATGAGCGCGGAGGTCATTTGCGGTCTCTCATCTTTAAAAACCATTAGTTACTTAAAATAAAATTTAATTTTTAATCCAATAAAAAAAATTAATGAAATACATCGATTAAAATAAGTTATTTAAATTTCTTATTGTAGCACGATTCGTGCGCCACCCTGTATGTGGAGAGGCTTAACGAACTGGGTAGGAATAACCCATATAACAATTAGTACCTCATTACGTAACAAGCCCAGATCGATATTGCGGATTAGGATAATGTGTGATTAAAAATAATACAGCAAGGAGGTCAAAAAACTTAAAAATTGGACAAAATTCCCTAAGCTGAGGTAGGTCAAACTAATACTTGAGAAGTACAACCAAGAACGTTTCGCATCCTATATATATCCTTTGCATATATATTTCATATCGACCAAGGTCTTATTGGTCATGGTTATTTACTAAAGTTGCTTAAACTCTTTCATCCGTTTCTATAATAAAATTGTATGGCTTACTTAACTTTAAAATACCTTTAAACAACTTAGGGGCCACTTCTGAATCTATAAACAATTTCTCATTTAAGCAACGTTACTTAAAGTCTATTAATTTAAACACCATTCATGGCGTTTAGAGGTTATTTAAAGGCCTCTTAAATGTATTTTTATATACCAATAATGTCATCTGTTGAGGTTCAAACGATTTCTATTTTTATTTAATTTAATAAAATGTTTTTTATCATGTTACCAAGTGCAACAGATTCTTCAAAATACTGCCCGAAGCTTGACTTGATAAGGAAATCTTCGTACATTTGATGAAGAAAGGTGTGAAAATCTCATGAGGTTCTGAGACATGTCCAACGATGCGCGTCGCGGAGCACTGTATCAACAAACATATTGCTCACACATATGAGCATTCACCCTCCACCAAATTGGATTCTTGTATTGCCAGTATTCAGCCTCGCCCTCTACCGTACGATATTTCTCTGCTTGCGTTCGTTGTTCTTTTGTGCCCTTCTTTTCGCTGTGAATGCGATGCTCGAATGTTAATTTTTTTATTTTACATATATGTATATATATATATGCACATTTTAATTTATATATATTAAAATGTTTTAACACAGTGCTAGCGATTAGGAAAATAGGAAACGATTTAATAGGAGATCCCGATGCATTCAAGGTTAAAATAATGGGCATTCCTAAAAGCGAGAGTATTACCGTTGAATATTTTAAGGAGAGGAATGCAACTGGATATTTCATTAGAGCTCTGCCCATATATGGCAGTTGTACTCAAGATTTGGACGAATATAGGCTTTATAGATTACAGCCAGATCAGAAGGGCAAAATATTTGCATCGTCTCAGAAAACCCAAACATATTGCAGCATTTTTTGCAGTATCGGATATGTGATCATTCCACGAGAGGTGGACGGTGATGCACATACCTAGAACTGAAAGTTGTTCGGTTTCCTCTATACAAGCGCGCTTATAGACAACGGCATTTGGGGAGGGTCCCGCTTTAACGACAGGAGAGCATTTAATTTTGAAAGCATTAAATTCTATGCGGTTTTTATTTCTCATTGGACAATGATACTAAGATCAGAATTTAATGAGTTTATTATACGCTGCCATTGTAGTTCCACATCTGCAGGACATGGGTGTGAAAGAAATATGAAAAGCTGAGGGTACTGTTGTCAGCCAAAACAATATATTGCACTAGATGTTTCAGACTAGAGACCATTAATAAAAATGAGAAAAAGAGGCGGGACAGAACGGAACCCTGGGGAACACTACCATTTATTTGGTGAATATCAGACTTGAAACTGTCCAATAAAACTTGTATTGAACGGTCCAAAAGATAATTTCTAATTCAATGAAAAAAGATTCATCGATACCAAATAAACCCATATTCGATAAGAGAGCTTGATGACAAACTCAAGTCTAGATGCTTTTAAAATATACATACTTGTTAGTAATAATTTATTTTCAAATATATTAGAAGCCATAGCGTTAAAGAACGAGAAAACAAGACTCAGCACGTAAAGAAAGGCAGCCTTAGGAGCCAGTTATAGGTTTCGTTGAAACTCATCATTGAAAACTTTGACTATCAATTCCGAGGGATTTAAACAAATAAAACTGATGTCGTTTTGGTACCAAATAAAGGTAATAAGATACATAATATTTTTTGTCAAAAAAATATTTTATTTGCTATACCACTATCTGGTAAATTCACTTTTGATTTTTCAATGATGGAAAGCGATTTCAATAATCATTCAATGATATATACATATATACATATACAACTTCGAATTGGAATTTTTAAATTAAGAAAATATTTACACTTAAGCTTCGTACTTACTTTAGTAGAACCTTGGCGAGCGAAACCTCGGCCTTTGAAAACAAAATACATCACAAATAATATGAGATAATCTTGTTCAGATATACATTTTTTTTATTCGCAAAATTCAATCTGTCAAAAAACAGCTTTCGCGTGTAAAATTTCTTGGCTTTACATCACATTATGTTCTTTTAGTTAAGTACGAATATGAAATCGATTATAGATATGAATTTAAGTAACAATGTTTAATGTCAACTTAAATATATATTTGAGCAATCTTAGGAGGCGGTTTAAGAAAATCTAATAGATACTGTGAGCGTCAAAAAAAGTGTACACCTATAAACTTCATTTTTGGGTTAATATTTAAGTAAAGTACCTATCTTATGTTTTAAGGCGATTCATTTTCAATGAATTGGAATATAAAAATTGACAAAATATAAATTACAAGAAATTCAAGAAATAACAAAACAAGAATACTTCATTTAAAAAAAAGTGTTCACCTTGTCGATCGTACTATACAGGGTTCGAATTATGGCGAAAACAACCGTTAAATTTATTTAGTTTTTCTTTATAACTTACAATTTGTTCATCAGTGTGTTTTATTGAGTTAATTTCCACCGAACAGTACTTGTTTAAAATTATTAAAGACAATAACATAAAATTGGTAAGACATGCGAAAGTGAAAAACGAAAACTTGTTATGAGATTGGGAAAGGAAGGAGCATCTTACCACGAAATAGCCAAAACAGTCGGCAGATGCCATAACACATTGAAGGAAATAGACCGACCTCGTTCTGGAAGGACAAAAAGACTGTCCGTAGGTGATGAACGTGCTATTGTGAGAGAAGTGCCCAAAAATGCTGAAAACATTAGAAGACGGATTGGAGGAGGGTTCCGCTTTGACGACAACACACGGCACTGAGCTTTTGAAGCATTAAATTCTACGCGGTTTTTTATTCATATGTGACAATGCTGGCGAAATCAGAATTTAATGAGGTTATCATACGTTTCTGTTCAAGTTCCACATCCGAATGAAATGGGCGTGAATCTAAAAACGAATATGAAAAGCTGAACTTCCGTCGTCAGTAAAACAGTATATTGCATTAGAAGTTTCTGACAAGAGATCATTGATGAAAATGAGAAAGAGACTCGGAGACAGAACGGAGCTCTGGGGAACACCAGCTTTTATTTTGTGAATATCAGACTTGAGACCGTCCAATAAAACTTATATTGAACGGTCCGAAAGATAGTTTCTAATCCAGCGAAGAAGACATTCATCGATACCAAATGCACGCATTTTCGATAAGAGAGCTTAATGCCAAATCCCGTCAAATGCTTTGGAAACATCAAACGTAATAATCTTACTTTCTCCAAAACACCATAGTGCCAGTAATTAAGCAGCTTTCGTTCTTCAAGATATTTTTTAAGCTGATAGTTAATCAGACGTAACAGACGGATAGTACTAGAATTTGCTCCTAACATTCGAAGCCTTTTACACCGGAATATTAATTCAAATTATAAAAAATATTTTAATAACAGTGGTGTTTTCATTTTATATCGCTAATTTAGGTTAATTTAAAGCTAACTAAAATTTAAAAAAAATATTTAAAAAAAAATGTTTGAATTACTGTCCAAACTATCACCAATACACCTATTAATAGCTCCCTCACCTTTACACCATCCAGCACGGCACATTGCAACAAAACAAACAACATCATTAAATGTAATGAAAAACCAGCCACCTGTTCTATAAACACCCCTTCCTCATCCTGCAAACCATCAGCAAACACACCCACTAAATCACAAGCTCTCCAAAAAAATGCAATAATCCAACAAATATCTGATGAAGAACAAATAAAGCCACCATCAAAAGCAATTATTTAAAAATTAATACCCTGCATGAATCGAAACTAGCTGACTGATACATTTCAAAATTGATTTATGAACTTGAGAGGGAAATGAATATTGAAATACAAAAAATCTGGATCTACTTTGCTTGATCGTGTACAAGAATGTGAAATTGAATTGAAAATACAGCGTGCAATTTCTCACCACTTCGATGCTCTTCGATTGCGTGCACATAATCCCAACACTGAAAGCAGATTGCTGATAAGGTTATCGTCACCAGCTAAGAAGAGAGCCCTGCTCTCTGCTTTCACTATGAACAATGGTTTGGCTTTGACTGTGGACCAGCTGTATAGTAGTGACCCTCGCTCTACGCATCAAAATAGCTCCATAACCAAAAAATTACTCATGTACTTAAATGAAAGCCTCACACCACAAAACAGTTCTATATTGCCCCACACTATTCAATTAAAAAGAGGAGTCTTACTCTGCTAGAACAAGAAATGGTTTTGGCTATTTAAAAAAACGAGGGAAAATACAATCGAATACGGCTTGCACTATAATCAACCAACTACCAACAGACTCTTTGAATGTTTTGATGCTCTAATTTTCTCTTTATCTCGAAATTATCATAAGTTGTTATATTGAATTACATTCTCATCAGCTAAATCTATAAGAGCGAGTTGGACTGATGTATTCAAAAAAGGATTTATTATCCATCTTTATCCACTTCCAGAATCCAGTTCTGGAAAGTAACTTGATAGCATCTTCTCCAAATTATGCAAACTCAGTATCATAATAGGAATTTGAGAGCTTACTGATACGATCTTACCAATTAATCTGATTAGATGTCTTCGAAAATCTTATGAACGCAGGTATGCACGGAAATACCACGCTGCGCATTTCTTTTGAAAAACTTATGCCGTTTTTTATTGGTTTCACTCAGATATGCACTCATTTTAAAATCCAAGGAAAAGGTGCTAATTACTTCTACTCAATTCTGATATTTTGTCTTTGGCTGTGTGTTGTTTGGAATTATAAACGCGAGAAGATGAAAAACCAAATAGAAAATAGTGATTTGACATTTGACTTTTTGAGTTGATTCTGGTTTCAGATCAAGAAGAGAATTTCTCTTTTCAGAATCGTCAGAAGATGATTTATTTGATAAATGGATGGTTTTAGAAGACTTCCGCACGCTTCGGAATGCTTCTGGATATCCAACGGAAAACCAAATGTATCCATTATGCTCATTTGTAAAAAACACATCACAACACTTAGATGTCGTTTTTATTTGGCAACCCAGAAGCTTTCTGGACTCTTCTTGCAGTGTTCATTTGGGAAAAAATGACAGTTCTGGTTCTGAAAAGAAGAGAATTTTGCTTTTGAATTTTAAATCAGAATTGAAACCAGAAGCACTCATACATTTATATACTTGACCGTCAAACTCGACTGTTGTCATTTTTCTATCATAATTGTGGGTGCCATGAAATAAAGTCCAAAACCAAATTTTGGGCCTTATTTCACTATAGATAGTGCAGTAATGTCCAAAACGATTTTTGACTTTATTGCACTAGTAAAAGTGCAATAAAGCCATTTGACTTTATTGCATTCGCCTATTTCTGAACATTTTTTTTACTTTCAACTTAAGCCAAGCATATTCTTAATATTTTGTCTGTTTGGATGTTATTACATTTTGTGTTTGGACTTTTTTGCACTCTTAGGAATGTAATTATATATGTATTTAAAAACCAGTATTAGGTACACATATGCCTACGAATTTAACTAATTACCAACCCAGGAAAACACATGAGCGACCTCTTTTCCCTTCAACCTTTTGTTGACTACCCTTTTAACTTTTCTTTATGATGTCCTATTCACAGATAGAGTATACTTAACGTTAGCTTTGCAGTAGACGAACATTTTTCTCGTTCACGCCTTTGTTAATTGAAGGTGACATATATATATATATATCTAGGTTTAAAAAATCTAATAGATACTACGAGCGTCAAAAAAAGTGTACACCTATAAACTTCATTTTTGCACCTCTGTTAGTGAAACTGGAGTTAATATTTAAGTAAAATACCTTATGCTTTAATGCGATTCATTTTCACTGAATTGGAATATAAAAATTGACAAAATATAAATAACAAGAAATTCAAAAAATAACAAAAACAAGAATACTTCATTTTTATGGCGTAAATAAAAAGTGTATACCTTGTCGAGCATACTATACAGGGTTCGGATTATGGCGAAAACAACCGTTAAATTTATTTAGTTTTTCTTTCTAACTTACAATTTGTTGATCAGTGTATTTGATTGAATTAATTTCCACCGAAAAGTACTTGTTTAAAATTATTAAAGACATTAACATAAAAAACAAGTGAGGGTGAAAAACGAAAACTTGTTATAAGATTGAGAAAGGAATGAGCATCTTACCACGAAATAGCCAAAATAGTCGGCAGATGCCATAACACATTGAAGAAAATAGACCGACCTCGTTCTGGAGGTTATTGTTATTGTGAGAGAAAAGCCCAAAAATGCTGAAAACATTAGAAGACGGATTGGAGGAGGGCCCCGCTTTGACGACAACAGAGTTTTTTTTATCCATATTTAACAATGCTGGCGAAATCAGAATTTAATGAGGTTATCATACACTGCCGTTCAAGTTCCACATCCGAAGGAAATGGGTGTGAATCTAAAAACGAATATGAAAAGCTGAACTTCTGTCGTCAGTAAAACAGTATGTTGCATTGGAAGTTTCTGACAAGAGATCATTGATGAAAATGAGAAAGAGGCTCGGAGACAGAACGGAGCTCTGGGGAACACCAGCTTTTATTTTGTGAATATCAGACTTGAGACCGTCCAATAAAACTTATATTGAACGGTCCGAAAGATAGTTTCTAATCCAGCGAAGAAGAGATCCGTCGATACCAAATGCACGCATTTTCGATAAGAGAGCTTATTGCCAAACCCTGCCAAATGCTTTTGAAACATCAAGCGTAATAATCTTACTTTCTCGAAAACGCCATACTGCCAGTAATTAAGGAGCTTTCCTTCTTCAAGATATTTTTTAAGCTGATAGTTAATCAGACGTAATAGACGGATAGTACTAGATTTTGCTCCTGACATTCGAAGCCTTTTTAACCGGAATATTAATTCAAATAATTAAAAATATAGAGTGGTGTTTTCATTTTATATCGCTAAGTTAGGTTAATTTAAAGCTAACTAAAATTTTTAAAAATTATTTAAAAAAAATGTTTGAATTAAGTTGAAAACAAAGAGATACCTAATTTCGCGCCTAATTGTTGTCTCTCAACATTAACAATGTCCAACACAAGCTTATCCAGCACTATTATTATTATTATTATTATTAAAATTTTTTATTTTATTATGAAATGGTCAACAATATTATTATCCTAAGAATAAGGACTTGGCTATTCTGCCGTCTGCCTGATATGACATTTCATTTTATTTATAAAAAAAAGTACAAAAGAAAGAATTAAAAACTTAAAAAGTGTAATTAATGCTAAGATGTTAATTTTTCAACAATTGATTTGAAACATAAAAAGTATCAATTTAAATAATGAATGAAAGCAAATTAACTAAAAAGAAAATTTTAATGATTATATATTTTTTTCCTTTTTTAACAATTTTGACATGATTTGAAACACAAAAAAAAATATCAATTTAAATATGATTTGAAATACAAAATAAATACATAGGTAGTCGTAAACTGCAGTAACTGGTTGAATTTTTCGTTTTATTATAAGAAACTGTTACGAAAGTTTAGCGCATGTTGGCAATACTTTTGCAAAATTGACCATCCTAATGCTCCGTTCAATATTTCATGGAGTCGGTTTGGAGACAAAAAGCTCTCTTCGAAGTATAAGCGGCGGATTTCCTGCAAAATAGGGCGGGCCGCAATGAAGTGGTGGACATCTTCGTTTTCTCTTGTGTTACATAAGCTACAGATTTGTGGTAGATCAGCTCGAGGTGGTATAAAATTTAAGTTTAGGAGCTCCACACGTACTCTAAAAATGCAGCTTATAGCTTCGCTCGAAAATTCGTTGCTAAAATAGTTCTTGCCCGATGACAACTGGTGACTAAGGTTTCTATACGTGTTCTTGGATGTTGTGGAAGTTGCTCTAGTTATGTGCTGATTGTATATTTTCTCATCTACTTTTGCGATTACGTCTGCAAACATACCCGGCCATTCATCGACATTTGACACCATAAGTGAAAGATTAGCCACATTGGCCTGAGCTAATTGATTCCAGTCTTTGAAAGGGGAGGAATTCGTTTGCAGAAGACTTTCCATGATAGATTTGTGAAGACTTCTACCGCTTCTTCGCATCACTCTCATTAAGTAATCGGCGTTGGCTTTGAGATTTTTAATGTATATAGGCGTTATATCAGACTCCACATAAATAGCATAATTAGGCGTTGAATTTGGCAATTTAAACAGTCGCTTAAAAAAATGGCGCTGAGTCGCTTCAAACTCTTCGAAGAACAATTGACCATACGCCTGTACTCCATAACACATACATGTGTTCACTGTTGCATGAAAAACGCGGTATTTTGACGCATGATAAACTTCTTGGTTTGGGAAAAACTTTGGCCACATTAAGCTCAAAGCTATCTTAGCCTCATTACTTTTTTGCTTCAAGTGCCTTGAAAAATTTAGATATGCGTAATCAGAACTCCAAGATATTTAAATTCTTGCAAAACTTCTATTCGTGTATGGTTCAACGACCAATTTTCTTCGGGCAATCTTCTTCTTTGACGTGCTTCAAAAATCATCACCTTAGTTTTGCTTGTATTTACATGAAGGCCCCACCTCTCGCAAAAAGTATTAAGTTTGTTAATTTGTAACTGCAGGGTGGATGGGTTGTCAGCCAATAGCACTAAGTCATCAGCGTAGAGCAAAACTTTTACTTGGATACCGGCAAACCGTATTCCTCCAGGAAGTACCTCACAAACATCGTCAATAAATAAGGAGAAAAGCAATGGGCTTAATATGCAGCCTTGTGGAACTCCAGCCGTTGTTTCAAACCATTCTGAAAATTCAGAACCAACCCATACAGAGGCACTCGATGAGGCAAGAAAATTGAAATACATCATAAGGAATTTGCGGGAAATCCCCAGCATCGATAGCTTGTACAACAAAGCTTGTCGGTTAACCTTGTCAAATGCCGCTTTAAAATCCACGAAGCAGCAGTACAATTTCTTCTTTTTGTCTACTGACTTTCTGGCAAAATTTTTTAAGGCGAAGATATGGTCCATCGTTGAGAAACCTGCTCGAAAACCGGCTTGGAAAATGCTAAGTAGATTTCTTCCTTCGATCCATTTGTAGAGCCTTTCGTATAGAATAGAAGTCAAAATTTTCCTTGGACTATTTAAAATAGAAATTCCTCGATAGTTTTCTGGGAGGTTTGCATCTCCTTTTTTAAAAATGGTGAACTGCTTTGTTAAAGTTTTTTGGCACATATGAATCGTTATATAATCTGTTAAGGTAGATCAGAAGATAATTCTTTAGCTGATCGGTGCTATTTTTATAAAACTCAACGGGAATCCCGTCTATGCCAGGTGCTTTGTTGTTTTTCATTTTGTAAAGAGATGCTTCTAGTTCCCATAACGCTATTGGGCTATCCAATTCTTCGACTGTAACGTTAGGTAAAGCGTAAGAAAAAGTGTAATTATTTTCATCGACAAAAGGGTTTTAAAATGAGCTCCTAGTGTCTCAGCTCCAAGGGTGTTCATTACACTTCGACTACGTCCACTAAGTTCCCGGACACTACTCCAAAATGCTTTACAGTTCTTACAGCTCGATAATTTTATCGACAAGTTTTTAATATGAGCATTTTTTTTGTCTGCACAGAGTTTTTTGTACTCCTTATTTACATGCAAGTAAATGTTTTTGAAAAATAAGGTATTTGTAGATCTATAAAGTTTGAGGTACACAAATGATAATTTACGTAGTCTCTTACAATTGTTATCGAACCATGTGTGCCGGGGAGTGAAGGAGTAATTTTTGTTATTTTGGGAAGACGGAGCTGAGGTTTTGATAACTCTGATAATATGCTCTTCACATTCTTCAATACTGGTTGATGATTGAGAAGGAAGAGAACTACAGTGGCGGTTTAAAAGAGCTTTATAGAGTGGAGAACTATTCTCATTCCACTTAAGTTTCGAGAAATTATTGGAGACTCTTTGAGCGTCTTCATTAATAAAATTCACTTCAACTTCTATTGGAAAATGCGAAGAAAAGTTCTGAATTCCAACTTTGAAGTCTGTAAAAGAGTTAAGCCACTCAGCCGATATTGCACAAAAGTCAATTACAGACTGACCTTGACCGCTTATAAACGTGAGCTCTCCAATACTGTCGCTTTTAGATGCACCATTCAAAACGAAAAGTCCAAAATTCTCAAAAAATTCCGTTATAGGTCTGCCATTTCTGTTAAAATGTTCATCTTTGGAGTTTCTGCTGGGATTAAGTAAATTTTGAGAGTTTAAATTATGAACAGATGGATTTTGATAGCCCCCAATACGAGCATTAAGGTTTCCAATGATCATAATGTTCTCCAAGTTAAAGTTATTAACAAAGTTTAATAAACCATCAAAGTCATTTTGCCAGTTATTGCAGTTTAGTTAGACTGGGATGATTGAATATTTAAAATTATTGTTTGAAATTTGAAAAATAAGTCTGTTTTCTATAAGACAAAGCTAGATAAAATTACAATTTAAGGTTTTTTTGACTCCACAAATAATGCCACCACTGGCTCTACCGTGCACATTTGATCTACTTGCAGGATTAAACATTATTTTGAAATTTGTAAAATATTTAAGAAATTCGTTTCTTTTTTTTTCCAAAAATGTTTCTAATAAGATAATTACATCGAAATTTTGAATATAGTTAAAAAAATTTGTTTGCAAAAGTTTGCTAATAATACCTGTTATATTATATGATAAAATCGTTAAATTGTATAAATTATTGTTAATACTAATATTATTGTCGCACACGACAGATGCAACCGAATCTGTTTCCACCCTTATAACGTTTGCATGCTGACTCATAGGTGGAGCTTGTATCTATTGAGAGTAGGAAGAAGATGAAGATGGCGTAATAGGATTTGGATCTAACATCACTCCCACGCTGCAGTCAAAAAATTCAGCTGCTCTGTCACCAAACATCTAACTCCGTCGAAGTTTTAACATTGAGACCTCGCGAGTGTTTGTAAACAAATGTGTGGCTATTTATTTGCATTCTGTCGCCCTTGACAATGATTTTAACGTTCGGATTGATTTCCAGACGTTTACTTCGAAATTCGATAAGTGTTTGTCTTTTCTTTCTGTACAAAAGAGACTGCTCTCGGAAAATACTGATACCCGAGTTTTTCAACTGGTGTGCCGCGGATATAATTTTGTCTACATCTTCTGTAGAGAGAAGCTCCAGTATGACGGTTCCGCGTTGAGCATTGTGGTTGCGAATTTCGCGGGTGCGTTTAACGTGGATATCGTCACCTTCGCTTAGCTTGAGAAGGCCCTTACAAGTTTGGATTGCAAATTGAGTTGCATTAGTTTTTGCATTTATAGGTAAGTGTACCACTAATGATCTCTCGTACTTCTTGCGTGAAATGATTTCCAATTGACTTTCGAGAAGCTCGCATCTTTCGGACATCATAGTGAGTTTGAGGTTAAGTTGTGCGTTTGTGGCTTTAAGAGCATTAATTTCAGCGCAGAGTCTTGCTAGATCGTCTCTTGTAGCAAGATCTTTCAATTTATTAGTAAGAATATCGTTGAAAATGTGTTTTAGTTCTTCGGTAGACAACTTTCCTACTTCCATTTTTTGTTCTTTATTGGATAAAAAATATTTTCTGGTATTTGACTCTCCTTCAGGTGAGGTATCGGTAATATTTCGCTTATTACGATTATTGCTCATAAGGAATATCCCGTATTGGCTTAGTTCAATAAAGAAGGCAATTTTACCTAGATAAAACTTCGTACCTTTTTTGAGAACAGATGCATTTTTATGCTGCTGAAGTCAAATGTGCCAAAAAGAACAGATTTAGGGTGATTTTAGGTAAAAAAATACTTGTAATTTTCTATTCTTTAAATTAACTTGTAAGAGGTTTTAAACCTTAAACTTTCACTTTTGACAGTTGAAACGTCACTTCCACCACTATCACCAATACACCTATTAATGGCTCCCTCACCTTTACACCATCCAGCACGGCACATTGCAACAAAACAAACAGCATCATTAAATGTAATGAAAAACCAGCCACCTGTTCTATAAACACCCGCTACAAATAAAGCCACCATCAAAGGCAATTATTTCAAAACCAATACCCTGTATGATTCGAGACTAAGCTGATTGATAAATTTCAAAATTGATTTATGAACTTGAAAGGGAAATGAATATTGAAATAAAAAAATCTGTATCTACTTTGTGTGATCGTGTACAAGAATGTGAAATTGAATTAATTATTTTACGGAATGAAAAAAAGTTGATTAAAGACGAGTTTGAAGATTTCCAACGTCAGCAACGACTTAGTGTTGTCATCGTTCGCGGATTACCTTGAACCAATAAGGAGAGCCCATTTGATATGGCGAAAAGAATTGCAAATAAAATAGAGCGTGCAATTTATCGCGACTTCGATGCTTTTCGATTGCGTGCACATAATCCCAACACTGAAGGCAGATTGCCGATAAGGTTATCGTCACCAGCTCAGAAGAGAGCCCTGCTCTCTGTTTTCACTACGAACAATAGTTTGGCTTTGACTTTAAAAAAAAAAACTGTAGATTTATAAACTACATTTTTGCACCTCTGTTAGTGAAAGTGGGGTTAATATTTAAGTAAAATACCTTATGTTTTAATGCGATTCATTTTCAATGAATTGGAATATAAAAATTGACAAAATATAAATTACAAGAAATTCAAAAAATAACAAAAACAAGAATACTTCATTTTTAAGGCGTAAATAAAAAGTTTACACCTTGTCGAGCATACTATACAGGGTTCGGATTATGGCGAAAACAGCCGTTAAATATATTTAGTTTTTCCTTCTAACTTACAATTAGTTGATCAGTGTATTTTATTGAGTTAATTTCCACCGAAAAATACTTGTTTAAAATTATTAAAAATAATAACATAAAATGGGTAAGACAAGTGAAGGTGAAAAACGAAAACTTGTTATAAGATTGAGAAAGGAAGGAGCATCTTACCGCGAAAAAGCCAAAATAGATGCCATAACACATTGAAAAAAATAGACCGACCTCGTTCTGGAAGGACAAAAAGACTCCGTAGATGATGAACGTGCTATTGTGAGAGTAGTGCCCAAAAATGCTGAAAACTTTAGAAGACGGATTGGAGGAGGGCCCCGCTTTGACGACAACAGACAGCACTGAGTTTTTGAAGCATTAAATTCTAAGCGGTTTTGTATTCATATTGGACAATGCTGGCGGAATCAGAATGTAATGAGGTTGTCATACACTGCCGTTCAAGTTCCACATCCGAAGGAAATGGGTGTGAATCTAAAAACGAATATGAAAAGCTGAACTTCCGTCGTCAGTAAAACAGTATATTGCATTAGAAGTTTCTGACAAGAGATCATTGATGAAAATGAGAAAGAGGCTCGGAGACAGAACGGATTTATGGGGAACACCAGCTTTTATTTTGTGAATATCAGACTCGAGACCGTCCAATAAAACTTGTATTGAACGGTCCGAAAGATAGTTGCTAATCCAGCGAAGAAGAGATTCATCGATACCAAATGCACGCATTTTCGATAAGAGAGCTTGTAGCCAAACCCTGTCAAATGCTTTTGAAACATCAAGCGTAATAATCTTACTTTCTCCAAAACGCCACACTGCCAGTAATTAAGGCTTTCGTTCTTCAAGATATTTTTTAAGCTGATAGTTAATCAGACGTAATAGACGGATAGTACTAGATTTTGCTCCTGTAATTCGAAGCCTTTTTAACCGGAATATTAATTCAAATAATTAAAAATATTTGAACTACAGTGGTGTTTTCATTTTATATCGCTAATTTAGGTTAATTTAAAGCTAACTAAAATTTTAAAAAATTATTAAAAAAAAAATGTTTGAATTAAGTTGAAAACAAAGAGGTACATAATTTCCCGCCTAATTGTTGTCTCTCAACATTAACAATGTCCAACACTAGTTTATCCACCACCAAAAACTCGAGCGGCTGTGTCGATTCTCCCAACACCACTGTCCAAACTATCACCAATACACCTATTAATGGCTCCCTCACCTTTACACCGTCCAGCACGGCACATTGCAACAAAACAAACAGCATCATTAAATGTAATGAAAAATCAGCCACCTGTTCTATAAACACCCGCTACAAATAAAGCCACCATCAAAGGCAATTATTTCAAAACCAATACCCTGTATGATTCGAGACTAAGCTGATTGATAAATTTCAAAATTGATTTATGAACTTGAGAGGGAAATGAATATTGAAATAAAAAAATCTGTATCTACTTTGTGTGATGGTGTACAAGAATGTGAAAGTGAATTAATTATTTTACGCAATGAAAATAAGTTGATTAAAGACGAGTTTGAAGATTTCCAACGTCAGCAATGTCTTAGTGATGTCATCGTTCCCGGATTACCATGCACCAATAAAGAGAACCCATTTGATATGGCGAAAAGAATTTCAAACAAAATGCAGCGTGCAATTTCTCACCACTTCGATGCTCTTCGATTGCGTGCACATAATCCCAACACTGAAAGCAGATTGCTGATAAGGTTATCGTCACCAGCTAAAAAGAGAGCCCTGCTCTCTGCTTTCACTATGAACAATGGTTTGGCTTTGACTGTGGACCAGCTGTATAGTAGTGACCCTCGCTCTACGCATCAAAATAGCTCCATAACCAAAAAATTACTCATGTACTTAAATGAAAGCCTCACACCACAAAACAGTTCTATATTGCCCCACACTATTCAATTAAAAAGAGAAGGAGTCTTATTCTCAGCTGGAACAAGAAATGGTTTTGGCTATGTAAAAAAACGAGGGATGAAACTGAAGTGAAAATACAATCGAATACGGTTTGCACTATAATCAACCAACTACCAACATACATGAACTACATTCTCATCAGCTAAATCTATAAGAGCGATTTGGACGGATATATTCAAAAAAGGATTTATTATCCATCTGTATCCACTTCCAGAATCCAGTTCTGGAAAGTAACTTGATAGCATCTTCTCCAAATTATGCAAACTCAGTATCATAATAGGAATTTGAGAGCTTACTGATACGATCTTACCAATTAATCTGATTAGATGTCTTCGAAAATCTTATGAACGCAGGTATGAAGGGAAATACCACGCTGCGAATTTTTTTTTAAAAACTTATGCCGTTTTATATTGGTTTCACTCAGATATGCACTCATTCTAAAATCAACGGACACAGTGCTAATAACTTCTACTCAATTCTGATATTTTGCCTTTGGCTGTGTGTTGTTTTGAATTATAAACGCGAGAAGACGAAAAACCAAATAGAAAATAGTGATTTGATATTTGACTTTTTGAGTTGATTTTGGTTTCAGATCAAGAAGAGAATTTCTCTTCTCAGAATCGTCAGAAGATGATTTATTTGATAAATGAATGGTTTTAGAAGACATCCGCACGCTTCGGAATGCTTCTGGATATTCAACGGAAAACCAAATTTATCCATTATGTTCTTTGTAAAAAAAAACACATCACAACACTTACATGTCGTTTTTATTTGGCAACCCAGAAGCTTTCTGGACTCCTCTTGCAGTGTTCATTTGGGAAAAAATGACAGTTCTGGTTCTGAAAAGGAGAGAATTTTGCTTTTGAATTTTAAATCAGAATCGAAACCAGAAGCACTCATACATTTATGTACTTGAACGTCAAACTCGACTGTTGTCATTTTTCTATCATAATTGTGGGTGCCATGAAATAAAGTCCAAAACCAAATTTTGGACCTTAGTTCACTATAGATAGTGCAATAATGCTCAAAACGTTTTTTGACTTTATTGCACTAGTAAAAGTGCAATAAAGCCATTTGACTTTATTGCATTCGCCTATTTCTGAAAAATTTTTTTACGTTCAACTTAAGCCAAGCATATTCTTAATATTTTGTCTGCTTGGATGTTATTACATTTTGTGTTTGGACTTTTTTGCACTCTTAGGAATGTAATTAAATATGTATTCAAAAACCAGTATTAGATACACATATGCATACGAATTTAACTAATAACCAACCTAGGAAAACACATGAGCGACCTGTTTTCCCTTCAACCTTTTGTTGACAACGATATACGTCAAATGGTCCTTTTTCTTTTTATAAAAAAATAAAGAAAAAAATTAAACAAAACGGAATATAAACATAGACCACCATTTTCATAGTCTGCGTTCCCAAAAATCTATTTCAAAATATAAACGAAGTCTGTTTTTATCAATTTTGCGAACTACCCTTTTAACTTTTCTTTATGATGTTATATTCACAGATAGAGTATACTTAGCGTTAGCTTTGCAGAAGACGAACATTTTTCTCGTTCACGCGTTTGTTAATTGAAGGTGACATATACATATATATATCTAGGTTTAAAAAAATCTAATAGATACTACGAGCGTCAAAAAAAGTGTACACCTATAAACTTCATTTTTGCACCTCTGTTAGTGAAACTGGGGTTAATATTTATGTAAAATACCTTATGTTTTAATGCGATTCATTTTCACTGAATTGGAATATAAAAATTGACAAAATATAAATTACAAGAAATTCAAAAAAATAACAAAAACAAGATTACTTCATTTTTATGGCGTTAATACAAAGTGTACACCTTGTCGAGCATACTATATAGGGTTCGGATTATGGCGAAAACAACCGTTAAATTTATTTAGTTTTTCTTTCTAACTTACAATTTGTTGATCAGTGTATTTTATTGAGTTAATTTCCACCGAAAAGTACTTGTTTAAAATTATTAAGGACAATAACATAAAATGGGTAATTAATTGAAGAAAACGCAAACAATATGTTTATATTATTTTTGTTTTTGTTTTAGTGGACTGTGTGGATTTAAAGCCAATTGAATGAATTTGTGACCTTTAGTCCAAAATGCGTTTCGCCCAGGTACTACAGCTGGGCTCATCAGTTAGATGCAGTAGTACCTTTCTAAGACGCATTATTTTTTGATCGATGATTACCGACTTTAATAAAACTTACAGCGATTACTCACTGTAAATTATATTTTTCTAGGGGAATTTGGTTAGATTCATGCACCTAGAATTATGTTTTGCCCGTGGTCTGGCCAGTGAATTAATTGAAGAAAACGCAAACAATATGTTTATATTATTTTTGTTTTTGTTTTAGTGGACTGTGTAGATTTAAAGCCAATTGAATGAATTTGTGACCTTCAGTCCAAAATGCGTTTCGCCCAGGTACTACAGCTGGGCTCATCAGTTAGATGCTGTAGTACCTTTCTAAGACGCATTATTTTTTAATCGATGATTACCGACTTTAATAAAACTTACAGCGATTACTCACTGTAAATTATATTTTTCTAGGGGAATTTGGTTAGATTCATGCACCTAGAATTATGTTTTGCCCGTGGTCTCGCCAGTGAATTAATTGAAGAAAACGCAAACAATATGTTTATATTATTTTTGTTTTTGTTTTATTGGACTGTGTGGATTTAAAGCCAATTGAATGAATTTGTGACCTTTAGTCCAAAATGCGTTTCGCCCACTGGCCAGACCACGGGCAAGACATAATTCTAGGTGCATGAATCTAACCAAATTCCCCTAGAAAAATATAATTTACAGTGAGTAATCGCTGTAAGTTTTATTAAAGTCGGTAATCATCGATCAAAAAATAATGCGTCTTAGAAAGGTACTACAGCATCTAACTGATGAGCCCAGCTGTAGTACCTGGGCGAAACGCATTTTGGACTAAAGGTCACACATTCATTCAATTGGCTTTAAATCCACACAGTCCACTTAAACAAAAACAAAAATAATATAAACATATTGTTTGCGTTTTCTTCAATTAATTCACTGGCCAGACCACGGGCAAAACATAATTCTAGGTGCATGAATCTAACCAAATTCCCCTAGAAAAATATAATTTACAGTGAGTAATCGCTGTAAGTTTTATTAAAGTCGGTAATCATCGATCAAAAAATAATGCGTCTTAGAAAGGTACTACAGCATCTAACTGATGAGCCCAGCTGTAGTACCTGGGCGAAACGCATTTTGGACTAAAGGTCACAAATTCATTCAATTGGCATAAAATGGGTAAGACAAGTGAAGGTGAAAAACGAAAACTTGTTATAAGATTGAGAAAGGAAGGAGCATCTTACCACGAAATAGGCAAAATAGATGCCATAACACATTGAACAAAATAGACCGACCTCGTTCTGGAAGGACGAAAAGACTGTCCGTAGGTGATGAACGTGCTATTGTGAGAGAAGTGCCCAAAAATGCTGAAAACATAAGCAGACGGATTGGAGGAGGGCTCCGCTTTGATGACAACAGACAGCACTGAGTTTTTGAAGCAGTTAATTCTAAGCGGTTTTTTATTCATATGGGACAATTCTAGCGAAATCTGAATTTAATGAGGTTGTCATACACTGCCGTTCAAGTTCGACATGCGAAGGAAATGGGTGTGAATCAAAAAACGAATATGAAATGCTGAACTTCCGTCGTCAATAAAACAGTATATTGCATTAGAAGTTTCTGACAAGAGATCATTGATGAAAATGAGACAGAGGCTCGGAGACAAAACGGAGCTCTGGGGAACACCAGCTTTTATTTTGTGAATATCAGACTTGAGACCGTCCATGGCGTTCTACTGGCCATCCAGGACCAGTTGAACGGCCTCCAAAACCAGATCAGGGAGCAGGCGACTAGGGTGGATTACCTCTACTCTGTTTTGTCGAGCTTAACGCAACTAAGAGGTTAAGGGCGCGCTGCTGGAGAGGCCCTTTAAGATCCTAGCTGTGAATGTAAATTCACTGATTAGGACCGAACGTAGAGCGAATTTATTCCAATTGCTTAAAGACATAAGTCCAGATGTGTGTATGGCTAGCGAAACTAAGCTTAACCAGAAACATAAATTGACTAACAACAATTACAATATCGTAAGGAGAGACCGACCCAACTCCACTCAAGGAGGGGCGTCGCAATCTTTATATGTAAAGGCATTAGTCATAAGGTAATATATAATAGTGATGTGCCGAAAATTCGGACGTTAGAGGCATGCATCATATGCATTCATCTCCAACAGGGGAAGCGAATGTATGTGATCGCTGCCTATGCACCGGAAACACCTCAGCCCACACAGTTTATAACAGAGCTTGAAAAGCTTTTTGAATGCTTAAGATTGAGCTCGGAAGAAAACTACTACATATTGGCTGGTGATTTGAATGCCAAACATATAGATTGGGGAAATCAAATACAAAATCCTCGTTGTAACCATCTGTACAATTGGATGGGTCGATACAACCTGGAGTATCGCATTGAACTTCTGGCTACAGACTGGCCATCATTTCCACGAAGCGGTGCCTATCTGGATCTATTGTTGAAAGACGCAAGACTAACAGTTACTGATACTGTGGGCCCTCGGCCTAAAAATTGTTTAAGAACGATCGAGTACGACAGTGACCACTGCGGACTCGCCGCCGTAATACAACTTCCGAACGCGCTTATGGAGTTGGAGGATTATGTACCGGTGCATACTTACAATTACAGTAAGGTGCGCTGGCCACGCTTCTCGAACGTCTTATTGAGCGAATTACGATCAAATGGTATATCCCCACCAAATGACAGGAACATGACAAATACTGAAATTGACAGATACTTAGGACAAATGGACGAAACAATTCAACAAACAATGAACAGGACAATACCGAAATACAAAGAACGTAACGCAACTGACATGTACCGTAACGCGACAATTGATGCATTACACAGACAAAAAAGTGGCTTACTGACAAGACTAAAACGCTTGTACAGACGGTTTACTGACACACGAGACCTGGAGATAAGGACACTGAAGTCGTCCATCGAAAACATCAACCAATTCATCAAAGAAAATAATAGGTTGTCCATTAATTTGTTTTAGGACAAGAAAATTCGGGCCGTGAACCCTACCGACCCGAGTATGTTCCCAGAAATTAATGAGATATTCAGAAGAAAAGATCAAAACGACCTTCCGTGTCTTAAGCTCCAGAGGACGACACAAAACAGAGACGTACTTCTGACAGCAGGCATAGACCCAGATGACGCCGTCTTGGACGATGACCTCTTCATAATCGAAGATCCGCAGGAGAAGTTGGAGGCTGAGGGGCTGCTTTCCAGCAACCCCTCAAGGTGAATGCTAGCATTCGCCCGAATCATGACCTGGAGACCAGAGCTCTACTTCATCACTTATGGCTCCGAAACGATATAAGCGAATGGCGATCTGAGAACCTTGGTTTTACCGGGTTTAATGATGAAGATTTGGCAAACGCCATAATCGCCGACCGAAATGGGCCCAGTCCCCTGTTAATTTCGAAGAATGAGCTCCAGTTCAAGTGGGCGGAGGACAAAAATATCATCCCGGATAATCAGCTCGGTTTTAAGGCGGGACATGACACAATTCAAGCCGCGTCTAAACTAGTTTCTGATATCCAATGGAACAAAACTAAAAAGCAGTGTACGGGTGCCTGTCTGGTTGATTTGGAGACGGCCTTCGACACCGTACGGTTAGAAGGTCTCTATCTAAAGCTAACCAGACTGGGTATAAGTAAACCTCTATTGTATATGCTTTATGACATGCTAAATGGTAAAAAGTTTGTTGTCAAGAGTGGCAATGTAACTTCTACCGCAATTTTTAATGTAAATAATGGTCTTCAGCAGGGAGCGGTTAACTCGCCGATTCTATTCAGCATTCACACCAGTGATCTGATAGGTAGTCTAACTCAGGCAATTGCGTACGCCGACGATCTAATTGCGTACAGAACAGCTAATACAGTTGAGGTCATCAAAAGTCTCTTGCAGAGTGACTTCGACAAGATTCAGCGATATTGTGATGACTGGAAGTTGAAAATCAACTTCCAGAAATCAGAAACTATTTTATTTAGGACTCCGTTGTCTAGCGCCTCAAGGGATACGAGAAAGAACTGGCGCAAGCTGGTGATCGTAGGGCCACATGGACATCCACTGGCGAGTAAAAGTGTAGTAAAGTACCTTGGCATCTGGTTGGATCAGTACCTGTATTTCGACAGACATATAGGTGCTGCTTTGGCCAGGGCTAGGGGAGCCTTTGCCTTGACAAAACGACTGTTTTATAGCAGCCGTCTTGACAGCAGGGTGAAGGTGATTTGCTACATGGCCCTCATCAGGCCGATGATTGCCTACGGATGCCCGGTGTGGTTCAACGTTGCCCCATCTCAAATGGAAAAGATTCGGGTGTTTGAGAGGCAATGTCTTAGACGTTGCCTTGGATTACACAGAACACCAGAGTCGGAGTACACAAGATATTATTCCAACCAGGTTCTATACAACGGAGCCAACATAAACAGAATAGATAATTTTTTGTTTAAGCTGATTCGGGGTCACGTTGCAAGAGCGATGTCCTCAACTAACAGCTTAATTTTTGGGGCTTATTACCCCAATAACGAATATTTTGAGAGTGCGCGGTTAAGTGGTTACATCCCTCCCGAGGCATTCCTCTATTTAGACAGTCGAGGGCTGATACAGGATGGAGGGGCGGTTCTGCTCATCTACCACGTCAGCCGGAAAACTGTGGATAGGCGACTCCTGTATGGTCGAGACGTCATCGCTCAAGGTGGAGAAGAGCGCCTTCGGTTCAGTAGGACTGTGTCCGATCGGGATCGGAGGGATAGGGCGAAACAGGGGAACCAGTTCTGGTGGCCCTCTGAACAGCATCATAATATTTAAAGTCGATGAAGATGGTATGTCTTGGCCGACTTACATAGATTTAGGGCCTTTAAGTATAGGGAACAGTCGGGGTGGCACCAAAAAAAAATTAAAAATATGTATGTATGCGGGGGCATACGTGCATGTATCTGCGTGTCTGTACATGTATGTGCGTACGTATATGTATGTGCGTATGTACATGTATGGGTGGGTTGCATGTTGCTGTGTGTCTGCATGCATATAAAAAATAAACAAAAAAAAAAATTAAAAAACGAAAAAAATGCTGCTGTGGCTGTTCTAGTTTTTAAGTAGTTTTAAGGTATTTTAAGTAGTTTAAAAAAAAAAAAAAAAAAAGTTTTTTTTTGTAAAAGTTTCCTTGGAAAAATAAAATAATTAGATTTAATTAAAATAGTTTTTAGGTCGAACGACATTAGTTCCAAGAGTTATTGTTTAATTTAGAGCGCCAGTAAATTAGTTGTAAGTTATTCATAATTAGGCTAGTTTTAAACATTTTTGTCTAGCTTTAAGATAGTTATAAGTTAATATGAAATAAAAATGAATTAAAAAAAAAACCGTCCAATAAAACTTCCATTGAACGGTCCGAAAGATAGTTTCTAATCCAGCGAAGAAGAGATTCATCGATAACATATGCACGCATTTTCGATAAGAGCTTATTGCCAAACCCTGTCAAATGCTTTTGAAACATCAAGTGTAATCTTACTTTCTCCAAAACACCATACTGTCAGTAATTAAAGAGCTTTCGTTCTTCAAGATATTTTTTAAGCTGATAGTTAATCAGACGTAATAGAGGGATAGTACTAGATTTTGCTCCTGACATTCGAAGTCTTTTTAACCGGAATAGTGAAGTGAAGTGAAATACATCCTCTCTCTCCCTAAGATTACATAGATTTTCCGGTCTGCGCGATGTGGGATGTAATTTATTTTTAATATTTCTCCTCTTATTTTAAGAATTACATTTATCATGTTCAGAGTTAAACATTTATTTCATTTATTTCGAGAGAAAATCTGTTTTTACAATGACGCATTAAGATTATTATCCCTTAGAGCATCTATATAAATTTAACTAACAATGTTTTCTTTACATTCAAAAATATACAAAAATAGAAAATGGGTAGAATATGTACATGTTTTAGAGTTAAGAAAACAAAATACCATACGTTTTTCAGAAAAAGAGACAAAAATATATATAAAAGTTTATAACAGCAATGTTATATAGAATAATGACAAGGTAATTTAAGCTCGATTTGAAAAGTGCAAGAATAATTTCCTCTTAAAAGCAGTCGGTGCGGTAGTAGTTTGCAATTCATTTAGGGGTGAATTCCACAAACGAATTGCAAATACGTAAAATAACGTTCAGCTATGCTTTGCGAGAAACACGGCAGGATTAATTTTAATCCTCTCTGTGACTCTGCAAAATTAAGACTTTCACTGAGCTAACTAGGACGCCTATTATGGATGATATTATGAAGTTTCAATACTATCCCGAATTTCAGATGCTCATCAAGGTACATCCCAAGGAGGATGTGTCGTAGATGAGATACACTAGAATATCTCGGTATGCTGTAAATAAATCGAATACAATCGTTAAGAGCGATATTTAGTCTTCGCTTACATTCATAATCTAAAATTGGATAAACCTAGGAGTTATAAGTAAAGTAAGGCAAAATTAAAGATTTTACAAGGTGAAACTTCATTTTGGGTAACAACAAGCCTTAGGAAGATCTTAGAGATCCTAACCCACTGTAAAATTTTCTAATGGTATCTGAAATGGCCTTACAACAACTTAGATAACATTTTATTGTATATCCCAAGTAAGTAACCTGACTCACATAAACAACGTTTTCATTATTGAGAAGAACTGAAGGAAAATCGAATAGGTTGAGCTCATTTCTAGAGCATAATATGGCTATAGAATTTGTCGGGTTAAGTTTCAAACAATTATCATTAGACGAGGTATAGATGTGACTTATATCATCATTTAGTCTAAATATACAGTCCTCCATCAAACCAATTACACGAAATATGTAAATTACAACATCATCAGCATACATATGAACTCGACAGTTGCGAATAACGTCAGGAAGGTCATTTATAAGTAAAGAAAATAGCAAAGGGCCAAGAACAGATCCTTGAGGTATTCCAATATTCGTAATGAAGGGATTAGAAATCACATTATCAGTTTTAATTTGCTGAACTCTATCCACCAGATAGTAGACAATACTCGTAGATTGAGGGATGCGCTGGAAAAATTAAAAACTAAAATTCAACTTAAGTTTAGAAAGTAGAATGCCTTCGAAAAATCGAAAAGGACAATAACACTAAATTTATCAGAATCAAGACCAAAGTGTATGTCTGATGTAACTTTAATTACTGCAGATTCACAGCTGTGATTATTTCGAAACCCAGACTGCCATTTGGATGAAAAAGAGTGTTCATTTAAATAAATTTGAATTTGATTTTATATTTTCAAATAACTTGCACGGGTACCGTATAATACTGATTGGCCTACACTCAGAGGGTTTCGAAGAATTAGCCTTTTTGGGAACAGGAATGATGTTAGAATTTTTCCACGTATAAGGAAATTCCCCGTTATTAATACAAAAATTGCATATGTGGAGTAAATAGTTGAATATAATGGGGAGTACAAGCTTTACAATTTTCGGCGAAAGAGCATCAGGACCAATCGCATTAGATTTGACTAGTCGAACAGAGCTTAACAGCTCATATTCACCAATGCATGCAAATGAGAAAGAGTTTTCATTCTCAGGCACGGTGAAAATATTTCGGGCAATTGTTGAACCAGACAAGAAAGGAATTAAAACATTAGACATTACATAAGGACTTAAAAGGCATTTGTTTTTATTTTTATCATATTTGGCACCAAGTTTTTTCAAGTTGCCCCACAGTTCCTTAGAGCTCAGAGAGGATCAAGCTTCTGTAATAAATATGTACGTTTCGAGTTTCTTATAGTATAGTTGACTTTATTTCGGGCATAAATATACTGTCTTTTATTAAATTCTGTAGGATTTTTCTTAAATCTGCGAAAAAAAAACGCTCTCTCTGATATATTTTATGTCGCGATTCAACCACGAACACTTATTTATTTTTATTTGCTTAGTAACTATTGGGATATAATTATCATATAACCGAGTTATAAAATTGTTAAACAATCGAACCTTGATATTTACATCTACAGACAAATAAATCTCATTCCATTCTCAGCTTGATAAATTTGTTCTTATGTCTTCATAGTTAAGGTTACGTAACGACCTGTTACTGAAAGTACGAGTAGAATCTGTTCTGTCAACAGAAACGAGCAAAATAGAAAATCATGGATAAGCTCTGATGTCGGTCTAATTTGATTATTTTCTCAGAATTCTATGCTTAGAGCTCGTTAAGAACATGTCAATTAAGGAGGGGTTTACTTCAGGCTTGAAACAAGTTGGCCATCGATTATTTATGACTGCTAGACCCATTTTGTCACAGAAATGATTAAAAAATCGCGAAGAAATATTATGAATTAAAAAGTTTAAATTAAAATCACCTCCTATCAAGACATCGCAGTATTTCGGACTGAGTTCTAGTAGAGTTTCTTCTAATTCAATTAGGTTCTCTTCTTTATACATATTTATGGGACTGTACATAGCAACAAGCACGCATTTTTCAATTCAATTACTCACTTCAACACAAACAAAATCAATATTAGTTTCAGTTGGTTCGAAAACTGTAGAGACTAAGATGTTTTCACGTACATACACACATACTCCACCCCCAACTCTTTTTTCTCTATCACTCATGTGCGTATTGAAACCAGGTAAATTAACTAATGCATCTGATATAAAAGTGTTCAGCCACGATTCTCCTAACATAATAACATCCAACTTAGATGTACTAAACATTTGATATAACATAGTATATTTAGCTCGGATACTTTCATCGTTCAAACAACAAATACTGAGACCATTAAACGTATCACACAACACATTCAGAACGCACCTAAGCGTTTCTGGAAATAAGTATTTTCACGAAGGTCAAAGTTGAGTCGGCTGTACAAGATTCTATATTGGGAAGATTCTGTATCCATTTGACATCTTTCACCCGAAATGCTTTGGAATCTGCTATATCCGACAGCAGCTCATCCCATATTTCAACAAGTTGTCCTCTCGTAGCTAACACATTTTTAAGTTCTTGTTTGGGCAGCCTCATATCGTCCATCTCCAACACTTTAACTATATTCTCAAAATGCATCTTAAGAGTGTCTACAGAGAATGGTAGTACTTTTGTTTCAAGATGAAGCATATAATTTGATGTTCTTGTTGGTAAGCGGAAGATTCGTTTCAGAACATATCTCAAAACCTTTCAACAGCTTCGATTCGCCTATAACACCAAACTTGACAATCATAAAGCAATATAGCAGCAGCGGTGGCACGAAATAACTTTATTTTTGAACTATGTCCAATATATTTTTTACTAAAGCATCGACACCAAATGGAAGAAAAAGCTCTTTTTGCCTCAAGTAGCTTGTGCAGGAAGTATTTTTTTTTTCAAAAAAACGCTCTACCTGATATATTTTATGTCGCGATTCAACCACGAACACTTATTTATTTTTATTTGCTTAGTAACTATTGGGATATAATTATCATATAACCGAGTTATAAAATTTTTAAACAATCGAACCTTGATATTAACATCTACAGATAAATAAATCTCATTCCATTCTAAGCTAGATACATTTGTTCTTATGTCTTCATAGTTAAGGTTACGTAACGACCTGTTACTGAAAGTACGAGTAGAAATAACTTTATTTTTGAACTATGTCCAATATATTTCTTACTAAAGCATCGACACCAAATGGAAGAAAGAGCTCTTTTTGCCTCAAGTATCTTGTGCAGGAAGTGTTTTTTCATGCTAAGTTTCGCTGTGATTGATACTGCAAAGTACTTATACGCACGAACTATACCCATAAGTTCACCTTTATAAGTAAGTCCATTTTCCCTTGCTGGCATATCTGCCAATACCATCTCTGAAGACCATCATTTTGGATTTATCTAAATTGACCTTTATATTCCAGAGATTAAAGTAACTCCCAAGTCTGTTTACCATAAGCTGCATTCCTGTAACAGATTCGGAGAGGAAAACTTTATCGTCTGCAAAAATTAAACCAGAAATTTTCAAACTTCCTAACTGTATTCCACCTCCAAAAGTCTCAAGGATATCATTTATAAATAAGATGAAAAGCAACGTGCTCAAGACGCATCCCTGCTTGACTCCCATTTGTGTTCTAAATTCTTCAAAAACATGTTCACCATCCCAAACATAAGCCACGTTATTTTCGTACATAGCTTTTACTAAACTGACAATTTTGGTTGAGATTCCACATCTATACAGCTTGTGAAAAAGTGCCTCAATGGAAACTAAATCAAAAACACCACGAAAGTCAACAAAGACAGCATAATGCTTCTTACTCCTTCTTTTGAAGCTCTCTGCAATATTCATCAATGTGAAGATTTGGTCCACCGTTGAATAGTTCTTCCGAAATCTAGCTTAGAATTCATTCAATATTCCCTTATTATCAATCCAATGTGTGAGCCTGTTGAAAATCAGTGCACTAAGCAACATTTATTTGGTGAATATCAGAATTGAAACTGTCCAATAAAACTTGTATTGAACGGTCCAAAAGATAATTTCTAATCCAATGAAAAAAAGATTCATCGATACCAAATGAACCCATTTTCGATAAGAGAGCTTGATGACAAACTCAAGTTTAGATGCTTTTAAAATATACATACTTGTTAGTAATAATAATTTTCAAATATATTAGAAGCAGCCTTAGGAGCCAGTTATAGGTTTCGTTAAAACTCATCATAGAAAACTTTGACTATCAATTCCGAGGCACTTAAATAAATAAAACTGATGTCGTTTTGGCACCAATTGAAAGTAATAAGATACATAATATTTTTTTATCCAGAAAATATTTTATTTGCTATACCACTTTTTTGTAAATTCACTTTTGATTTTTCAAAAATGAAAATCGTTTTCAATGATCATTCAATGATATATACATATATACATATAAAACTTCGAATTGGAATTTTTAAATTAAGAAAAATCCTTACACTTAAGCTTCGTACTTACTTTAGTAGAACCTTGGCGAGCGAAACCTCGGCCTTTGAAAACAAAATACATCACAAATAATATGAGATAAACTTGTTCAGATATACATTTTTTTTATTCGCAAAATTCAATCTGTCAAAAAACAGCTGTCGCGTGTAAAATGCACTAGAATTTTAATTAAATTGTAGAAGATTTGTGAATTTCTTGGCTTTGCATCACATTATGTTCTTTTAGTTAAGTACGAATGGGAAATCGATTATAGATATGAATTTAAGTAACAATGTTTAAAGTCAATTTATATATTTAAGCAATCTTAAGAGGCGGTTAAGAAAATCTAATAGATACTGTGAGCGTCAAAAAAAGTGTACACCTATAAACTTCATTTTTGGGATGATATTTAAGTAAAATACCTATCTTATGTTTTAAGGCGATTTATTTTCAATGAATTGGAATATAAAAATTGACAAAATATAAATTACAAGAAAGTAAAAAAATAACAAAAACAAGAATACTTTATTTAAAAAAAAGTGTACACCTTTCGATTATGGCGAAAACAACCGTTAAATTTATTTAGTTTTTCTCTCTAGCTCACAATTTGTTGATCAGTCTATTTTATTGAGTTAATTTCCACCGAAAAGTACTTGTTTAAGATTATTAAAGACAATAACATAAAATGGTTAAGACAAGTGAAGGTGAAAAACGAAAACTTGTTATAAGATTGGGAAAGGAAGGAGCATCTTACCACGAAATAGCCAAAATAGTCAGCAGATGCCATAACACATTGAAATAAATAGACCGACCTCGTTCTGGAAGGACAAAAAGACTGTCCGTAGTTGATGAACGTGCTATTGTGAGAGAAGTGCCCAAAACTTCTGAAAACATTACAAGACGGACTGGAGGAGGGCCCCGCTTTGACGACAACAGACATCACTGAGTTTTTGAAGAATTAAATTCTATGCTGTTTTTTATTTACATTGGACAATGCTGGCGAAATCATAATTTAATGAGGTTATCATACACTTTCGTTCAAGTTCCACATCCGAAGGAAATGGATGTGAATCTAAGAACGAATATGAAAAGCTGTACTTCCGTCGTCAGTAAAACAGTATATTGCATTAGAAGTTTCTGACAATATGAATGAAAATGATAAAAAGGCTCGGAGACAGAACCGAGACCTGGGGAACAGCAGCTTTTATTTTGTGAATATCAGATTTGAGACCGTCCAATAAAACTTGTATTGAACGGTCCGAAAGATAATTTCTAATCCAGCGAAGAAGAGATTAATCGATACCAAATGCACGCATTTTCGATAAGAGAGCTTAATGCCAAACCCTGTCAAATGCTTTTGAAACATCAAGCATAATAATCTTACTTTCTCCAAAACGCCATTCTTCAAGATATTTTTTAAGCTGATAGTTAATCAGACGTAATAGACGGATAGTACTAGATTTTGCTCTTGACATTCGAAGCCCTTTTAACCGGAATATTAATTCAAATAATTAAAAATATTTGAACAAAAGTGGTGTTTTCATTTTATATCGCTTATTTAGGTTAATTTAAAGCTAACTAAAATGTTTAAAAATTATTTAAAAAAAAATGTTTGAATAAAGTTGAAAACAAAAAGATTCATAATATCGCGCCTAATTGTTGTCTCACAACATTAACAATGTCCAACCCAAGCTTATCCACCACCAACAACTGGAGCGGCGGCGTTGATGCTCCCAACACCACTGTCCAAACTATCACCAATACATTAATGGCTTCCTCACTGTTACACCATCCAGCACGGCACATTGCAACAACGAAAACAGCATCATTAAATGTAATGAAAAACCAGCCACCTGTTCTACAAACACCCCCTACAAATAAAGCCACCATCAAAAGCAATTATTTTAAAATCAATACCCTGTATGATTCGAGAGTAAGCTGATTGATAAATTTCAAAACTGATTAATCAACTTGAGAGGGAAATGAATATTGAAATAAAAAAATCTGTATCTACTTTGTGTGATCGTGTACAAGAATGTGAAATTGAATTAATTATTTTACGCAATGAAAATAAGTTGATTAAAGACTAGTTTAAAGATTTCCAACGTCAGCAACGTCTTAGTGATGTCATCGTTCGCTGAATACCTTGCACCAATAAAGAGAACCCATTTGATATGGCGAAAAGAATTGCAAATAAAATACAGCGTGCAATTTCTCACCACTTCGATGCTTTTCGATTGCGTGCACATAATCCCAATACTGAAAGCAGATTGCTGATAAGGTTCTGTTTTGATGCTCTAATTTTCTCTTTATCTCGAAATTATCATATGTTGTTAAATTGAATTACATTTTCATCAGATAAATCTATAAGAGCGAGTTGGACTGATATATTCAAAAAAGGATTTATTATCCATCTTTATCCACTTCCAGAATCCAGTTCTGGAAAGTAACTTGATAGCATCTTCTCCAAATTATGCAAACTCAGTATAATAATAGGAATTTGAGAGCTTACTGATACGATCTTACCAATAAATCTGATTAGATGTCTTCGAAAATCTTCTGAACGCAGGTATGCACGGAAATACCACGCTGCGAATTTCTTTTGAAAAACTTATGCCGTTTTTATTGGTTTAACTCAGATATGCGCTCATTCTAAAATCCAAGGAAACAGTGCTAATTTCTTCTACCCAATTCTGATATTTTGTCTTTGGCCGTGTGTTGTTTTGAATTATAAACGCGAGAAAACGAAAAACCAAATAGAAAATAGTGATTTGACATTTGACTTCTTGAGTTGATTCTGGTTTCAGATCAAGAAGAGAATTTCTCTTCTCAGAATCGTCAGAAGATGATTTATTCGATAAATGAATGGTTTTAGAAGACTTCCGCACGGTTCGGAATGCTTCTGGATATCCAACGGAAAACCAAACTTATCCATTATGCTCATTTGTAAAAAACACATCACAACACTTAGATGTCGTTTTTATTTGGCAACCCAGAAGCTTTCTGGACTCTTCTTGCAGTGTTCATTTGGGAAAAAATGACAGTTCTGGTTCTGAAAAGAAGAGAATTTTGCTTTTGAATTTTAAATCAGAATTGAAACCAGAAGCACTCATACATTTATATACTTGACCGTCAAACTCGACTGTTGTCATTTTTGTATCATAATTGTGGGTGCCATGAAATAAAGTCCAAAACCAAATTTTGGGCCTTATTTCACTATAGATAGTGCAGTAATGTCCAAAACGATTTTTGACTTTATTGCACTAGTAAAAGTGGTATTGAACGGTCAGAAAGACAGTTTATAATCCAGCGAAGAAGAGATCCATCGATACCAAATGCACGCATTTTCGATAAGAGAGCTTGTAGCCAAGCCCTGTCAAATGCTTTTGAAACATCAAGCGTAATAATTTACTTTTATCCAAAACGCCATACTGCCAGTAATTAAGGAGCTTTCGTTCTTCAAGATATTTTTTAAGCTGATAGTTAATCAGACGTAATAGACGGATAATACCAGATTTTGCTCCTGTCAATCGAAGCCTTTTTAACCGGAATATTAATTCAAAATATTTTAACATCAGTGGTGTTTTCATTTTATATCACTAATTTAGGTTAATTTAAAGCTAACTAAAATTTTAAAAAATTATTTTAAAAAAATGTTTGAATTAAGTTGAAAACAAAGTGATTCATAATTTCGCGTTTAATGTCCAACACAAGGTTATCCACCGCCAACAACTCGAGCGGCGGCGTCGATGCTCCCAACACCAATGTCCAAACTATCATTAATACACCTATTAATGGCTCCCTCACCTTTACACCAACCAGCACGGCACATTGCAACAAAACAAACAGTATCATTAAATGTAATGAAAAACCAGCCACCTGTTCTATAAACACCCCTTCCTCATCCTGCAAACCATCAGCAAACACACCCACCAAATCACAAGCTCTCCAAAAAAATGCAATAATCCAACAAATATCCGATGAAGAACAAATAAAGCCACCATCAAAATCAATTATTTCTAAATTAATACCCTGCCTAAATCGATACTAAGCTGATTGATAAATTTTAAAATTGATTTATGAACTTGAGAGGGAAATAAATATTGAAATAAAAAAATCTGTATCTACTTTGTGTGATCGTGTACAAGAATGTGAAATTGAATTAATTATTTTACGCAATGAAAATAAGTTGATTAAAGACGAGTTTGAAGATTTCCAACGTCAACAACGTCCTAGTGATGTCATCGTTCGCGGATTATCTTGCACCAATAAAAAGAACCCATTTTATATGGCGAAAGGAATTGCAAATTAAATTCAGCGTGCAATTTCTCACCACTTCGATGCTTTTCGATTGTGTGCACATAATCCCAACACTGAAAGCAGATTGCTGATCTGGTTATCATTATATATACTCAAAATGCATCTTAAGAGTGTCTACAAAGTATGGTGGTACTTTTGTTTCAAGATGAAGCATATAATTGGGTGTTCTTGTTGGTAAGCGGAAGATTCGTTTCAGAACATAGCTCAAAACCTTTGAACAGCTTCGATTCGGCTATAACACCAAACTTGACAATCATAAAGCAATATAGCAGCAGCGGTGGCACGAAAAAACTTTATTTTTGAACTATGTCCAATACATTTTTTAATAAAGCATCGACACCAAATGGAAGAAAGAGATCTTTTTGCCTCAAATAGCTTGTGCAGGAAGTGTTTTTTCATGCTAAGTTTCGCTGTGATTGATACTGCAAGGTACTTATACGCACGAACTATACCCACAAGTTCACCTTTATAAGTCCATTCTCCCTTGCGGGCATATCTACCAATATCATCTCTGAAGACCGTCATTTTGGATTCATGTAAATTGACCTTTAGATTCCAGAGATTGCAGTAGCTCCCAAGTCTGTTTATCATAAGCTGCATTCCTGTAACAGATTCGGAGAGGAAAACTATATCGTCTGCAAAAATTAAACCAGAAATTTTCAAAGTTCCTAACTGTATTCCACCTCCAAAAGTCTCTAGGATATCATTTATAAATAAGATGAAAAGCAACGCGCTTAAGACGCATCTCTGCTTGACTCCCATTTGTGTTCTAAATTCTTCAAAAACATGTTCACAATCCCAAACATAAGCCACGTTATTTTCGTACATAGCTTTTACTAACTGCCAATTTTGGTTGAGATTACACATCTATACAGCTTGTGAAAAAGTGCCTCACGAGAAACTAAATCAAAAACAGCACGAAAGTCAACAAAGAAAACATAATGCTTCTTACTACTTCTTTTGAAGCTCTCTGCAATATTCGTCAAAGTGAAGATTTGGTCCACCGTTGAATAGTTCTTCCGAAATCCAGCTTAGAATTCATTCAATATTCCCTTATTATTAATCCAATGTGTGAGCCTGTTGAAAATCAGTGCACTAAGCAACATTTATTTGGTGAATATCAGACTTGAAACTGTCCAATAAAACTTGTATTGAACGGTCCAAAAGATAATTTCTAATCCAACGAAAAAAAGATTCATCGATACCAAATGAACCCATTTTCGATAAGAGAGCTTGATGACAACCTCAAGTTTAGATGCTTTTAAAATATACATACTTGTTAGTAATAATATATTTTCAAATATATTACAAGCCATAGCGTTAAAGAACGAGAAAACAGGACTCAGCACGTAAGGAAAGCAGCCTTAGGAGCCAGTTATAGGTTTTGTTGAAACTCATTATTGAAAACTTTGACTATCAATTCCGAGGCACTTAAACAAATAAAACTGATGTCGTTTTGGAAAGCGTTTTCAATGATCATTCAATGATATATACATATATACATATATAACTTCGAATTGGAATTTTTAAATTAAGAAAAATCCCTACACTTAAGCTTCGTACTTACTTTAGTAGAACCTTGGCGAGCGAAACCTCGGCCTTTGAAAACAAAATACATCACAAATAATATGAGATAATCTTGTTCAGATATACATTTTTTTATTCGCAAAATTCAATCTGTCAAAAAAAAGCTGTCGCGTGTAAAATGCACTAGAATTTTAATTAAATTGTAGTAGATTTGTGAATTTCTTGGCTTTACATCACATTATGTTCTTTTAATTAAGTACGAATGGGAAATCGATTATAGATATGAATTTAAGTAACAATGTTTAAAGTCAATTTATATATTTAAGCAATCTTAAGAGGCGGTTAAGAAAATCTAATAGATACTGTGAGCGTCAAAAAAAGTGTACACCTATAAACTTCATTTTTGGGATGATATTTAAGTAAAATACCTATCTTATGTTTTAAGGCGATTTATTTTCAATGAATTGGAATATAAAAATTGACAAAATATAAATTACAAGAAAGTAAAAAAATAACAAAAACAAGAATACTTTATTTAAAAAAAAGTGTACACCTTTCGATTATGGCGAAAACAACCGTTAAATTTATTTAGTTTTTCTCTCTAGCTCACAATTTGTTGATCAGTCTATTTTATTGAGTTAATTTCCACCGAAAAGTACTTGTTTAAGATTATTAAAGACAATAACATAAAATGGTTAAGACAAGTGAAGGTGAAAAACGAAAACTTGTTATAAGATTGGGAAAGGAAGGAGCATCTTACCACGAAATAGCCAAAATAGTCAGCAGATGCCATAACACATTGAAATAAATAGACCGACCTCGTTCTGGAAGGACAAAAAGACTGTCCGTAGTTGATGAACGTGCTATTGTGAGAGAAGTGCCCAAAACTTCTGAAAACATTACAAGACGGACTGGAGGAGGGCCCCGCTTTGACGACAACAGACATCACTGAGTTTTTGAAGAATTAAATTCTATGCTGTTTTTTATTTACATTGGACAATGCTGGCGAAATCATAATTTAATGAGGTTATCATACACTTTCGTTCAAGTTCCACATCCGAAGGAAATGGATGTGAATCTAAGAACGAATATGAAAAGCTGTACTTCCGTCGTCAGTAAAACAGTATATTGCATTAGAAGTTTCTGACAATATGAATGAAAATGATAAAAAGGCTCGGAGACAGAACCGAGACCTGGGGAACAGCAGCTTTTATTTTGTGAATATCAGATTTGAGACCGTCCAATAAAACTTGTATTGAACGGTCCGAAAGATAATTTCTAATCCAGCGAAGAAGAGATTAATCGATACCAAATGCACGCATTTTCGATAAGAGAGCTTAATGCCAAACCCTGTCAAATGCTTTTGAAACATCAAGCATAATAATCTTACTTTCTCCAAAACGCCATTCTTCAAGATATTTTTTAAGCTGATAGTTAATCAGACGTAATAGACGGATAGTACTAGATTTTGCTCTTGACATTCGAAGCCCTTTTAACCGGAATATTAATTCAAATAATTAAAAATATTTGAACAAAAGTGGTGTTTTCATTTTATATCGCTTATTTAGGTTAATTTAAAGCTAACTAAAATGTTTAAAAATTATTTAAAAAAAAATGTTTGAATAAAGTTGAAAACAAAAAGATTCATAATATCGCGCCTAATTGTTGTCTCACAACATTAACAATGTCCAACCCAAGCTTATCCACCACCAACAACTGGAGCGGCGGCGTTGATGCTCCCAACACCACTGTCCAAACTATCACCAATACATTAATGGCTTCCTCACTGTTACACCATCCAGCACGGCACATTGCAACAACGAAAACAGCATCATTAAATGTAATGAAAAACCAGCCACCTGTTCTACAAACACCCCCTACAAATAAAGCCACCATCAAAAGCAATTATTTTAAAATCAATACCCTGTATGATTCGAGAGTAAGCTGATTGATAAATTTCAAAACTGATTAATCAACTTGAGAGGGAAATGAATATTGAAATAAAAAAATCTGTATCTACTTTGTGTGATCGTGTACAAGAATGTGAAATTGAATTAATTATTTTACGCAATGAAAATAAGTTGATTAAAGACTAGTTTAAAGATTTCCAACGTCAGCAACGTCTTAGTGATGTCATCGTTCGCTGAATACCTTGCACCAATAAAGAGAACCCATTTGATATGGCGAAAAGAATTGCAAATAAAATACAGCGTGCAATTTCTCACCACTTCGATGCTTTTCGATTGCGTGCACATAATCCCAATACTGAAAGCAGATTGCTGATAAGGTTCTGTTTTGATGCTCTAATTTTCTCTTTATCTCGAAATTATCATATGTTGTTAAATTGAATTACATTTTCATCAGATAAATCTATAAGAGCGAGTTGGACTGATATATTCAAAAAAGGATTTATTATCCATCTTTATCCACTTCCAGAATCCAGTTCTGGAAAGTAACTTGATAGCATCTTCTCCAAATTATGCAAACTCAGTATAATAATAGGAATTTGAGAGCTTACTGATACGATCTTACCAATAAATCTGATTAGATGTCTTCGAAAATCTTCTGAACGCAGGTATGCACGGAAATACCACGCTGCGAATTTCTTTTGAAAAACTTATGCCGTTTTTATTGGTTTAACTCAGATATGCGCTCATTCTAAAATCCAAGGAAACAGTGCTAATTTCTTCTACCCAATTCTGATATTTTGTCTTTGGCCGTGTGTTGTTTTGAATTATAAACGCGAGAAAACGAAAAACCAAATAGAAAATAGTGATTTGACATTTGACTTCTTGAGTTGATTCTGGTTTCAGATCAAGAAGAGAATTTCTCTTCTCAGAATCGTCAGAAGATGATTTATTCGATAAATGAATGGTTTTAGAAGACTTCCGCACGGTTCGGAATGCTTCTGGATATCCAACGGAAAACCAAACTTATCCATTATGCTCATTTGTAAAAAACACATCACAACACTTAGATGTCGTTTTTATTTGGCAACCCAGAAGCTTTCTGGACTCTTCTTGCAGTGTTCATTTGGGAAAAAATGACAGTTCTGGTTCTGAAAAGAAGAGAATTTTGCTTTTGAATTTTAAATCAGAATTGAAACCAGAAGCACTCATACATTTATATACTTGACCGTCAAACTCGACTGTTGTCATTTTTGTATCATAATTGTGGGTGCCATGAAATAAAGTCCAAAACCAAATTTTGGGCCTTATTTCACTATAGATAGTGCAGTAATGTCCAAAACGATTTTTGACTTTATTGCACTAGTAAAAGTGGTATTGAACGGTCAGAAAGACAGTTTATAATCCAGCGAAGAAGAGATCCATCGATACCAAATGCACGCATTTTCGATAAGAGAGCTTGTAGCCAAGCCCTGTCAAATGCTTTTGAAACATCAAGCGTAATAATTTACTTTTATCCAAAACGCCATACTGCCAGTAATTAAGGAGCTTTCGTTCTTCAAGATATTTTTTAAGCTGATAGTTAATCAGACGTAATAGACGGATAATACCAGATTTTGCTCCTGTCAATCGAAGCCTTTTTAACCGGAATATTAATTCAAAATATTTTAACATCAGTGGTGTTTTCATTTTATATCACTAATTTAGGTTAATTTAAAGCTAACTAAAATTTTAAAAAATTATTTTAAAAAAATGTTTGAATTAAGTTGAAAACAAAGTGATTCATAATTTCGCGTTTAATGTCCAACACAAGGTTATCCACCGCCAACAACTCGAGCGGCGGCGTCGATGCTCCCAACACCAATGTCCAAACTATCATTAATACACCTATTAATGGCTCCCTCACCTTTACACCAACCAGCACGGCACATTGCAACAAAACAAACAGTATCATTAAATGTAATGAAAAACCAGCCACCTGTTCTATAAACACCCCTTCCTCATCCTGCAAACCATCAGCAAACACACCCACCAAATCACAAGCTCTCCAAAAAAATGCAATAATCCAACAAATATCCGATGAAGAACAAATAAAGCCACCATCAAAATCAATTATTTCTAAATTAATACCCTGCCTAAATCGATACTAAGCTGATTGATAAATTTTAAAATTGATTTATGAACTTGAGAGGGAAATAAATATTGAAATAAAAAAATCTGTATCTACTTTGTGTGATCGTGTACAAGAATGTGAAATTGAATTAATTATTTTACGCAATGAAAATAAGTTGATTAAAGACGAGTTTGAAGATTTCCAACGTCAACAACGTCCTAGTGATGTCATCGTTCGCGGATTATCTTGCACCAATAAAAAGAACCCATTTTATATGGCGAAAGGAATTGCAAATTAAATTCAGCGTGCAATTTCTCACCACTTCGATGCTTTTCGATTGTGTGCACATAATCCCAACACTGAAAGCAGATTGCTGATCTGGTTATCATTATATATACTCAAAATGCATCTTAAGAGTGTCTACAAAGTATGGTGGTACTTTTGTTTCAAGATGAAGCATATAATTGGGTGTTCTTGTTGGTAAGCGGAAGATTCGTTTCAGAACATAGCTCAAAACCTTTGAACAGCTTCGATTCGGCTATAACACCAAACTTGACAATCATAAAGCAATATAGCAGCAGCGGTGGCACGAAAAAACTTTATTTTTGAACTATGTCCAATACATTTTTTAATAAAGCATCGACACCAAATGGAAGAAAGAGATCTTTTTGCCTCAAATAGCTTGTGCAGGAAGTGTTTTTTCATGCTAAGTTTCGCTGTGATTGATACTGCAAGGTACTTATACGCACGAACTATACCCACAAGTTCACCTTTATAAGTCCATTCTCCCTTGCGGGCATATCTACCAATATCATCTCTGAAGACCGTCATTTTGGATTCATGTAAATTGACCTTTAGATTCCAGAGATTGCAGTAGCTCCCAAGTCTGTTTATCATAAGCTGCATTCCTGTAACAGATTCGGAGAGGAAAACTATATCGTCTGCAAAAATTAAACCAGAAATTTTCAAAGTTCCTAACTGTATTCCACCTCCAAAAGTCTCTAGGATATCATTTATAAATAAGATGAAAAGCAACGCGCTTAAGACGCATCTCTGCTTGACTCCCATTTGTGTTCTAAATTCTTCAAAAACATGTTCACAATCCCAAACATAAGCCACGTTATTTTCGTACATAGCTTTTACTAACTGCCAATTTTGGTTGAGATTACACATCTATACAGCTTGTGAAAAAGTGCCTCACGAGAAACTAAATCAAAAACAGCACGAAAGTCAACAAAGAAAACATAATGCTTCTTACTACTTCTTTTGAAGCTCTCTGCAATATTCGTCAAAGTGAAGATTTGGTCCACCGTTGAATAGTTCTTCCGAAATCCAGCTTAGAATTCATTCAATATTCCCTTATTATTAATCCAATGTGTGAGCCTGTTGAAAATCAGTGCACTAAGCAACATTTATTTGGTGAATATCAGACTTGAAACTGTCCAATAAAACTTGTATTGAACGGTCCAAAAGATAATTTCTAATCCAACGAAAAAAAGATTCATCGATACCAAATGAACCCATTTTCGATAAGAGAGCTTGATGACAACCTCAAGTTTAGATGCTTTTAAAATATACATACTTGTTAGTAATAATATATTTTCAAATATATTACAAGCCATAGCGTTAAAGAACGAGAAAACAGGACTCAGCACGTAAGGAAAGCAGCCTTAGGAGCCAGTTATAGGTTTTGTTGAAACTCATTATTGAAAACTTTGACTATCAATTCCGAGGCACTTAAACAAATAAAACTGATGTCGTTTTGGAAAGCGTTTTCAATGATCATTCAATGATATATACATATATACATATATAACTTCGAATTGGAATTTTTAAATTAAGAAAAATCCCTACACTTAAGCTTCGTACTTACTTTAGTAGAACCTTGGCGAGCGAAACCTCGGCCTTTGAAAACAAAATACATCACAAATAATATGAGATAATCTTGTTCAGATATACATTTTTTTATTCGCAAAATTCAATCTGTCAAAAAAAAGCTGTCGCGTGTAAAATGCACTAGAATTTTAATTAAATTGTAGTAGATTTGTGAATTTCTTGGCTTTACATCACATTATGTTCTTTTAATTAAGTACGAATGGGAAATCGATTACAGATATGAATTTAAGTAACAATGTTTAAAGTCAATTTATATATTTAAGCAATCTTAAGAGGCGGTTTAAAAAAATCTAATAGATACTGTGAGCGCCAAAAAAAGTGTACACCTATAAGCCTCATTTTTGGGTTAATATTTAAGTAAAATAGCTTTCTTATGTTTTAAAGCGATTCATTTTCAATGAATCACAATATAAAAATTGATAAAATATAAATTACAAGAAATTCAAAAAATAAGAAAAACAAGAATACTTCATTTAAAAAAAGTGTACACCTTGCCGAGCGTACTATACAGGGTTCGGATTATGGCGAAAACAACCGTTAAATTTATTTAGTTTTTCTCTCTAACTCACAAGTACTTTCCACCGAAAAGTACTTGTTTAAGATTATTAAAGACAATACCATAAAATGGGTAAGACAAGGTGAAAAACGACAACTTGTTATACGATTGGAAATGAAGGAGAATTTACCACGAAATACACAAAATAGTCGGCAGATGCCATAACACATTGAACAAAATAGACCGACCTCGTTGTGGAAGGACAGAAAGACTATCCGTAGGTAGGAGATGAAAGTGCCATTGTGAGAAAAGTGCCGAAAAATGCTGAAAACATTAGAAGACGGATTGGAGGAAGGCCCCGCTTTGACGACAACAGACAGCACTGAGTTTTTGAAGCATTAAATTCTACGCGGTTTTTTATTCATATGGGACAATGCTGGCGAAAACAGAATTTAATGAGGTTATCATACACTGCCGTTCAAGTTCCACATCTGAAGGAAATGGGTGTGAATATAAAAACGAATATGAAAAGCCGAACTTCCGTCGTCAGTAAAACAGTATATTGCATTAGAAGTTTCTGACAAGAGATCATTGATGGAAATGGGAAAGAGGCTCGGAGACAGAACGGAGCTCTGGGGAACACCAGCTTTTATTTTGTGAATATCAGACTTGAGACCGTCCAATAAAACTTGTATTGAACGGTCCGAAAGATAGTTTCTAATCCAGCGAAGAAGAGATTCATATTTGAATAACATTTGTGTTTTCATTTTATATCGCTAATTTAGGTTAATTTAAAGATAACTAAAATTTAAAAAAATAATTTGAAGAAAAATGTTTGAATTAAGTTGAAAACAAAGTGATTAATAATTTCGCGCTTAATGTCCAACACAAGCTTATCCACCACCAACAACTCGAGCGGCGGCGTCCATGCTCCCAACACCAATGTCCAAACTATCATTAATACACCTATTAATGGCTCCCTCACCTTTTCACCAACCAGCACGGCACATTGCAACAAAACAAACAATATCATTAAATGTAATGAAAAACCAGCCACCTGTTCTATAAACACCCCTTCCTCATCCTGCAAACCATCAGAAAACACACCCACCAAATCACAAGCTCTCCAAAAAAATGCAATAATCCAACAAATATCCGATGAAGAACAAATAAAGCCACCATCAAAAGCAATTATTTCTAAATTAATACCCTGCCTAAATCGATACTAAGCTGATTGATAAATTTTAAAATTGATTTATGAACTTGAGAGGGAAATAAATATTGAAATAAAAAAATCTGTATCTACTATGTGTGATCGTGTACAAGAATGTGAAATTGAATTACTTATTTTACGCAATGAAAATAATTGGTTAAAGACGAGTTTGAAGATTTCCAACGTCAACAACGTCCTAGTGATGTCATCGTTCGCGGATTATCTTGCACCAATAAAAAGAACCCATTTGATATGGCGAAAGGAATTGCAAATTAAATACAGCGTGCAATTTCTCACCACTTCGATGCTTTTCGATTGCGTGCACATAATCCCAACACTGAAAGCAGATTGCTGATGTGGTTAGCATCACCAGCTCAGAAGAGAGCCCTGCTCTCTGCTTTCACTACGAACAATGGTTTGGCTTTGACTGTGGACCAGCTGTATAGTAGTGACTCTCAATCTACGCATCAAAATAGCACCATAAACAAAAAGTTACTCATGTACTTAAATGAAAGCCTCACACCACAAACAGTATTGCCCCACACTATTCAATTAAAAATAGAAGGAGTCTTATTCTGAGCTAAAACAAGAAATGGTTTTCGTTATGCAAAAAAACGAGGGATAACACTGAAGTGAAAATACAATCGAATACGCTTTCCACTATAACCAACCAACTACCAACATACTATTTGAATGTTTTGATGCTCTAATTTTCTCTATAGCATAAGTCGATCTTACCAATTAATCTGATTAGATGTCTTCGCAAATTTTCTGAAAGCAGGTATGCACGGAAATACCACGCTGCGCATTTCCTTTGAAAAACTTATGCCGTTTTTCATTGGTTTCACTCAGATATGCACTCATTCTAAAATCCAAGGAAACAGTGCTAATTACTTCTACTCAATTCTGATATTTTATCTTTGGCTGTGTGTTGTTTTGAATTATAAGCGCGAGAAGACGAAAAACCAAATAGAAAATAGAGATTTGACTTTTTGAGTTGATTCTGGTTTCAGATCATAAGACAATTACACTTCTCAGAATCGTCAGAAGATGATTTATTTGATAAATGAATGGTTTTAGAAGACATTCGCACGCTTCGGAATGCTTCTGGATATCCAACGGAAAACCAAATTTATCCATTATGCTCATTTGTAAAAAAACACATCACAACACTTACATGTCGTTTTTATTTGGCAACCCAGAATTTTTCTGGACTCCTCTTGCAGTGTTCATATGGGAACAAATGACAGTTCTGGTTCTGAAAAGGAGAGAATTTTGCTTTTGAATTTTAATTCAGAATCGAAACCAGAAGCACTCATACATTTATATACTTGAACGTCAAACTCGACTGTTGTCATTTTTCTATCAGAATTGTGGGTGCCATGAAATAAAGTCCAAAACCAAATTTTGACTTTATTGTACTAGTAAAAGTGCAATAAAGCCATTTGGCTTTCTTGCATTCGCCTATTTCTGAACATTTTTTTTACTTTCAACTTAAGCCAAGCATATTCTTAATATTTTGTCCGTTTGATATGTTATTACATTTTGTGTTTGGACTTCTTTGCACTCTTAGGAATGTAATTAAATATGTATTCCAAAACCAGTATTAGATATACATATGCATACGAATTTAACTAATAGCCAACCCAGGAAAACGCATGCGCGACCTCTTTTCCCTTCAACCTTTTGATGACAACGATATACGTCAAATGGTCATTTTTCTTTTTATAAGAAATAAAGAAAAAAATTAAACAAAACGAAAAATAAACATAGACCACGATTTTCGTAGCCTTGGCTCCCAAAAATGTGTTTGAAAATATAAACGAAGTCTGTTTTTATCAATTTTGGGGACTGCCCTTTTAACTTTTCTTTATGATGTCCTATTCACAGATAGAGTTAACGTTAGCTTTGAGGTAGACGAACATTTTTCTCGTCCACGTTCTTAATTGAAGGTGACATATATATATCTAGGTATTCATCATACATGTCAGCATGAATGCAAAAATGAAACATATCGTTTGTTTTAGTTAAATTGGATGCAACATAATGTATATTTATTTAAATATCTCTGAACCATTTGTGTAACAAACATGCCATCACACTTTCGTGGTCGGGAATCAACTAACTCTTTATATATTTATGCTCTATCTATTCCTACCTAACGAGTTCCCCTTTTACAAATTCCAATCATATATATGTATACCGCTTACAATAGCATCATATTTAATTTTGTTATTAATTACATATTTTGTTTTCCTGCATGAGAGTGGGTAAATGAAAAAAACATCACGTTTTCTTTTTTGATATATGTACATATATAATTTCAAAGTGCTCTAGCGACAACACGGTTTGGTCAAAACAAGTGATAAAGGTACTCATTTCATAGAGAATTTAATGCAGTTTTTGAAAATTTGGTTATATTTGAAATTACATGCATAGTTTTGAATTATGAGTGAAAAAACAGGTTTAAAAAAAAAATAGGCAAATTTTGCCTTTTTTTAGCTGGCTCTAGCGGCCAGTATACCCAACAACATGTCAAAAATTTAGAACTATCCAGCATTTTTTAGGGTAGCTATCTGCTTTTTAGAGTTAAGTTTACTTAACTTATTCAGTTATATCCGACCAGAAGTGACGAAATTAATATGAAACTAACATTATACCGATGAAAATTGTAATTATCTGGTTGCTTACTTATTAACAAATAAAACCTTATGCAGTTGGAGTCGGATTACTTGTGAGGACCATTGCGATTGGCGCATCAAATCACGTCAGAAATTTTGCATTCAGTTGTTTTGTGGTTGCCAGCGCAGTTAGCACAGAAACTATTAATATGACAGTGCATGGAACCATGTCCACAGAGTTGGCAACTACGATACTGGGTTATCTTAGTTTAAAAAAAAACATGCATGGTTTTGCTTACGTTCACTCAGTTTTATTGTTAGTTAGTTGACAGAAACTTTATTTCATTCAATATTTGAAAATAAATTATTACAATTGGTTATCCTTAGTTTTATATGGTGTGGCCAGAGGCCGTCTACCACATTGACATTTGTTTTATTTTATTACCATAATACATAATTTCGTTTTATTAAAATGTCCCTCAATAATACGTTGCCTGTAGCTTAGTGCAGTTGATGTATATTTGTAGAGATTACCGTTCAGAATGCTTAACACCTCGATCATATCCGATGAATTAACACCAAAGTACCTGATACGGAACTCATTTAAGATTGAGCATCTTGCGATGAAGTGAAATACATCCTCCCTTTCCCTAAGGTTACATAGATTGGCCGGTCTGCTCGATGTGAGATGTAATTTAACTTTAATATTTCTCCCCTTATTTTAAAAATTACATTTATCATGTTCAGAGTTAAACATTTCTTTCATTTATTTGGAGAAAAAATCTATTTTACAATGACGCATTAAGATTATTATCTTTTAGAGCATCTACATAAATTTAACTAACAATGTTTTCTTTAAATTCAAAAATATACAAAAATAGAAACTAGGTAGAATATGTACATGTTTTAGAGTTAAAAAAAAACAAAATACAATACGTTCTTCAGAAAAAGAGAAAGATATATATATAAAAGTTTATAACAGCAATGTTATATAGAATAATGACAAGGTAATTTAAGCTTGATTTGAAAAGTTCAAGAATAATTTCCTCTTAAAAGCAGTCGGTGCGGTAGTAGTTTGCAATTCATTTAGGAGTGAATTCCACAAACGAATTGCAGATACGTAAAATAAACGTTCAGCTATGCTTTGTGAGAAACGCGGCAGGATTAATTTTAATCCTCTATGTGACTCGGCAAAATTAAGACTTTCACTGAGCTAACTAGGACGCCTATTATGGATGATATTATGAAGTTTCAATACTATCCCGAATTTCAGATGCTCATCAAGGTACATCCCAAGGAGGATGTGTCGTAGATGAGATACACTAGAATATCTCGCTATATCGTAAATAAATCGAATACAATCATTAAGAGTGACATTTGGTCTTCGCTTACATTCAAAATCTAAAATTGGATAAACTAAGGAGTTATAAGTAAAGTAAGACAAAATTAAAGATTTTACAAGGTGTAACTTCATTGTGGTTAACAACAAGCCTTAGGAAGATCTTAGAGATCTTAACCCACTGTAAATTTTCCTAATGGTATCTGAAATGGCCTTACAACAGCTTAGATAACATTATATTTTATATCCCAAGTAAGTAACGTGACTCACATAAACAACGTTTTCATTATTGAGAAGAACTGAAGGAAAATCGAATGGGTTGAGCTCATTTCTAGAGCATAATATGGCTATAGACTTTGTCGGGTTAAGTTTGAAACAATTATCATTAGACGAGGTATAGATGTGACTTAAATCATCATTTAGTCTAAATATACAGTCCTCCATCAAACCAATTGTACGAAATATGTAAATTACAACATCATCAGCATACATATGAACTCGACAGTTGCGAGTAACGTCAGGAAGGTCAATTATAAGTAAGGAAAATAGCAAAGGGCCAAGAACAGATCCTTGAGGTATTCCAATATTCGTAATGAAGGGATTAGAAATCCCAGTATCAGTTTTAATTTGCTGAATTCTATCCATCAGATAGTAGCATAATAGCTTGAGGGATGTGCTGGAAAAATTAAAAACTAAAATTCAACCTAAGTTTAGAAAGTAGTTAAGAGTGGTCGATGCTGTCGAATGCCTTCGAAAAATCTAAAAGGACAAAAACACCAAATTTATCAGAATCAAGAGCAAACTGTATGTCTGATGTAACTTTAATTACTGCAGATTCACAGCTGTGATTATTTCGAAACCCAGACTGCCATTTGGATAAAAAAGTGTTTATTTAAATAAATTTGAATTTGATTATGCATTATATTTTCAAATAACTTGCACGGGTACGGTATAATACTGATTGGCCTACACTCAGAGGGTTTCGAAGGATTAGGCTTTCTGGGAACAGGAATGATGTAAGAATTTTTCCACGTATAAGGAAATTCCCCGTTATAAGTACAAAAATTGAATATGTGGAGTAAATAGTTGAATATAATGGGGAGTACAAGCTTTACAAATTTCGGCGAAAGAGCATCAGGACCAATCGCATTAGATTTGACTAGTCTGACAGAGCTTAACAGCTCATATTCACCAATGCATGCAAATGAGAAAGAGTTTTCATTCTCAGGCACGGTGAAAATATTTCGGGCAATTGTTGAACCAGACAAGAAAGGAATCAAGATATTAGACATTACATCAGGACTTAAAAAGCATTTGTTTTTATTTTTATCATATTTAAAACCAAGTTTTTTCAAGTTGCCCCACAGTTCCTTAGAGCTCAGAGAGGATTAAGCTTCTGTAATAAATATGTACGTTTCTAGTTTCTAATAGTATAGTTGACTTTATTTCGGGTATAAATATACTGCCTTTTATTAAATTCTGTAGGATTTTTCTTAAATCTTCGAAAAAACGCCCTCTCTCCCGAATGATATATTTTATGTCGCATTTCAACCACGAACACTTATTTATTTTTATTTGCTTGGTAACTATTGGGATATAGTTATCATATAACCGAGTTATAAATTTTTTAAACAATCGAACCTTGATATTCACATTTACAGAGAAATAAATCTCATACCATTCTAAGCTAGATACATTTGTTCGTATGCCTTCATAGTTAAGGTTACGAAACGACCTGTAACTGAAAGTACGAGTAGAATCTGTTCTGTCAACATCAAACTGAAACGAGGAAAATAGAAAATCATGGATAAACTCTGAAGTCGGTCTAATTTGATTATTTCCCAGAATTCTATGCCTAGAGCTAGTTAAAAACATGTCAATTAAGGAGGGGTTTACTTCAGACTTGAAACAAGTTGGCCATCGATTATTTATGACTGCTAGACCCATTTTGTCACAGAAATGATTAAAAAATCGCGAAGAAATATTATGAATTAAAAAGTTAACATTAAAATCACCTCCTATCAAGGCATCGCAGTATTTCAGACTGAGTTCTAGTAGAGTTTGTTCTAACTCAATTGGGTTCTCTTCTTTAAACATATTTAGGAGAATGTACATAGCAACAAGCAAGCACTTTTCAATTGAATTACTCACTTCAACACAAACAAAATCAATATTGGTTTCAGTTGATTCGAAAACTGTAGAGACTAAGATGTTTTCACGTACATACCCACATACTCTACACACAATTCTATTTTCTCTATCACTCATGTGCGTATTGAAACAAGGTAAATTAACTAATGCATCTGATATAAAAGTGGAAATAAGTATTTTCACGAAGGTCAAAGTTGAGTCGGCTGTGCAAGATTCTATATTGGGAAGATTGTGTATCCATTTGACATCTTTCACCCGAAATGCTTTGGAATCTGATATGTCCGACCGCAGCTCATCCCATTGTAATGTGCTTTTTGTTTCTCAGCCGAAGTTTTGCTCCTCGGATAGCCAGGGTCGTAAATGAAGAAAACACGAAACTTCAAACGAAAGGTCTTAAAACCTTAGTATCAAAATCTTTATTAAAAGCAACTCATTAATTCACAACTTACAATATTTGGTTTTGAATTATGAGTGAAAAAACAGGTTTAAAAAAAAAATAGGCAAATTTTGCCTTTTTTTAGCTGGCTCTAGCGGCCAGTATACCCAACAACATGTCAAAAATTTAGAACTATCCAGCATTTTTTAGGGTAGCTATCTGCTTTTTAGAGTTAAGTTTACTTAACTTATTCAGTTATATCCGACCAGAAGTGACGAAATTAATATGAAACTAACATTATACCGATGAAAATTGTAATTATCTGGTTGCTTACTTATTAACAAATAAAACCTTATGCAGTTGGAGTCGGATTACTTGTGAGGACCATTGCGATTGGCGCATCAAATCACGTCAGAAATTTTGCATTCAGTTGTTTTGTGGTTGCCAGCGCAGTTAGCACAGAAACTATTAATATGACAGTGCATGGAACCATGTCCACAGAGTTGGCAACTACGATACTGGGTTATCTTAGTTTAAAAAAAAACATGCATGGTTTTGCTTACGTTCACTCAGTTTTATTGTTAGTTAGTTGACAGAAACTTTATTTCATTCAATATTTGAAAATAAATTATTACAATTGGTTATCCTTAGTTTTATATGGTGTGGCCAGAGGCCGTCTACCACATTGACATTTGTTTTATTTTATTACCATAATACATAATTTCGTTTTATTAAAAGTCTACCTCAATAATACGTTGCCTGTAGCTTAGTGCAGTTGATGTATATTTGTAGAGATTACCGTTCAGAATGCTTAACACCTCGATCATATCCGATGAATTAACACCAAAGTACCTGATACGGAACTCATTTAAGATTGAGCATCTTGCGATGAAGTGAAATACATCCTCCCTTTCCCTAAGGTTACATAGATTGGCCGGTCTGCTCGATGTGAGATGTAATTTAACTTTAATATTTCTCCCCTTATTTTAAAAATTACATTTATCATGTTCAGAGTTAAACATTTCTTTCATTTATTTGGAGAAAAAATCTATTTTACAATGACGCATTAAGATTATTATCTTTTAGAGCATCTACATAAATTTAACTAACAATGTTTTCTTTAAATTCAAAAATATACAAAAATAGAAACTAGGTAGAATATGTACATGTTTTAGAGTTAAAAAAAAACAAAATACAATACGTTCTTCAGAAAAAGAGAAAGATATATATATAAAAGTTTATAACAGCAATGTTATATAGAATAATGACAAGGTAATTTAAGCTTGATTTGAAAAGTTCAAGAATAATTTCCTCTTAAAAGCAGTCGGTGCGGTAGTAGTTTGCAATTCATTTAGGAGTGAATTCCACAAACGAATTGCAGATACGTAAAATAAACGTTCAGCTATGCTTTGTGAGAAACGCGGCAGGATTAATTTTAATCCTCTCTGTGACTCGGCAAAATTAAGACTTTCACTGAGCTAACTAGGACGCCTATTATGGATGATATTATGAAGTTTCAATACTATCCCGAATTTCAGATGCTCATCAAGGTACATCCCAAGGAGGATGTGTCGTAGATGAGATACACTAGAATATCTCGCTATATCGTAAATAAATCGAATACAATCATTAAGAGTGACATTTGGTCTTCGCTTACATTCAAAATCTAAAATTGGATAAACTAAGGAGTTATAAGTAAAGTAAGACAAAATTAAAGATTTTACAAGGTGTAACTTCATTGTGGTTAACAACAAGCCTTAGGAAGATCTTAGAGATCTTAACCCACTGTAAATTTTCCTAATGGTATCTGAAATGGCCTTACAACAGCTTAGATAACATTATATTTTATATCCCAAGTAAGTAACGTGACTCACATAAACAACGTTTTCATTATTGAGAAGAACTGAAGGAAAATCGAATGGGTTGAGCTCATTTCTAGAGCATAATATGGCTATAGACTTTGTCGGGTTAAGTTTGAAACAATTATCATTAGACGAGGTATAGATGTGACTTAAATCATCATTTAGTCTAAATATACAGTCCTCCATCAAACCAATTATACGAAATATGTAAATTACAACATCATCAGCATACATATGAACTCGACAGTTGCGAGTAACGTCAGGAAGGTCAATTATAAGTAAGGAAAATAGCAAAGGGCCAAGAACAGATCCTTGAGGTATTCCAATATTCGTAATGAAGGGATTAGAAATCCCAGTATCAGTTTTAATTTGCTGAATTCTATCCATCAGATAGTAGCATAATAGCTTGAGGGATGTGCTGGAAAAATTAAAAACTAAAATTCAACCTAAGTTTAGAAAGTAGTTAAGAGTGGTCGATGCTGTCGAATGCCTTCGAAAAATCTAAAAGGACAAAAACACCAAATTTATCAGAATCAAGAGCAAACTGTATGTCTGATGTAACTTTAATTACTGCAGATTCACAGCTGTGATTATTTCGAAACCCAGACTGCCATTTGGATAAAAAAGTGTTTATTTAAATAAATTTGAATTTGATTATGCATTATATTTTCAAATAACTTGCACGGGTACGGTATAATACTGATTGGCCTACACTCAGAGGGTTTCGAAGGATTAGGCTTTTTGGGAACAGGAATGATATAAGAATTTTTCCACGTATAAGGAAATTCCCCGTTATAAGTACAAAAATTGAATATGTGGAGTAAATAGTTGAATATAATGGGGAGTACAAGCTTTACAAATTTCGGCGAAAGAGCATCAGGACCAATCGCATTAGATTTGACTAGTCTGACAGAGCTTAACAGCTCATATTCACCAATGCATGCAAATGAGAAAGAGTTTTCATTCTCAGGCACGGTGAAAATATTTCGGGCAATTGTTGAACCAGACAAGAAAGGAATCAAAATATTAGACATTACATCAGGACTAAAAAGCATTTGTTTTTATTTTTATCATATTTAAAACCAAGTTTTTTCAAGTTGCCCCACAGTTCCTTAGAGCTCAGAGAGGATTAAGCTTCTGTAATAAATATGTACGTTTCTAGTTTCTAATAGTATAGTTGACTTTATTTCGGGTATAAATATACTGCCTTTTATTAAATTCTGTAGGATTTTTCTTAAATCTTCGAAAAAACGCCCTCTCTCCCGAATGATATATTTTATGTCGCATTTCAACCACGAACACTTATTTATTTTTATTTGCTTGGTAACTATTGGGATATAGTTATCATATAACCGAGTTATAAATTTTTTAAACAATCGAACCTTGATATTCACATTTACAGAGAAATAAATCTCATACCATTCTAAGCTAGATACATTTGTTCGTATGCCTTCATAGTTAAGGTTACGAAACGACCTGTAACTGAAAGTACGAGTAGAATCTGTTCTGTCAACATCAAACTGAAACGAGGAAAATAGAAAATCATGGATAAACTCTGAAGTCGGTCTAATTTGATTATTTCCCAGAATTCTATGCCTAGAGCTAGTTAAAAACATGTCAATTAAGGAGGGGTTTACTTCAGACTTGAAACAAGTTGGCCATCGATTATTTATGACTGCTAGACCCATTTTGTCACAGAAATGATTAAAAAATCGCGAAGAAATATTATGAATTAAAAAGTTAACATTAAAATCACCTCCTATCAAGGCATCGCAGTATTTCAGACTGAGTTCTAGTAGAGTTTGTTCTAACTCAATTGGGTTCTCTTCTTTAAACATATTTAGGAGAATGTACATAGCAACAAGCAAGCACTTTTCAATTGAATTACTCACTTCAACACAAACAAAATCAATATTGGTTTCAGTTGATTCGAAAACTGTAGAGACTAAGATGTTTTCACGTACATACCCACATACTCTACACACAATTCTATTTTCTCTATCACTCATGTGCGTATTGAAACAAGGTAAATTAACTAATGCATCTGATATAAAAGTGGAAATAAGTATTTTCACGAAGGTCAAAGTTGAGTCGGCTGTGCAAGATTCTATATTGGGAAGATTGTGTATCCATTTGACATCTTTCACCCGAAATGCTTTGGAATCTGATATGTCCGACCGCAGCTCATCCCATTGTAATGTGCTTTTTGTTTCTCAGCCGAAGTTTTGCTCCTCGGATAGCCAGGGTCGTAAATGAAGAAAACACGAAACTTCAAACGAAAGGTCTTAAAACCTTAGTATCAAAACCTTTATTAAAAGCAACTCATTAATTCACAACTTACAATATTTGGTTTGGGTAAATTCTGGTTATGTGGGTATTCTGGTTTAAAGTGGCAGTATTGATACTCCTTCAAATAAAGTGGATTTGAAGCTTGGTTAAGTAGTCCTTGCGGGTTGTTTCTGGATCTGGTGCTACCTCTGGGTATTCTGGTTTGTGGTTAGTTCCTGGTCAATTGCTTCTGGTATCGGTATGGCCTCTTAGCCCCTTGGTGACGGATCGGCAGGTGCAATGCCTCCGGTGGCGATCAGCGGATATAAAACCCCTGGTGGTGGATCAACAGGTATTAATGCCCCTGGTGGCGATCAGCAGGTATAATGCCCCTGGTGGCGGTCAGCAGGTATAATGCCCCTGGTTGCGAATCAGCAGGTATAATGCCCCTGGTGGCGATCAGCAGGTATAATGCCCCTGGTGGCGGATCAGCAGGTATAACGGCCCTGGTGGCAATCAGCAGGTATTAATGACCCTGGTGGAGATCAGCAGGTTTAATGCCCCTGGTGGCGGATCAGCAGGTATAATGCACCTGGTGGCGGATCAGCAGGTATAAGGCCCCTGGTGGCGATCAGCAGGTATAATGCCCCTGGTGGCGGATCAGCAGGTATAAGGCCCCTGGTGGCGATCAGCAGGTATAATGCACCTGGTGGCGGATCAGCAGGTATAATGTCCGTGGTGGCGATCAGCAGGTATAATGCCCCTGGTGGCGGATCAGCAGGTATAAGGCCCCTGGTGGCGATCAGCAGGTATAATGCCCCTGGTGGCGGATCAGCAGGTATAATGCCCGTGGTGGCGGATCAGCAGGTATAAGGCCCCTGGTGGCGATCAGCAGGTAAAAGGCCCCTGGTGGCGATCAGCAGGTATAATGCCCTTGGTGGCGGATCAGCAGGTATAATGCCTCTGGTGGCGATCAGCAGGTATAATGCCCCTGATGGCGGATCAGCAGGTATAAGGCCCCTGGTGGCGATCAGAAGGTATAATGCCCCTGGTGGCGGATCAGCAGGTATAATGCCCCTGGTGGCGCACAGCAGGCAAAAGCTCTGGTAGATCAGATATCTGGCAACGCTATGACAAGCTAAACATAATTTTACATCGCGGCTATTTATTTCCAAGTTTTCATTACGTTTTACTTAAAAAAAAAATAATAAAAGTTTTCTAAGTGGTCAATTAGCATCTCTAAATCACATTCGCATCAAAATATTACCCTGGATTGCTATTTTGTAATTAAATCTTAAAATCTTTAATTCTTTATTTACGACATAACACCGTCTATCACCTAAATGTCAAATAGAGACCGCGAACTGCGCTCAACAGATAAATTGAGTGTAAATATGAATAATTCGCCAAAAATTTCATCGGACACTAAATTAAACATTTCTTCAATCGAAAAGGTGGTTAAAAAAGAAATGAAGGATTTAAGGCAGTGGTTTCAGTTAGAACTTCACAAACTAACAGATAAACTTGAAAAAATTGAAAGTGATTTTAATCATCGTCTCAATAATGTTGATGTGGATATGGCTAACCTCAAAATTAGATTAGACCAACTTGAAGCAAAAACAATAGATGCAACCAATAACAACTCTTCCGACCATGCTCAACTAATGCAGCGCATTGATGAACTCGAACGTGAGAAATTTTCCACTTGTGCACTCATACGAGGTATTCCGAAAATAGACAACGAAGACCTGAAGGCACTATTCTCCAACTTAAGTGAATCCATTGAATGTACGCTGACACCTGTACTGCAAAATATTTATCGTGTCAAACCAAAAGGCGATGTTGGTAATATTAACACATCGATAGCTATTCAATTTTGTAACTTGATGGACAAAAAGAAATTTTTTCAATCGATACGCCGCAGATGGAATGTAAATAAAAAAAATCTGTGTTTACATGATGTAAAGCTTGATTCTGACAGACAAATTCATGTTAACGAAAGCTTAACGACTTCAAACCATCTGATTCTGCGGAAAGCTCTTTTACTTAAACGTCAGAAAGCTCTAACAAGTGTGTATACCAGAGACGGAAGAGTCTACGTGCGATGCAAGGAGAAAACATTTTTAATTCAATCCATCGAAAGCTTGGACAAAATAAATGCCAACGAAACTACATGATGAAGTCAACTTATACCTGTAAGCAGCGATCATTTTATCATCAGATCTATTATTTTTATCATTTTTGTATTTTCCATTACTTTATTCTTTTGTTTAACTCTTTATTTTATTTTTTATTCTTTACTTTTCTTATTTTTACCTTGTGTCAAAGCCAAATATCTAAATGTTTTTCTTTTTTTCCTTACTTGTACCTTAGTGATGTCTTGTGTCTAGGTGGAGGTTTCAATTCCAATTTTATTTTCTATGAAAATGACTAGAAACAGTCGAATGCCTTTCAGTACAGACGTAAGGAATATGCGTACGTTGCTAAACATTTTATGTAAACAATGTAATGGATTACATGTATGTCATTTGAATGCGCAAAGTCTTTACCCTAAAATAGATGAGTTCAAATTTGTGTTCGAGGGCTCGAATCTAGATATTATTTGTATATCAGAGACATGGTTTAAACCAAATCTATGTGACAACTTATGTTGTATTAAAGGATATAAACTTTTTAGATCAGATCGATGTGATTCTAGAGGTGGTGGGGTGGCCATTTATGTTCGCAATACATTAATTCATCGTCTTATTTTACTTATTTTATGTTCAGACAATTCATCTCCTGTAGAATATTAATTGAAATTTTTAATGGCCGTAATAAATGCTTGGTTGGTGTTGTGTACCGTCCAAATAAATATATTGATTTTTCATGTTTGTTTGATACCTTGGAAAGTATTTCATCTGACTATTCAGAGATTATTTTATGTGGAGACTTTAACTGCGATCTACTCAATAAAGAATCGTCAAAACCATTTATTGATGGAATTAACAGTTTAGGTCTAACAACAAATAATTTTAGCACTCCCACTCATTTTGCAAATAATAGTGCCACACTTTTAGATTTATTTTTAACAAATAACATTGATAATATTTTATTTTATGACCAAATTCCGGCCCCTGCTTATTCGAAACATGATTTAATATTTGTAACGTTGAATATTGTTCCAAAATCTCAACAAATTCAATTTGAATACCGGGATTTTAATAATATTTCGTACGAACAACTTGAATATGACATCTTACAAATACAATGGCAACAATTATATTTAAATTCTTCTGTCAATGAACAAATATTCTTTTTGCAAAACTCGATTCAAAATTTGTTTGACAAACATGTACCACTCAAAAAAATGGTTTCAAAAAATCAAAACAGTTCGTGGTTTACAGCAGAAATTCTGGAATTGATTAGAAAAAGAGATATTGCTTATAAGCATTGGAAGCGCTTTAGAATTTTCGAACTGCGTAATACTTTTCGAATCCTTCGTAATGAAGTTACTTCAAAAATTCGACAAGCAAAAATACAAACTTACTCTAAGCTACTAAGTACAGATCTTCCATCGAAAGCTCTCTGGAAAAATATTCGGGAACTTGGTATTGGACGTCAACAAATTATGTGCCCTGTTGAAACAAATCCAGATGATCTTAACACTAATTTCGCCAAAATTCAAACTGCGTCGCAGAATCCCGTTGAAAGACCTGAAGATATCCCTCGGTTAAATAACTTAAACCATAGTTTTCATTTCCAAGGTATAGATCAAGCGGACGTAGTTTTAAATATCCTTAAAATAAAGTCAAAAGCTACTGGTTTTGATGAAATGCATCCTGTGTTTATAAAAATAATTTTGCCACATATACTACCCTATTTAACACACATTTTCAACACCATCATAATGACATCCACTTTTCCTAATAAATGGAAAGACGCCAAGGTAATTCCTGTCCCTAAAAAACAAAATTCTCGATCTCCACCTGAATATAGGCCTATTTCCATCCTTCCTTTTTTATCTAAAGTTTTAGAAAAAATACTTCATGCACAAATCTTAGCTTTCCTTAAACAAAATAATCTTCTATGTATTAACCAATCTGGGTATAGAAACAATCACAGCTGTGTATCTGCTTTACTCAAAGTTACTGATGATCTACGTTGCGCTATTGATAATGACCATGTGTCTTTCTTGGGATTATTAGATTTTTCAAAAGCCTTCGATACAGTGAACCACAAAATATTAATTTCTAAACTAAAACATTATTTTAACTTTTCAGACTCTTCAGCTAAGCTCATACTTTCATACCTCTCTGAAGGGCGACAATCTGTTGTTGTTGGCAATCGTGTATCAAGTTTTGTGAACCTTTTCATGGGCGTTCCTCAAGGATCAATTCTTGGCCCGTTGCTATTTTCGATGTACATTAACGATTTGCCTTCTCAAGTCGAGCATAGTTCTATTGACCTATATGCTGATGATGTACAGATTCGGTTAAGTTGCAAGTTAGGATTAATTGAAAATGCTGCCGTATTACTGAACAGCGATCTAAATAAAATCATGTCTTGGTCAGAAAAAAACTGTTTAAAATTAAACCCGTTAAAATCTAAATGTATAATTATTTATAAAAACGAGCTTGATTTAAGTTATTTCCCTTCAATTCGCATAGGTAATACAAATATTGAGTATGTTGATAGAATTAAAAACTTGGGAATCTGGTTCAATTCCACTTTAAGCTGGGACTACCATATCCAAAGTATAATTGGAAAAATCTACGGTAGCCTCCGGAGTTTGTCTTATTCGAAACAATTCACTCCGCAAAATATACGATTCCGGATAGCAAAAACTCTGATTATTCCAATAATCACATACGGTGCTCAAATTTTCTGTTGCCTAAGCTCAGAAAAGAAAAGGAACTTAAATGTCGCTTTTAATAACATCATCCGTTACGTTTACAATCTCAAACGTTTTGACCATGTTTCTGAATAAAAAAAAAATACTAGGATGTACTTTAAACGCATACTTGAATTACATAACTTTAAAAACTCTGAATAATGTTGTCACTAAAAAAGATCCACTTTACTTATACAACAAGTTAATTTTTTCAAATTCAAATAGATCGTTTACTTTTATTCAACCAACACATACATGTTTAGCAACTAAACGACAATTCTTTGTGTGTGCTGTTAGACTATGGAATTCTCTACCACTAGACATTAGAAAACTACGAGGTACTTTAAATTTTGATAAAATGCTCTTTAGGTATTTGGCTAACAATCCTGATAATTCTTAAATAAAATTAAAATAAAATAAAATAAAATAAAAAAGTATTTTTTTTTCTCTCTCATATAAATTGTATTATTGTAAAATTGTAAAATAATAATTAGTTTGTTGTATTGTTAAAATAATTTATAAATTGGTTTAACTTTTGCTTTTTTTTTAAGACTTAAGTCTGTTGTAAAAGATACTTGAATAAATAAATAAAATAAAAATAAATAAATAGATCAGCAGGTACCGAAGCCCCTGGTGGCAATTTCCTAACTTGCAACGAAACCCCTTACCACTGGTGGGGGGATTGCCACGCCCCTGGTGCCACGCCCCTAGTGGCAATCAGCAGGTATAAGGCCCCTTGTGGCGGATCAGCAGGTATTAATGCCCCTGTTGGCGATCAGCAGGTATAATGCCCCTGGCGGCGACCAGCAGGTATAATGCCCCTGGTGGCGGATCAGCAGGTATAATGCCCCTGGTGGCGGATCAGCAGTTATAAGGCCCCTGGTGGCGATCAGCAGGTATAATGCCCCTGGTGGCAGATCAGCAGGTATTAATGCCCCTGGTGGCGATCAGCAGGTATACTGCCCCTGGTGGCGGATCAGCAGCTATAATGCCCCTGGTGGCGGATCAGGAGGTATAAGGCCCCTGGTGGCGATCAGCAGGTATAATGCCCCTGGTGGCGGATCAGCAGGTATAATGCCCCTGGTGGCGATCAGCAGGTATAATGCCCCTGGTGGCGGATCAGCAGGTATAAGGCCCCTGGTGGCGATCAGCAGGTATAATCCCCTGGTGGCGGATCAGCAGGTATAATGCCCCTGGTGGCGGATCAGCAGGTATAAGGCCCCTGGTGGCGATCAGCAGGTATAAGGTGGCGATCAGCAGGTATAATGCGCCTGGTGGCGGATCAGCAGGTATAATGCCTCTGGTGGCGATCAGCAGGTATAATGCCCCTGGTGGCGGATCAGCAGGTATAATGCCACTGGTGGCACACAGCAGGCAAAAGCTCTAGTAGATCAGCAGGTACCGAAGCCCCTGGTGGCAATTACCTAACTTGCAACGAAACCCCTTACCACTGGTGGGGGGAAGTTCCGAGCAACAAAGCTACAATTGACCTAATCGACCTACCTCGTCGGTGGCCAAACTAAACTGACTGAATGAATCAAATTTACCAATAACGCACGACTACCTTCAAGTGTGGTAGAAGGGGTGCCTTTCGTCTTTCATCAAAGGTCCTCATGTAATGTTTTCAGTCAACACTGAATGTGAAGTGTGAAGGTGACGAATGAAAATAACAATTATTGATTGTTTTCTGCTGACGTCACATGCTCTACCGAGTGTGAATTGTATTGCAATTAAAGGCAATTTATGCTGAATATATCTTAGTGGGTGTCGGCAGAGTGGAATTATTTATTGAAACGAGGAAAAGTAGGTAGCATGTAACGCTTCGTTACACCATATTTCAACACGTTGTCCTCTCGTAGCTAACACATTTTTAAGTACTTGTTTGGGCAGCCTCATATCGTCCATGTCCAACACTTTAAATATATACTCAAAATGCATCTTAAGAGTGTCTACAAAGAATGGTGGTACTTTTGTTTCAAGATGAAGCATATAATTTGGTGTTCTTGTTGGTAAGCGGAAGATTCGTTTCAGAACATATCTCAAAACCTTTCAACAGCTTCGATTCGGCTATAACACCAAAATTGACAATCATAAAGCAATATAGCAGCAGCGGTGGCACGAAAAAACTTTATTTTTGAACTATGTCCAAAACATTTTTTACTAATGCATCGACACCAAATGGAAGAAAGAGCTCTTTTTGCCTCAAATAGCTTGTGCAGGAAGTGGTGTTTCTTCATGCTAAGTTTCGCTGTGATTGATACTGCAAGGTACTTATACGCACGAACTATACCCACAAGTTCACCATTATAAGTCCATTTTCCCTTGCGGGCATATCTACCAATACCATCATTTTGGATTTATGTAAATTGACCTTTAGATTCCAGAGATTGCAGTAGCTCCCAAGTCTGTTTATCATAAGCTGCATTCCTGTAACAGATTCGGAGAGGAAAACTATATCGTCTGCAAAAATTAAACCAGAAATTTTCAAACTTCCTAACTGTATTCCACCTCCAAAAGTCTCAAGGATATAATTTATAAATAAGATTAAAAGCAACGCGGTCAAGACGCATCCCTGCTTGACTCCCATTTGTGTTCTAAATTCTTCAAAAACATGTTCACCATCCCAAACATAAGCCACGTTATTTTCGTACATAGCTTTAACTAAACTGCCAATTTTGATTGAGATTCTACATCTATACAGCTTGTGAAAAAGTGCCTCACGAGAAACTAAATCAAAAACAGCACGAAAGTCAACAAAGAAAACATAATGTATTCTTACTCCTTCTTTTGAAGCTCTCTGCAATATTCATCAAAGTGAAGATTTGGTCCACCGTTGAATAGTTCTTCCGAAATCCAGCTTAGAATTCATTCAATATTCCCTTATTATCAATCCACTGTGTGAGCCTGTTGAAAATCAGTGCACTAAGCAACATTTATTTGGTGAATATCAGACTTGAAACTGTCCAATAAAACTTGTATTAGAAGCCCTAGCGTTAAAGAACGAGAAAACAAGACTCAGCACGTAAGGAAAGGCAGCCTTAGGAGCCAGTTATAGGTTTCGTTGAAACTCATCATTGAAAACTTTGACTATCAATTCCGAGGCACTTAAACAAATAAAACAGATGTCGTTTTGGTACCAAATGATGGTAATAAGATACATAATATTTATTGTCAAAAAAATATTTTATTTCCTATACCACTTTCTTGTAAATTCACTTTTGATTTTTCAATGATGGAAACCGTTTTCAATGATCATTCAATGATATATACATATATGCATATATAACTTCGAATTGGAATTTTTAAATTAAGCAAAATCCTTACACTTAAGCTTCGTACTTACTTTAGTAGAACCTTGGCGAGCGAAACCTCGGCGTTTGAAAACAAAATACATCACAAATAATATGAGATAATCTTGTTCAGATATACATTTTTTTATTCGCAAAATTCAATCTGTCAAAAAAAAGCTGTCGCGTGTAAAATGCACTAGAATTTTAATTAAATTGTAGTAGATTTGTGAATTTATTGGCTTTACATCACATTGAGTGTGTTTCTTTATTTGTTCCGGATAAGGAATAGAATGGATAGAAAAGACGAAATGTTTATCTAGAATATCCAGAATGGAATGAATAAAGAAACAAAAATTCTCTCCGGAATAGAAAAGAAAAAGGATGACATCAATCAGCTCTTTAAAGTGCTGTGATGATGACAAGAAAACAGATATCTCTATGGAAAATAGTAAAAATAAATTATTATTAATTTATTTATTCATGAAAAGTCACATTTAATTGTTATTTATATATTTATTTCAATAATAAAAATATAAACAATGTTCGGACATCCGTTTTGTTTACCTACTTGGTTTTCGCCTTTGGCTGCTGTCATTTGTTTTGCTTTCATATGAAAGGGTTATTCCGAGAAAATTCTTTTCATTCCGTGTTTAGCATGGAATAAAAAGAATGCATTCCAAACGTTCCGGAATGAATAAAGAAACAACAAAATAGTTTATCCGGAATATTCCATGGAATAAAGAAACGCAAAACTGGTATTCCGAATATTCTGGACATACCAGAATGAATAAAGAAACACACTCATTATGTTCTATTAATTAAGTACGAATGGGAAATCGATTATAGATATGAATTTAAGTAACAATGTTTAAAGTCAATTTATATATCTAAGCAATCTTAAGGGGCGGTTTAAGAAAATCTAATAGATACTGTGAGCGCCAAAAAAAGTGTACACCTATAAACTTCATTTTTGGGTTAATATTTAAGTAAAATACCTATCTTATGTTTTAAGGCGATTCATTTTCAATGAATCAGAATATAAAAATTGATAAAATATAAATTAAAAGAAATTCAAAAAATAACAAAAACAAGAATACTTCATTTAAAAAAAGTGTACACCTTGTCGAGCGTACTATACAGGGTTCGGATTATGGCGAAAACAACCGTTAAATTTATTTAGTTTTTCTCTCTAACTCACAATTTGTTGATCAGTGTAATTTATTGAATTAATTTCCACCGAAAAGTACTTGTTTAAGATTATTAAAGACAATACCATAAAATGGGTAAGAAAAGGTGAAAAACGACAACTTGTTATACGATTGGAAAGGAAGGAGCATTTACCACGAAATACCCAAAATAGTCGGCGGATGCCATAACACATTGAAAAAAATAGACCGACCTCGTTGTGGAAGGACAGAAAGACTATCCGTAGGTAGGAGATGAAAGTGCCATTGTGAGAGAAGTGCCGAAAAATGCTGAAAACATTAGAAGACGGATTGGAGGAGGGCCCCGCTTTGACGACAACAGACAGCACTGAGTTTTTGAAGCATTAAATTCTACGCGGTTTTTTATTCATATGGGACAATGCTGGCGAAATCAGAATTTAATGATATTATCATACACTGCCGTTCACGTTCCACATCCGAAGGAAATGGGTGTGAATATAAAAACGAATACGGAAAGCTGAAATCCCGTCGTCAGTAAAACAGTATATTGCATTAGAAGTTTCTGACAAGAGATCATTGATGAAAATGAGAAAGGGGCTCGGAGACAGAACGGAGCTATGGGGAACACCAGCTTTTATTTTGTGAATATCAGACTTGAGACCGTCCAATAAAACTTGTATTGAACGGTCCGAAAGATAGTTTCTAATCCAGCGAAGAAGAGATTCATCGATACCAAATGCACGAATTTTCGATAAGATAGCTTAATGCCACACCCAGTCAAATGCTTTTGAAACATGTAGCGTAATAATCTTACTTTCTCCACAACGCCATACTGCCAGTAATTAAGGAGTTTTCGTTCTTCAAGATATTTTTTAAGCTGATAGTTAATCAGACGTACTAGATAGTACTAGATTTTGCTCCTGACATTCGAAGCCATTTTAACCGGAATATTAATTCAAAAAATTAAAAATATTTGAATAACAGTGGTGTTTTCATTTTATATCGCTAATTTAGGTTAATTTAAAGATAATTAAAATTTAAAAAAATCATTTAAAGAAAAATGTTTGAATTAAGTTGAAAACAAAGTGATTCATAATTTCGCGCCTAATGTCCAACACAAATCCACCACCAACAAGTGGAGCGGCGGCGTCGATGCTCCCAACACCAATGTCCAAACTATCACCAATACACCTATTAATGGCTCCCTAACCTTTACACCATTCAGCACGGCACATTGCAACAAAACAAACAGCATCATTAAATGTAATGGAAAACCAGCCAACTGTTCTATAAACACTCCTTCCTCATCCTGCAAACCATCAGCAAACACACCCACCAAATCACAAGCTCTCCAAAAAAATGCAATAATCCAACAAATATCCGATGAAGAACAAATAAAGCCACCATCAAAAGCAATTATTTCAAAATTAATACCATGCATGAATCGAGACTAAGCTGATTGATAAATTTCAAAATTGATTTATGAACTTGAGAAGGAAATAAATATTGAAATAAAAAAAATCTGTATCTACTTTGTGTGATCGTGTACAAGAATGCGAAATTGAATTAATTATTTTACGCAATGAAAATAAGTTGATTGAAGACGAGTTTGAAGATTTCCAACGTCAGCAACGTCTTAGTGATGTCATCGTTCGCGGATTATCTCGCACTAATAAAGAGAACCCATTTGATATGGCGAAAAGAATTGCAAATAAAATACAGCGTGCAATTTCTCACCACATCGATGCTTTTCGATTGCGTGCACATAATCCCAACACTGAAAGCAGATTGCTGATCAGGTTAACGTCACCAGCTCAGAAGAGAGCCCAGCTCTACGAACAATGGTTTGGCTTAGACTGTGGACCAGCTGTATAGTAGTGACTCTCCCTCTACGCATCAAAATAGCACCATAAACAAAAAATTACTCATGTACTTAAATGAAAGCCTCACACCACAAAATAGTTCTATATTGCCCCACACTATTCAATTACAAATGGAAGGAGTCTTATTCTGAGCTAAAACAAGAAATGGTTTTGGTTATGTAAAATACGAGGGATAACACTGAAGTGAAAATACAATCGAATACGCTTTCCACTATAATCAACCAACTACCAACATACTCTTTGAATGTTTTGATGCTCTAATTTTCTCTTTATCTCAAAATTAGCATAAGTTGTTAAATTGAATTACATTCTCATCAGCTAAATCTATAAGAGCGAGTTGGACTGCTATATTCAAAAAAGGATTTATTATCCATCTTTATCCACTTCCAGAATCTAGTTGTGGAAAGTAACTTGATAGCATCTTCTCCAAATTATGCAAACTCAGTATCATAATAGGAATTTGAGAGCTTATTGATACGATCTTCGCAAATTTTATGAAAGCAGCTATGCACTGAAATACCACGCTGCGAATTTCTTTTGAAAAACTTATGCCGTTTTTTATTGGTTTCACTCAGATATGCACTTATTCTAAAATCCAAGGAAATAGTGCTAATTACTTCTACTCAATTCTGATATTTTATCTTTGGTTGTGTGTTGTTTTGAATTATAAACGCGAGAAGACGAAAAACCAAATAGAAAATAGTGACTTGACATTTGACTTTTTGAGTTGATTCTGGTTTCAGATCAAAAGAGAATTTCTCTTCTCAGAATCGTCAGAAGATGATTTATTTGATAAATGAATGGTTTTAGAAGACTTCCGCACGCTTCGGAATGCTTCTGGATATCCAACGGAAAACCAAATTTATCCATTATGCTCATTTGTAAAAAACACATCACAACATCACATGTCATTTTTATTTGGCGACCCAGAAGCTTTCTGGACTCTTCTTGCAGTGTTCATTTGGGAAAAAATGACAGTTCTGGTTCTGAAATGAAGAGAATTTTGCTTTTGAATTTTAAATTAGAATCGAAACTAGCAGCACTCACACATTTATATACTTGAACGTCAAACTCGACTGTTGTCATTTTTCTATCATAATTGTGGCTGCCATGAAATAAAACTAAATTTTTACTTTATTGCACTAGTAAAAGCGCCATAAAGCCATTTGACTTTATTGCATTCGCCTATTTCTGAAAATTTTTTTTACCTTCAACTTAAGCCAAGCATATTCTTAATATTTTGTCTGTTTGGATGTTATTACATTTTTTGTTTGAACTTCTTTGTACTCTTAGGAATGTAATTAAATATGTATTCTCAAACCAGTATTAGATATACATATGCATACGAATTTAACTAATAACCAACCCAGGAAAACACATACGCGACCTCTTTTCCCTTCAACCTTTTGTTGACAACGCTATACGTCAAGAAATAAAGAAAAAAATTAAACACAACGAAAAATAAACATAGACCACGATTTTCATAGCCTTGGTTCCCAAAAATGTGTTTGAAAATATAAACGAAGTCTGTTTTTATCAATTTTGGGGACTACCCTTTTAACTTTTCTTTATGATGTCCTATTCATAGATAGAGTATACTTAACGTTAGCTTTGAAGTAGACGAACATTTTTCTCGTCCACGTTCTTAATTGAAGGTGACATATATATATACGAGTTTCTAGGTATTCATTATACATGTCAGCATGAATGCAAAAATGAAACACATCGTTTGTTTTAGTTAAATTGGACGAAACATAATGTATATTTATTTAAATATCTCTGAACTGTCATTTGTGTAAAAACATGCCATCACACTTTCGTGGTCGGGAATCAACTAACTCTTTATATATTTATGCTCTATCTATTCCTACCTGGCCACGAGTTCGCCTTTTACAAATTCCAATCATATATATGTATACCGCTTACAATAGCATCATATTTAATTTTTTTTATTAATTACATATTTTGTTTTCCTGCATGAGAGTGGGTAAATGAAAAAAACTTCACGTTTTCTTTTTTGACATATATAATTTCAAAGTGCTCTAGCGACAACACGGTTTGGTCAAAACAAGTGATAACGGTACTCATTTCATAGAGAATTTAATGCAGTTTTTGAAAATTTGGTTATATTTGAAATTACGAGCATAGTTTTGAATTATAAGTGAAAAAAACAGGTTTTAAAAAAAATAGGCAAATTTTGTCTTTTTTTCCACCGGTTCTAGCGGCAAGTATACCTAACAACATGTCAAAAATTTAGGACTATCCTGCATTTTTTAGGGTAGCTATCTTCTCTTTAGAGGTAAGTCTACTTAACTAATTCAGTTATATCCGACCAGAAGTGACGAAATTAATATGAAACTAACATTATACCGATGAAAATTGTAATTTTCTGATTGCTTACTTATTAACAAATAAAACCTTATGCAGTTGGAGTCGGATGACTTGTGAGGGCCATTGCGATTGGCGCACCAAATCACGTCAGAAATTTTGTATTCAGTTGTTTTTTGAGTGCCGGCGCAGTTAGCACAAAAACTCTTAATATGACAGTGCATGGAACCATGTCCGCAGAGTTGGCAATTACGATACTGCGTTATCTTAGTTTTAAAAAAAACATGCATGGTTTTGCTTAAGTTCACTCAGTTTTATTGTCAGTTAGTTGACAGAAATTTTATTTCATTCAATATTTGAAAATAAATTATTACAATTGGTTATCCTTTGTTTTATATGGTGTGGCCAGAGGCCGTCTACCAGATTGACATTTTTTTTATTTTATTACCAACTACCGTTCAGAATGCTCAACACTTCGATCATATCCGATAAATTAACTCCAAAGTACCTGATACGGAACTCATTTAAGATTGGGCATCTTGCGATGAAGTGAAATACATCCTCCCTCTCCCTAAGGTTACATAGATTGGCCGGTCTGCTCGATGTGGGATGTAATTTAACTTTAATATTTCTGCTCTTATTTTAAAAATTACATTTATCATGTTCAGAGTTAAATATTTCTTTCATTTATTTGGAGAAAAAATCTATTTTACAATGACGCATTAAGATTATTATCTTTTAGAGCATCTACATAAATTTAACTATGTTTTCTTTAAATTCAAAAATATACAAAAATAGAAACAAGGTAGAATATGTACATGTTTTAGAGTTAAAAAAACAAAATACAATACGTTTTTCAGAAAAAGAGAAAAATATATATATAAAAGTTTATAACAGCAATGTTATATAGAATAATGACAAGGTAATTTAAGCTAGATTTGAAAAGTTCAAGAATAATTTCCTCTAAAAAGCAGTCGGTGAATTCCACAAACGAATTGCAGATACGTAAAATAAACGTTCAGCTATGCTTTGTGAGAAACGCGACAGAATTAATTTTAATCCTCTCTGTGACTCGGCAAAATTAAGACTTTCACTGAGCTAACTAGGACGCCTATTATGGATGATATTATGAAGTTTCAATACTATCCCGAATTTCAGATGCTCATCAAGGTACATCCCAAGGAGCATGTGTCGTAGATGAGATACACTAGAATACCTCGCTATACTGTAAATAAATCGAATACAATCATTAAGAGTGACATTTGGTCTTCGCTTACATTCAAAATCTAAAATTGGATAAACTAAGGAGTTATAAGTAAAGTAAGACAAAATTAAAGATTTTACAAGGTGTAACTTCATTGTGGTTAACAACAAGCCTTAGGAAGATCTTAGAGATCTTAACCCACTGTAAATTTTCCTAATGGTATCTGAAATGGCCTTACAACAGCTTAGATAACATTATATTTTATACCCCAAGTAAGTAACGTGACTCACATAAACAACGTTTTCATTATTGAGAAGAACTGAAGGAAAATCGAATGGGTTGAGCTCATTTCTAGAGCATAATATGGCTATAGACTTTGTCGGGTTAAGTTTGAAACAATTATCATTAGACGAGGTATAGATCTGACTTAAATCATCATTTAGTCTTAATATACAGTCCTCCATCCTACCAATTGTACGAAATATGTAAATTACAAGATCAATCAGCATACATATGAACTCGACAGTTGCGAATAACGTCAGGAAGGTCAATTATAAGTAAGGAAAATAGCAAAGGGCCAAGAACAGATCCTTGAGGTATTCCAATATTCGTAATGAAGGGATTAGAAATCCCAGTATCAGTTTTAATTTGCTGAACTCTATCCATCAGATAGTAGCACAATAGCTAGAGGGATGTGCTGTTAAAATTAAAAACTAAAATTCAACCTAAGTTTAGAAAGTAGTAAAGAGTGGTCGATGCTGTCGAATGCCTTCGAAAAATGTAAGAGCACAATAACACCAAATTTATCAGAATCAAGAGCAAACTGTATGTCTGATGTAACTTTAATTACTGCAGATTCACAGCTGTGATTATTTCGAAACCCAGACTGCCATTTGGATAAAAAAAGTGTTTATTTAAATAAATTTGAATTTAATCATGCATTATATTTTCAAATAACTTGCACGGGTACGGTATAATACTGATTGGTCTACACTCAGAGGGTTTCGAAGGATTAGCCTTTTTGGGAACAGGAATGATGTTAGAATTTTTCCACGTATAAGGAAATTCCCCGTTATAAGTACAAAAATTGAATATGTGGAGTAAATAGTTGAATATAATGGGGAGCGTAAGCTTTACAAATTTCGGCGAAAGAGAATCAGGACCAATCGCATTAGATTTGACTAGTCTGACAGAGCTTAACAGCTCATATTCACCAATGCATGCAAATGAGAAAGAGTTTTCATTCTCAGGCACTGTGAAAATATTTCGGGCAATTGTTGAGCCAGACAAGAAAGGAATCAAAACATTTGACATTACATCAGGACTTAAAAGGCATTTGTTTTTATTTTTATCATATTTGACACCAAGTTTTTTCAAGTTGCCCCACAGTTCCTTAGAGCTCAGAGAGGATTAAGCTTCTGTAATAAATATGTACGTTTCGAGTTTCTAATAGTATAGTTGACTTTATTTCGGGTAAAAATATACTGTCTTTTATTAAATTCTGTAGGATTTTTCTTAAATCCGCGAAAAAAACGCCCTCTCTCCCCAATGATATATTTTATGTCGCGATTCAACTACGAACACTTATTTATTTTTATTTGCTTAGTAACTATTGGGATATAGTTATCATATAACCGAGTTATAAAACGTTTACCTTGATATTCACATCTACAGAGAAATAAATCTCATTCCATTCTAAGCTAGATACATTTGTTCTTATGCATTTGTAGTTAAGGTTACGAAACGACCTGTAACTGAAAGTACGAGTAGAATCTGTTCTGTCAACATCAAACTGAAACGAGCAAAATAGAAAATCATGGATAAACTCTGAAGTCGGTCTAATTTGATTATTTCCCAGAATTCTATGCCTAGAGCTAGTTAAAAACATGTCTATTAAGGAGGGGTTTACTTCAGACTTGAAACAAGTTGGCCATCGATTATTTATGACTGCAAGACCCATTTTGCCACAGAAATGATTAAAAAATCGCGAAGAAATATTATGAATTAAAAAGTTAACAATAAAATCACCTCCTATCAAGACATCGCAGTATTTCAGACTGCGTTCTAGTAGAGTTTCTTCTAACTCAATTGGGTTCTCTTCTTTAAACATATTTAGGGGACTCTACATAGCAACAAGCAAGCACTTTTCTATTGAATTACTTACTTCAACACAAACAAAATCAATATTGGTTTCAGTTGATTCGAAAACTGTAGAGACTAAGATGTTTTCACATACATACCCACATACTCCACACACAACTCTATTTACTCTATCACTCATGTGCGATTTGAAACCAGGTAAATTAACTAATACATCTGATATAAAAGTGGAAATAAGTATTTTCACGAAGGTCAAAGTTGAGTCGGCTGTACAAGATTCTATATTGGGAAGATTGTGTATCCATTTGACATCTTTCACCCAAAATGGTTTGGAATCTGACAAGTTGTCCTCTCGTAGCTAACACATTTTTAAGTACTTGTTTGGGCAGCCTCATATCGTCCATCTCCAACACTTTAACTATATACTCAAAATGCATCTTAAGAGTGTCTACAAAGAATGGTGGTACTTCTGTTTCAAGATGAAGCATATAATTTGGTGTTCTAGTTGGTAAGCGGAAGATTCGTTTCAGAACATATCTCAAGACCTTTCAACAGCTTCGATTCAGCTATAACACCAAACTTGACAATCATAAAGCAATATAGCAGCAGCGGTGGCACGAAAAAAACTTTATTTTTGAACTTCTCGTATGTCCAATACATTTTTACTAAAGCATCGACACCAAAGGGAAGAAAGAGCTCTTTTTGCCTCAAATAGCTTGTGCAGGAAGTGTTTTTTCATGCTAATTTTCGCTGTGATTGATACTGCAAGGTACTTATACGCACGAACTATACCCACAAGTTCACCTTTATTAGTCCATTTTCTCTTGCGGGCATATCTACCAATACCATCTCTGAAGACCATCATTTTGGAATTATGTAAATTGACCTTTAGATTCCAGAGATTGCAGTAGCTCCCGAGTCTGTTTATCATAAGCTGCATTCCTGTAACAGATTCGGAGAGGAAAACTATATCGTCTGCAAAAATTAAACCAGAACTTTTCAAACTTCCTAACTGTATTCCACCTCCAAAAGTCTCAAGGATATCATTTTTAAATAAGATGAAAAGCAACGCGTTCAAGACGCATCCCTGCTTGACTTCCATTTGTGTTCTAAATTCTTCAGAAACATGTTCACCATCCCAAACATAAGCCACGTTATTTTCATACATAGCTTTTAATAAACTGACAACTTTGGTTGAGATTCCACATCTAAACAGCTTGTGAAAAAGTGCCTCACGAAAAACTAAATCAAAAGCAGCACGAAAGTCAACAAAGAAAGCATAATGCTTTTACAAAATTTTGCATTGTACACAAGAAGGTAGCATAAACTATAGCTCCGCAAAAAGTGATTTAATTTCTTGTTATTGAGTCTGTTTTCAGATAAAACATGAAAAACAAAAGAAAGCAAAAAGTTTTTTCTTAAAACAAACAAGTGGACTGCATTCAATGAACTTTAATTTGCGAATGATTTTAAAATAAACATAATCAGCTAGGATCGAACTAAACACACAAAGTTGAACAGTTAAGTTATATTTTTTGTCTCTGCTTTGAGCAGTGTAAATGCATAAGTGCATACATACAAATAGTTTGAGTTTCTTAAAAAGAACAGTTTTGTGTGGCGTGATGCCCCTTATGTATTTATGACAATGTAGATATATAAGAATTTAAATTACATAAAAAGTGTTGTCGTGTTACAATATTTTATAAATGATAATTTAGTATTAAAAAATAGTAATAGTAATGAATATTAAATGTAATAATCTTGAACATTCCGCCAGCCTTATATATTCAATCATTCAGTGGTAATCTGCTGAGTTTCATTACAGGCTTCTTGAATATTCCTGTTTTAGTGCGAACTGTAGCGACTCGTACTAATCCATCGCCACCAGCATGGGTTGCCGTTACTTTACCAATCTTCCAGTGAGCAGGAGGATTATTATCTTCTTTAAGAAGAACGATGTCATCAATCTTGATATTTGGCTTTATTTGATTCCACTTCTGTCTTGGTTGTAGAGAGGAAATGTATTCCGGAGACCATTTTGACCAAAAGCCTTGGGTAAGCTGTTGTACCAGTTTCCATCGTGCCAGTAAAGACAACTTAACGTTTGTAACATCAGGTTCCGGAATAGATACCAGAGGTCGCCCAGTCAAGAAGTGACAAGGAGTTAAACAGCTGGCATCATCAGTGTCGGATGATGCGCAGAGAGGGCGAGAGTTAAGTATGGATTCGATTTGTGCGAGAAGTGTTGTCGTCTCTTCGAAATTGAGTTTAGTTTGTCCAACTCAGATGGAATTTTACCCTCTTTACACAAGACTCCCATGCGCCGCCAAAATGCCGGGGAATGAAATGCCATTAGATACCCTTTGAAGATAAAGAATAAGATATTAACATATGATTATTATGAGAAGCAAAAAGTCGATGTTATTCGCCGAGCTGTCGAGCAGCTCCGACAAAATTTGTCCCATTATCGCTTCGGATATGAGCACATAATCCTCGTCTAGCCACAAAACGTTTAAGGGCATCTAAAAAGCAATCACTACTAAGATCACTGACGAGTTCTAAATGTAAAGCCTTCGTAGTAAGACAGATAAATAGAGCAATGTAGACTTTAATTATTGGAGCTCTTCTGCCATTGTGTTGCTTTAGTAAAAAAAGGACCTGCGTAGTCGCAGCCGGTATCGTAAAATGGATAAATACCATGAAGTCGGTATTTTGGAATGTTGCCCATTAGTTGACTACTAGTTTTTTTGCTGTATCGATGACAGGTAGTACAGCGACACACTACAGATTTTGCAAGGTCACGAAGTCCGATTATCCAATATGTAAGTCGAAGGGTGGCAATTAGTGTAGTGATGCCAGTGTGGTGATGGTCCAAATGACAGTCCGTTACGATTTTTTTTGGTGAGACTATGATCTTTATGTAGTATTACTTGGTGTTTACTGTCAAAGTCGGTTTCTAAATATTCAAGCCGTCCACCGACTCTAAGAATCCCATAGGCATCTATATACGGAGCTCGCCGCTTCAGTTTACTGCTAGCTTGAACATTATTATTTTTCCTAAGGTTTTTAAGGTCATCGAGGAACGATTCTTCCTGAGAGAATTTGTATAGAACGTTGTTTGCTAGTTGAAGCTCAAAGACTTTTAAAGGTGACTTGTCAAAGTTGTTATTTCTTATGTTGAAATAGAATCTAAAACAGTAAGCAATCACTCGATAAAGTCTAATCCATCTAGATAATCTTTTATTCAAGTCAGCTACTGTTCCTATGGATTTCATTGTAGCTTGAAGCGCCATCTGTTCCTTTGAACGTTCTTCTTGTTGAGTCGAGTATGTTGCAGCTTCTGTGTCTGGCCAATGGTTTTGACTCCATGATAACCAAGAAGGGCCCGTCCACCAAAGATTGTGTCGTAAATGAAGAGATGGAGTTATACCTCGGCTAGTGCAGTCTGCAGGGTTGTCTTTCGATGGAACATGTAGCCACCTTGCTTGAGGGAGAGATTCTAATATGAAAGATGTGCGATTACTCACGTATTTTTTCCATTTTGGAGGATGAGATGACAACCAGGCCAATACTATTTTGGAGTCCGTCCAGCAATAGATTGCATCGTCCCCGATTCCGATAGATGTTTTGAGAGATTCAAATATTCTAGCAAGTAAGTATGCCCCACATAATTCCAGCCTGGGAATGGATACTTCTTTGAGCGGTGTAACTTTAGTTTTAGCCAAAACTATATTAACAGAAGAAGAGCCATCAGATAATATTCTACGACAGTAAATCACAGCGGAATACGCTGCAGAAGATGCATCACAAAAGCCATGAAATTGCACATCTTCCACCTGTGTAAATAAAATTCGTGGAATGTTTATTTTGTTCAATAGAGGTTGATTCATCAATAAGTTCTACAGGCAGTCTATCATCCCATCCAATCTTTAAAAGCCATAGTTTTTGTAACATTATTTTGCCATTATAATGGCAGCCGAGGGGATCAAAGATTTTAGATATCTCTGATAAAAGTTTTCTTTTTGTAGTTAAATCTCTGTTTCCTTGAGAGACCTTAAAAAGGAAGTCAGTCACAGGGTTCCAAAATATTCCTAATAAAGAGATGTTAAATTCATTTGGTACTTCAATTACAGAGTCAATTCAATGTTCATGTGGTATATTAGAAATTATTCCTGGGGAGCTAGCCGCCCATTTCCTCAACATAAAACCGCCAGCCATGTGTAGATCATTTAACTGTAACACAAGGTCCTTTGCTTCATCAATGGTATTTGCCCCTTACATACAGTCGTCAACATAGAAGTTTTCTATTATTGCTTTAGACGCAAAAGGAAATCTATGTCCTTCATCTTGACTTAGATGATGAAGAGTTCTTATAGATAAGAAGGGGGCAGGTGACGTTCCGTAATTGACTGTAGTTAGTCGGAAGTGCTTTATAGGCTGATCTGAAAACTCGCGCCACAAAATACGTTGGAAGTCACGATCACACTGTTGAACTTCTATCATCCTAAACATTTGCTTTATATCAGTAGAGAAGCAGTATTTGAAACATCTATAGCGTAATATTACTGCATTTAAGTCCTATTGCATAGGTTGACCTGGTAATGACAAATCATTCGCTGCTCGACTTACACGATCCATCAAAAACAACGCGAAGTTTCGTTGTATGACTATTGTTTTTAAGCAGCTTGGTATTTTCCTTAATTATGTCCTCATCTGGAACAACTTCCATATGTCCCTGAGCTAAGTATTCGGACATAAATTTCTGATAATCGTTTCTAAGCTTAATATTCTTAGTACATTTTTTCTCCATAGCGAGGAGTCTGTTTTCTGCATACTTATAGGAATGCCCTAGTAAATGACTTTGAGAGTTAAATGGAAGGCGAACTGAATATCTTCCAGCTTCGTTACGTAGTACAGTTGTTTTAAAAAATTCTTCCGCTTCTTGCTCATCCTTGGTAGGAGTAATCTTTTGAATAGGAAGTTATAGTGTATTATTTAATTCTACTTCTGGGTCTTGAATGGACAGATTGCAATGACTATCAGTTTCAGCTTGTCTTCCATAACCTGCTCCTTTTGAAGGACAGAAAAGAAGCAGTCAGCTCCTAATAGAATGTCTATTGACTTTGGCACGTTGAAATGAGGATCCGCCAAATCTAACGAATCTAATATATCCAACGTTTGAATTTTAATTGGAGCTGATGGATGATCAGAAGTAATGTTGTCAAAGACTAAGGCTGTTATATTCAGGCACAATTTCTTTGTATAAAGGTTGTACAATTTGAGGTTGACTCTGCCCTTAGAAACACCGACCTTGCTAGCTGATAGGCCTAATATTTTCACATTACCTTGATGCCTTGGAAGTCCTAAGCGCTGTGCGCATGCCGATGTTATTAAAGTATTTTGACATCCAGAGTCAAGAAGAATATTGCAGGGTTGCAAATTCCCCATGTAATCTTCAATCAGTACCATTGCAGTTGGAAGCAATGCATTAAAATTTATGTCTGAAGATAAATTCTGGCTCGAAGCCTCAGAGGCTTGAGGCACAAGATTACAATTTAGATGGCTATGAAGAGCCTTTGATTCAGCTTTAGTGGGAATCGATTTAGCATCAGTGGGTTGCTCCTCTTGTTTTTGAAGGTTAGATGTGCCAGCATGGGCAGAAACAGTGGAGAATGAACTCAGTTTATTTGTTACATGGAGAGAAGAGTGATGTCTAGAATGACATTGCTCGCATGTATGCTTAGACGGACATTTTATGGCTGAATGTTTAGCTTTGAGACAATTAAAGCACAATCTCTTCGAACTAACAAATTCCCTTCTGTTTGCGGTATCTAATAAAATGTATTTCGGCCTGTAGGCCAGATGGTGATGACCAAGACATTTTCGACAGGCGTTTTCAACGGAAGCCATGTAAGCACGTGTAGATTTATATTTTACTGGAGCTACAGAAGCGGTTGACTTAACACTGGATGATGAAGGTCCTATCTCTAAGGCATCGCAATGCAGATTTTAAAACTTTGTTAATTCTTCTAGTGTTGGATAAGTCTTCTCTATCACATGCTCAGCCCATGCTTTATGGGTATCAGTATCTACCTTTTTTAATATTAACGCGATCAGCCAAGGATCGCGTCGTTCAGCTCTTGGACCTAAAGCTCTTAGACCGCGAATAACCTGATCAAAGGTAAAGTTACAACTGAGCGAAGCAGTGTCGGGTTCGAGGAATCTACCCTTTTAATATCGAAGAATATTTTGACAAGTGAGTCAATAACCTGCGAAGGTTTATCGTATATTTCCTTTAGTTTCTCTAACGCCTCCTCATAATTAGAGTCCGTCACAGGTAGGTGTTCAATCATCGTTTCTGGTTCTCCTTTTAGTAAACCTTTAAGATACTGAAATGTCTGAACATTACTAAGGCGAGTATTTTTATTGACAGTGGTGTCGAAAATGTCCCAAAATGGTTTGAATTTGTCATATTGACCATCAAAGGTTGCTAACTGGAGGTTGGGCAGACGAACTTCTTGTTGTGTAGAGGGAACGTGACTCAGTGATTGGAATTGTTCGGCTAGTCGTTGAATGAAATTAGTGTCGGTCGAACTGACTGAAGTGCTGCTCAAACGTTCTAAGAATGCTGTTTGCTGATCAACTAGCCTTTGAAAAGCATCAGCGCTGAAAACAGTTGAGTTGTGCACAGGTTCATCATTGAGAGAATTTTGTCGCTGCGAAATTATTTTGGTGCAATCTGCCTTTAATTTAAGAATGCTGTTTGCTGATCAACTAGCCTTTGAAAAGCATCAGCGCTGAAAACAGTTGAGTTGTGCACAGGTTCATCATTGAGAGAATTTTGTCGCTCCGAAATTATTTTGGTGCAATCTGCCTTTAATTTATAATAACTGTTCTCAAAATCTGCGAACTTTGTTTCCCTGTCTGGCAGCACCTCCCCTAATGCTATAATATCGTCATTTAACTTAGTAAATTCCTGAAATATCGTTTCCACCTTATCCAATCTACCTTTAATTCAAAAATTGTGATGTCGTTCGTTACCGTATTTATGAAATTTTCGAACCGAGTTGCAGTGCCCTTACAACGAGCACGCTCCAGCTTAAGTGCTTCCATTTTCTTTTAATTTAAATTTAGTTTTATTTGTTTTAAATAAAATTATTAAAGTTTACCTGACAACTTGGTATACTTACTGAGTGGTAACAGCGGCGGTTCCTTCTCCAACAGTAACGGGTATTCTTCTTACGGGAACAGCAGCGTTACCCTTATGCAGAGAAACAGCAACGGTATCTTCTTACGGGAACAGCAGCGTTATCCTTTATGCAGAGAAACAGCAACGGTATCCTCTTCCAGCCACAGCAGCTACCACTAAACACAGCAGCAAGCACAATTGTCTCTTTTTTTTTATTTAATGCAGCAAGGCACTTTGTATTTCTCTTGTACAGCTAGGTACTTTTTTAAGCTATAGGCACATGATTCTACTCAATTATATTAAGTCTCTATCAAATTAAAAATTCAACTGGTTCTATGGACCAAGAAATATTCCGGCAAATATTCCGAACAAAAAATGTTTTCAGATAAAACAGGAAAAACAAAAGAAAGCAAAAAGTTTTTTCTTAAAACAAACAAGTGGACTGTATTCAATGAACTTTAATTTGCGAATGATTTTAAAATAAACATAATCACTAGGATCGACTAAACACACAAAGTTGAACAGTTTAGCTTTTTTTTGTCTCTGCTTTGAGCAGTGTAAATGCATAAGTGCATACATACAAATAGTTTGAGTTTCTTAAAAAGAACAGTTTTGTGTGGCGTGATGCGCCTTATGTATTAATGACAATGTAAATATATAAGAATTTAAATTACATAAACTGAACAAAAAGTGTTGTCGTGTTACAATATTTTATAAATGATAATTTAGTATTAAAAAATAGTAATAGTAATGAATATTAAATGTAATAATCTTAAACAAAGTCTTAATAAGCAATTAAAGTATTACTAAAGTTTAATTAAAGTACAAATATACTTACTTTTCATACGTTTATATTTTATATATATTATATTACATTTAATTCCAAGCATTTTTAAAAAGGTTTTAAATATTTTATATTTTAATTTCTGTGAAATTAAGAATACAAATTGACTTGAAATGTCGTCAAGTGAACAGCAACGAAAGCTCAGGTCGGCGGAGAAGGGTTATTGCAGTCCAAACTCTTATACCAGTTCCCCTGTGACAAACTCTGCTTCAACAAAATTGTGGAACAAAATTGAGCTTCGCCTTAGCAAAATTGACACTCGACTTGATTCGCTCTCTAAAACTATTGTATCACAATTAAAATCTTAGATTAACAGTTTGGAAGTAAATTTAGCCTCGCGCATTAACATTTTAGAACTTGATGTTGATAAAAAAAAACTAAAACGCTTACAAAATCATTAAATGAACAACACGATACTTTAACTTTGCGGATTAAAAATACCGAGTTTGATTTTGATAATAAAATCAAAAAGCTGGAAGCCATATTCAATCAGAGACTCAGCTCCTTTAATTACTCATTGTTTACATTGGGTAACCGATTTGACACGTTGGAGCAAAAGGGAAGTAGATTTGACACACATGAAGAGGAGCTTTGTATGATTAAGGCACAAGTTTTAGAAAGAGATAACACTATGTTGAAAATACAAATTGATGCACTTGCACGCAATAACATTTCTGAAGATCTGTTGCTACATGTAGTGCGTAGTAATGAAAATCTTTGCAATATTTTTGATCGTTTCTGTGATCTAATAAATTATTTACCTTCGCCACCGATTCACATTTTTCGCACTAAACCCAGAAACTCATCAGCAAATAGCGCAATTATTGTCAAACTTCCGCACTCGCAAGATAAAATCAATGTTTTGGAAAATGCAACTGCTTATTACAAACTAAACTCTAAAGCTGTAACCTTGACTGATCTTGGGTTTGAGGGAAATAAGTTTGTAAGAGTGTATGAGAGGTTAACAAGGGACAACCATTCAATGTATCGTTAAGATATTGAATTCCGAAAGGCAGGTTTCTTACATGCTGTATTTACAAGACAATGCAGAGTATATGTATGTCAGACAAACTAACGATGAACAAAGAAAACCTCTATGTATTACAAGTATGAACTCTCTTGAAGTGCTTTGCTCATACGGTACTTCTACAACTGGCACCGTTGATATTCATTCTATTGAAAATAGAATAGATAAGGAATCAGAGGAAATATTTTCACATGCAAATCAAGAAGGTGTTGCTCGAGGTAATGATGCTGCTGTTGTTTTTGTTGATGGTGATGATGATTCTGCTTGTTGATGGTGTTGTTGTTGCTACAATGCAAGTATGATTCTCACTTACTTATATAATTTGTACTTTGCATTCATTTTTAATTGCTCTATATTAATTGTACTTTAACTATTGTTTACTTCTATTTCATTTATTTTCTTTTTATTGCTCTCATTTAAAATTGAATTTCTTAAGCAGGGTTAATTTTTGCAATATGATTGCCTATATGTATTTTTATAAGGGCCTCTGTTATTGTATTTATAAATTAATTGAATTTTCTTTTTCTTATATTAGTAAAGAATGTCTTTCTTACTTTATTATTTTAGTCCAAATTATTATTTTAGACCAAATTAGTTCCTCTTTAATGTTGGTGATATTTTTTTATAATAATTTCTTTGTTAAACATGGTCTTTGGTACAGATCCTGATAATGTAAGGAGTGTTCTTAATGTGATGTGTCGTGCGTTTGATGGTCTTAATGTTTGTTGTTTGAATGCTGAGAGCATAAGAGCTAAATATTCAGTATTTTATCAAATGTTTAGCACTTCTAGAGTGGATGTCATTATGGTATCGGAATCATAGCTGAGTGCCCATAATACGAATGCTCTTGTTGCTTTACCTGGTTTTAAATTGCATAGAAATGATCGTAAAGACAGAGTTGGGGGTGGTGTGTGTTTATATTTGCGTGAACATATTTCGGCTTCTACAGTCTATAGATCAACTGCTGCTAATATTGAATTTATTTGTGTTAAAATCAAAAATGCAGTTGAAAAGTGTTTACTTGTTTCTTTATATAGCCCACCAAACATGTTTAGAGAAGAAAATCTATTTGAACTAAAAGAAACATTATTAAGACTGAGTCCCAAGTACAGTAGCATTTTGATTGGGGGTGATTTTAACGTAAATATTTTACTTAACAACAATATAACGAGATTACTTAACTATTTTTGTGATGTTATGGGACTGTCAGTTATAAATTCCCTTTGGCCAACTTGTTTTAAGTCAGATTCAAATCCTTCCTTACTGGACATGTTTTTGACAAGTTCTAAGAGGAGGATTTTAGGAAATGATCAAATAAGGCCTACATTTAATTTAATTCATGATTTTATTTTTTGCTCCTATCAGTTTGACGTGAATAGAACAAATAGGGTTCATACAGTTAGTTACAGGTCGTATAGTGGCCTTGACCATGAAAGCATACAAGCGAGTTTTCTGAGTTCAAAATTGAATGGGATTTATTTTTCATCAGATGTCAATTCTAAAGATTCTATCTTCAATAATGTTGTTACCAGGCTGTATGATGAATATGTTCCAATTGTTACTAAAGAATTTAAAATTAAAAAATGTCCTTGGTTTAATGATAATATAGAGGCTATGATTCTATGATTCGGGAAAGGGAACGTTTCTTCCGGAGGTTTAAAACTAACAGAACAGAATACAATAGAAGGCAATATACAGTAGCTCGTAATAAAGTTATTTCTGTCATTCGTAACTCCAAGCGTGAATATATATCAGGGAAGCTTGATCCGTCTCTCGGTTCAAAAGAATTATGGAATAATTTGAAAAAAACTTGGTGTTAAAGAAGACAAAAATGAAAACAAATGCCCTTTTAGTGCTCATTCCATGTCTAATGTCTTGATCCCACCTTCTTCCGGTTCATGTATCCCTCATGATTTGTTTAATGTTTCTGGTGATGGTAATACCCTCTCATTTGTCTGCATTAGTCCTTACGAGTTACTTTGCTTTATGAAGTCGGTTAAATCATATTCTATTGGTCTTGACGATATTTCACCAAAGTTCTTAAAGCTTATACTCCCTATCATAATCAACCATCTTCTTCATGTAATTAATTTCTGTATTTATAGTTTCCTGATGCATGCAAAAAAGCTAGTATTATACCAGTCCCTAAGAAAGATAATCCTTCTAATCCTTATGATTTCAGGCCTATCAGTATTTTACGTTTTTTATGTAAAGTGTTTGAAAAAATAATTCATGACCAAATCCAAGCCTATTTAACTGAAAACAACTTACTGTCTCAATGGCAATCTGGGGTTCGAAGCAAACATAGCTGTGACTCTGCGGTAGTTAAAGTTACTTCGGATTTTAGATTTGCACTCGATTTTACTAGATTTATAGATGTTACTAGATTTTGCCAAGGCATTCGACTGTATTGACCATTCCATCCTACTATCTAAACTTTGGGTAACATTTAATTTTGCTAGCACTTCGCTTAGGCTTCTACACAACTATTTACTTAATCGAATTCAACGTGTAAAAACGGATGTGTGTACATGGAATTCACTCCCGAACGACCTGCAGAGTATAACCTCACCTATCACTTTTAAGAGGAAACTATGTTTGCACTTTTCTGGTCTTTAAGTACTATTGTTTTTGTTTATGGTTTTCATTTTTGAATATTATTTATATACTTACTAAAGTTAATTTCTTTAATTTTTGTTTCATATTTATATTGCGAAATAAATAAATTACTATATTTACTTCTCTTGAAAACATATTAAATTATATTTTACTCAGATTTTTGTACATGATGTGTATAATTAAATCTAAATTAAATTAAATTTTGTAAATTTTATTCTAGATACTCTATAAGATTCATATCTTAATGTGTCATTGTTAATCTTATATTTTGTTGAAATAAATTGAAATTGAAATGCTTCTTACTCCTTCTTTTGAAGCTCTCTGCAATATTCATCAAAGTGAAAATTTGGTCCATTGTTGAATAGTTCTTCCGAAATCCAGCTTAGAATTCATTCAATATTCCCTTATTAGCAATCCAATGTGTGAGCCTGTTGAAAATCAGTGCACTAAGCAATTTGGCAGAAATGTTCAAGAACGATATGCCTCGATAGTTTTCAGGGTTTTCATAGCTTCCTTTTTTATGTAATGGGAATATAATTTTACTTTTAAACCTTACGGGAACACTTGTCGACTCGAAAAATCTATTGTACTCAGTTGTTAATGCGGACAGGAATTCATTTGAACAATTTTAAAAAAAACTCAACTGGTACTTGATCGTCTCCTGGAGACTTTACGGTTTTAGATATATCGATTACATTTTGCACCTCACAAACTGTGAATGGATCATTCAAGATCTCGTCAATAAAACATGGGAATGCGTAGTGCAACAATCGTGAAAATTGCGGGGTGTTGAGCAGATATTTGAAATGACATCGAAGCTCAGGGGCTTGTTGAAATTTTACTAGTTCTCCCATTGATGGTTTTCGCAGCTTTCCAAAATTCCGGTGAAGATCTTGTCGTATTTAAAATGGCCACAGTTTGCTGCTCAAAATGGTTTCTTTTTTCCTACATAACTGTTTGAACTCTCTATTGGCTGCAGTTGAAGAACGAAGTGTTATTTATTGTTCCTCAGGAGTCTTAAAAATGAAAAGGCTTTTTTTTCTAACTTTAGTTTTGCTTGAAACCATCCTTCCTAATTCTTATTTTACTTACTGGGACAGCTTCTACTACTATTTTAGTAAGGTCATCCATAAGTAGCTGTTTGTTTTCCGATTTCGATTAGCAAATTCTTTGTTTGAATTTTGCTGGTACTCTGTCTGAAATCTGTTTCTCCACAACAATTTTGGTAACAGGCGTATATCCTTTGTGATGACTCGGTCTACTGTTTCCGCCATTTTACATAAAATCTCCAAAGGCATGTGGTCTAAGAAAATCTGCGCAGCTACTTTAAAAATTCTTAGAATTAAGTTCCACTTCCCAGACATAAAGCAATAATCAATAACTGAGCATGCCGTTGCTCGAATAAATGTATAAGCTCCATTCGAATCTAATTTGCAACTTCCATTTAAAATCACTGCATCTAAAGCGTCGGAAACTTCAAGAATTTTAGCGCCTTTTGCATCACAAACTGCATCTTTCAATTTCCGGTTTTCGTTAAGCATGGTTGACTTGAGTCCACTTACGAAATTATTTTGCGACAAACCAATCCTTCCGTCGCCAACGAGATGTAAATGCATTAACCTCAAATCCAATATTGCGTCACATAGTTGTTCATAATCCCTTTGCCAGTAGTTACAGTAAAGGTAAGACGGTAAGATAAAAATGTCTGAGTCATTGACTTTTACTCGCAAAACATCCATTTCTTCAACAATTTCAAAATTCACAACTCCTGCAAAACTCTTACAATATCCCAGTTATTTCTTTCAAACGTATTTGATTTAACTGCTGCAACCCATTTAACCTTATATTCCTTAAGCATACCCGTAAAGTTCTCCTTTTCATCCGCTAAAACGTGTTTTTCAAATAGTACAAATATTTGAAAACTCTTAACATAATTTAAAAAAAATTGTTATTAATTGTTTTTTTTTTTGCTATTTTGCTTTTAAGCCCTGCGACATTTAACCTTATATTCTTTAATCTAAAAATTTATTCTTGTAGACAATTTTATACAAAGGTGTTGTACCATGTAAATGGTCACCTGCCTGATCACTCCCGCCCACTCAGTTTTATTGTAACGCGTTGAATATAAACAATGTAAATGTAGCTTTTAGTTTGGGTATTCGTTTTTGGGTTGTTAGTGATCACTTTCACATCGATACATTTTATTCCAGACGAAATAAGTTAATTTTTAACAAATTTTCCGGCTATGGAATCAAGTGCCGATAATACTCTTTGCGCGAGTATGAACAAAATTGAATGAGAGAACCACTATAGGAGGAATACTTTCTTTAATAACGTTGGAACGTTCACTATTATTGGAACCCATTTATGAAAAATGTTTAATTCTTTATGCAAAACAACGGGTGTATAAAAATACTTGCACTCACCTCAACTGCTAACCAGGGCCGGACCCGCCATATGTGCAGGATATGCAAATGCACATGGCGCCAATCTTTGGGGCGCATTGTCAAACCATAATACAAAAAACAATTATGGATACACATACTTTCATTCTTCAAATTTAAATTCGTCTAACCAGCTACCTATGCCTATGTATTTCTAAACGTTATTTGAATGCAATAATTATCTTCCAATAATTCAAATTAAGTCATTTCATCTGCTCACACGAAAGACCATTCATATAATTACACGAGAAACAACATAGCGTAAATAGAGTAAAAATAAAAAAAATACCATCAAGATTACGTTGATTCAGGCTTGCAAGGTAAATTCATGCACAAAAGCATAACAAAGATCCAAACAAATCAGCTTACTTACCATTTATACAAGAAAAAAGTTCATATGAGCTAAAACAAAAAATCGCACAAAGAATGTGCAAGATAATTTCTCGCACAAACCCCAACAAAAGTCCATAGGAAATCAGCTGCCTATCCGTTCATATAAGCCAATCGCACAAAGGCAGTGCAAGATTAATTTCTTGCACAAGCACTCAAAAATGTTCATAGGATAAAATCTCAAAATAATAAACTCAATCTACAATTCCTTTGGAAGCATTTGAGTGAAACGTGCAGATTTTAATTCTGCACGTATGGGATATTCGACTCAGAAATTGTTTGAATGGAATATTGTAAGTTTAATACATGTTTGATGCCAGAGAAGAAAAAAAGGCACAAGAAAAAGAATTCTTTATAGATGTTTGGATGAATAGGGAAATAAGTTCGACTGCATCGTACGAACTTGCTCTTGTATCAAACAACTTTAATGTAGTTAAATGTTAAACATTGACGCTGTTAGGTAATTTGGTTATCCTATGCAGGCTTAAAGCCGATGTAGATAAGATTACCCTGATTCTTAGCTTAATGAATAATTGTCGAATGAATGATTCAAGGAATAGTTACCTGCAAATGCATATTTAAATTTAGATTATGGATTTTAATAATGTAAGTTAGGAGGGTAATATGTACATATCTACATACATAGATGGAACTTAGGAATAATAATAATGAAATTAAAGGATAGATGGGTAGGTATGCATATAACGTTATAATTTAGGTGCAATGTGCATACATAAGATTCATGTGATTTTTAAAGATATGTATATATCATCATATAATAAAACGGCGAACATGTTTCACTTTTCGCGGCCCACAAAAACCGAAGGGGCATAAATTACATATTAAACGAAAGCATTTTGTGCATAGAATGCCAAAATTATTTAAATATACTACACAGAAATTGTTTAAAACAATAAATTAAATTTGCAAAAAAATATACACATCCACTAGCGATATCTGTTGCTGGAAAGGTACACCATACAGTCATACAGTTTAAGTTTAGGAAAAGTTAGAACCGTTTAAACTTTTGCTTTTGTTGTTGTTTGGAAAAATACAGTGTGTCAAGCCAATTGAATACGGGACAATTGAACACACTATAATTGAACACTGAAAAATTATAATAAAAATATAGGTAATGCAAGAACATGGTTTGTGCATTGGATAATTTAATGAAATATATAAAAGAAATTAGAAATTGAAAACTCTTGAGTGTTCGTTGCATACTTAAGTAGTATAAATAAGCGGGTTCTGGGCCACTGGAGGCACCGGAGGTTTGGTATATACTGGTCGTATGGTGTTGCTATCAAAATAGTATCGCATGATGTTGCTTGAGATTTAATTTCATGGTAATCACTATGTTGTTTAAAGATCTAAGAGATAATAATGTTTTTTATGTAGTGTGAATATACTTGGGGTTTAAGAATTATTTATATTTTTTTCTTGTTTTAAATTGTAGAATCCATATCTTGGATGACGCATAAATCATTGTCGGGGCTACACCAGCAGCAACGGCCACATGAACTCATTAGGTCTCGATGTGGTGGGTGCGATGCGTGGCGGCAAATTTTCGATGAGAAAACAGTATAACCGTAAAGGAGGCAATCGAGAGCTTTAGGCAAGACTTATCAGTTGGTCGAATTTAGGTTTCTTTTATTTCGATCGTTATTATTCCATTGTTTTTTTTTATCGTAAGTAAGAATGATTAAGATTAAAAAATGTGTTAGGGAAAATAGTATTTATGACTAGGAATGTGTTACTTTATCAGTTGGTTGATCTAAGGCTTTTTTTTTATTAAAAATGTTTGGAAGTATGTTTTTCATGAGGTTTTTTATTCTTTCGGACAATGAGTAGATAAAGAAAATCCAATTCAATTTTTTTATTATAGGACTAGAATGATAAGATAAAATGACTATGTCATCTATAATTAGAATTTATGGTTGGACATGTGAAACTTTAAGAAATCCATTTCATTTCCATTGTTACTAGAATGATAAGATATAAAATTAATATTTATGTATAGGTATGCGATAATAAGAAGCTTTCAACACAATGATAATCAGAAAAAGTGAAATAAGCATAAAATCGTTTAAATGTCCAATGCAAAGCTTTACAAAATGATGATTTGAAAGGTATAATTGAAAATATGTTTAAAACAATTAGAGTTAAAAGTGAAGAGTTTCAGGAGAGAGATTCTGGATAGGCACATAGGTTGTATTTTTCTTTTAATTTTCATTATAGTCTTGCTAGTTAAACTTTCAGTATCTAATTATTTAAAAAAAAAAGAAAATTGAATCTTTTCTACAAAAAATAAACAAACATAGTTGTAAAAAAGCGCTACTTCCTTTGTAAGATCTGAAGGTAACACCTGAAACCATTAACGAAGCGAAAAATGTGTAATACAAAGTTTAGTCCTAGAGTTCTAATAGCGATTGAGGACTTTAAAATCTTTCTAAGTCCAAGGTTTAAGAACCTAACGATAGAAGAAATTCAAAATTTGGTGGGAATGAGGATAATGAGAGGGTATGACGGAGTGAAGTTCCTGCCACCTGCTGGAATGATGATTATAAATGGAAAGGATGGAGTTGAGTTCCTTTCACCAGAACATATCGATTCTTCGAGTAAGAGAAAATCAACTACAATTGTACCTCAGGATGAAGAAGACGATGATGATATTTTTGTATTTTCACAAAAGCGACACTGCTTTTAAAACTTGTTAATAAAATAGGTTTCATTTATTTTATGGTTTTTCTTTATCTTTTCTTCTATGAGCTTTCGTTTATTTTTTGGTTTTTCTTTATCTTCTCTTCTTTGGGAAAAAATTTATATGGTTTTTGTTTGTCTTCTCTTCTATGAAAAACAAAATTGATTCAGTTCATTGTCCCAACTACTGGGCCGTGGCCTAACCCCGACAATGATGTGTTGTTCGAGTATACTTTAGTATGGAACGATATCATCATATTGAGAGTTTTTACTTATGTCAAACTTATACAAGAATACCTAACCACTTAATTCGACATAACGCAAATTTGATCATTGTCTTCAAACAGGATGATATGAATCTTAAACATATATATAATGATCATATTAATTCAGATATGACATTTAATACATTTCTAAATGTCTGTGCAGAATGTTGGAATACAAATTATGGATTTATGGTCATTGATAATGATAGTCCTTTGAATGAAGGTCGTTATAGAAAAGGCTTTGACTGTTTTCTTAAGTTATAAAGCAGATAACACTTTCGATTTCATATCATATGTATAGTAATGTTCTATGAGAATAGTACAGAGCAGTTCAGTGAGCAGATAATAGCAGTAAAAAGCAGTTCAGATCAGTTTGAGACTCAGTATTCTTCAGTTAAGATCAGTTATCTTAATATCAAATTCAGTTTAAGACCTTTTGAACGCTTCTTTCATCAACTACGAAATTTATTAACTACATGCCTCTGTAAGAAAAAATAAATTTTACATGATGATGAATATAGACGTAGAACTAACAAAGGAACTAATTAGAACTACAGATGCTCTGCGGAAGAAATACAAAGCTCTTAAGACAGGTAGAGAAGCTTACGAAACTCAAATTGAAGAAACTTTTAAACCACTTACAAAACCCCTAAACGATCTGGTTAAAAAATCAAATAGTACACAAGATAAAAATAATCTTAGTGGAATCCCTTCAAAGAAAATAAAAATCAATTCGGAACAACTTAACCATCCTGATGAATTCACCACCCCCAAGACTTTTATTGATGACTCACCAAATGTTACTGATGATAATGATAATAGTAGAAATACACCAAAAAGAACAAAGAAACGCTCAACCTATCAAATTAGTCATCATCGCAACTTTATGGAGCAATTATCAAAAGAAGAATTTCATGACACGCCTAAAAAATATGTGGATTTATTTATAAATAATTCCAACACTCTTGATAAAATATATGGTATACATTCAAAAGATGACAAGTGGTATATAGGTAATGCTGAGTTTAATATTCTCGAAACGATATTGAAATTAGGGGTAAATCCTTCGAGGGTACAAATGGATTATATGAGCTTATATTTAAGAAAAACCCTGACAAAAATATTTACACAGATGAAGATTTAAAAAACTATAAGATCATACTATCTATCACCAATGCGCATAGAATTGATCATAATTCTCAAAAACAAGTACATGGTAATCGAGGATATAAGTATAAGAACATTATAAGTAAATTATTTGGAGTAACAAAAAATACTTCTAATAATACATTATCTTCACCCATACAAACAGCAACCGGAAGTGGTTTATTACAGCTATCAAAATTGAAAAAAGGCTATATATTTTGGGATAATCCTAATGAACTTGTAGATCGATTAAGACTTCTAATTGCTTCACAACAAGCTGGAAATAATAATCACTCTAACGAAATTATTTCAATCATTGAAGAACTTCAAGAAGCTAATATTATTGAATAAAAAAAAGAAAAGATGAGTGTTGAAAAATTTGATCGTTTCACAAGGGGAACAGGGTCCAATAGGTGTGCAGGGAGAGCGAGGCTTATCAGGTACAGCTGGTGAGGGTTTTTTAAGAACAGAAAGCCGTGATTCCGATATAAGCTTTTAACGATTAACAAATATTCACATTCCGGAAGAAGAGGGGGACGCCACCACCAAAAAATATGTTGATGAATTATATGAACGAATTAAAGAATACATTGATAATGAAGTTGTTGACAAATTTGATAAGCTATTGGCGGAGAAGAGTGAACACCAATATTTAAATAATCAACCATTATAAAAGCTTCAGTCTTTAACTTAACTCCGCAGTGTGACAACACATTCTTTCATTCATTATGTGTAACATAGATTATACATTAATTCTTGATGAAATTTTACAATTTTTGAAAACTAATCAACACCAATTATTGGAAGAACATTATCAGGAGATTTTAAATAGTATAATCTTCTTTAAAGGATTCATGAATGTATCCACCACAACTTCAAAGCATGGATGTCATTTTAATAACTGCTCGTGGTCTTCAAACCTATGCCAAGATGGGCCAGATACATGCTCATGTTACATGCTTGAAAATAGAATCTTGAGAATTAAAAAATTAATGGCTCTATACAAAAGATTAAAATAGTGAAAGCAAACCTTGTAATTATTATATCAAATGTCTTAAATAAATAAACATATGTATACATAAAAAGAATAAACACATTGTTTTTTTTATCATTCAATAAAAAAGATGAGTCAAAGAAACGTTGTAGAAGAACTACATAAACCTGCTCAAAGGAATTTTCCGAAAAGACGAGTTATTATCAAGGGTTTAGATGATTTATGGCAAGCTGATCTTGTTGAGATGATTGTATATTCACCGGAAAATGATAATTATTGATATCTTCTCACAGTTATTGATACATTTTCAAAATTTGTTTGGTCGGCTTCTATTAAAAATAAAACAGGAGTGAATGTCACTCTGGCTATGAAGGATATACTTAATAAAGGTCGTCACCCAAAAAATTTACAAACAGATGATGGAAAAGAATTTTTTAATGTATCATTTCAAAAACTTATGAAACAATTTAAAATCAAGCACTATTCTACATTTAGTGTTCTTAAAGCTTCGATTGTTGAAGGATTTAATCGCACTTTGAAAGCATATATGTTGAAAGAATTCAGTTTGAATGGATCATATCGTTGGATTGATATTATAGAACAGCTGACAAACACCTACAATAATTCTAAACATCGCACAATAAAGATGAAACCATCTCAAGTTAATACTACAAACGAAAAAATATTACTATCCAAAATTTATAATCATGTTAAAATTAATATTACTCCAAAATTTAAAATTGCGGATTCAGTTAGAATTAGTAAATATAAACATATATTTGATAAAGGATACACACCAAATTGGACTACTGAAATATTTAAGATAATCAAGGTACAGCATACAAATCCAATAACATACCTATTGGAAGACTATTAAGGGCATCCTATTAAAGGAGGATTTTACCAACTCGAACTACAAAAAACTAAGTTCCCCGATACATATCTAATCGAGAAAGTGCTTCAAAGAAAAAAAGATAAAATATTTGTGAAATGGCTTGGTTTCTCATCAGATCACAACTCTTGGATACCTATTCCCAAAGACAATAAATAAAACACATCTTTTATAATTTTTTTAAAAATAAAACTTTATTGATAAGTAAATTTATATATGTTTTCTTTTTCTTAAGAGATATTCATTTGGTATGTTTGCTTAATTGTTTTGAAATTCAGTAATTCAACATCAGATTTATATTCAAGATCCTCCTTCATAAAGATCTCAACTTCTCCATTACTTAGCACTCTCTCTGTTTCATATTCATGATATTCATAACATTTAATACTGAGTGTTCGTAGATTATAATTGCTATCATACGAACATCGAATTGTTAACGTCTTATCATCATCAAACTCGAGCTTAAAATGTCTATAAAAAACTTCTTTACTTTGAATAATTCCAGATATTTCAGTTTCTTTTTTAATTAAGTCTTGCCTGAAGCTCTCAATTGCCTCCTCTACGGTTACTGTTTTCTCATCGAAAATTTTATTTATAGATTTTGTTGTTGTTGTTGTTGTGGTTGTTGTCTCACCCTCTGATGCATGATTATCATTTTGGAATGATGGTGTATCTGAATTTGTACTATTGTGTAAATTCTTAGCGTTTGTAAAAGCTAACAAACGAAACGATAATCCTATTTGTACTGTATCATTATTAGGTAAATTCAATGAAAACGAAAGATTGTCAGTTGTATTTGATTGTTGTAAATTTATATCCAAAGGTAGAGGTGATGTAATAATTAGTGATGGAAAAATTGAAAATAGACATAAAATGAATGAGAAAAACAGCATTTTAAAAGAAGGTTATCAACCAATGGTTTATCGGAAACTAATAAACATAACACCCCAACATTATATTTTATATAATTTTATTCTATATATTCATATATATATATGTATATATATATGTATAGCTCCTACGTCCTTTATTCTTATCTCATTTACATTTATTAAGATACATCCAATTGAAATAAGTCTTGAGCGCGTTCATTTTTCTCTTTATTCTTTTTAAATTTTTGAGGTGTATTAAGTAATTCAGCGTCACCAAACGGACAAAGCGATGGATATTCATCCTCTTTCCTCTTTAAAGCATTTGAATGAGGTGTAATCATTCCCCTCAGTGTTAGCTTTCCTCCTATAATTAAATTTTAGAATTATATAATTAATTTTTTTATTTTTTCAACAAAGTAATATCCCCACCTAAAAGTCTAAATCGTACATGCTGCATAGGTTCAAACTGTAACCTAAAACTGTGAATATGAGATATGCTCTCACCATTTCTAATATGAAACAGCTTACATTCTACCCCATGTTCTGGTTGTACTAGTAATCTCATTCCATCACTATAGAATGATACATCTGTAAATCTCATCTCCAACCAACCAGATTCACAGATACAGAATGTATCTCCTTCTCGTAATCTTTCAATCCAGAGATGTATCATTCTATAGTGATGGAATGAGATTACTAGTACAACCAGAACATGGGGTAGAATGTAAGCTGTTTCATATTAGAAATGGTGAGAGCATATCTCATATTCACAGTTTTAGGTAACAGTTTGAACCTATGCAGCATGTACGATTTAGACTTTTAGGTGGGGATATTACTTTGTTGAAAAAATAAGAAAATAAATTATATAATTCTAAAATTTAATTATAGGAGGAAAGCTAACACTGAGCGGAATGATTACACCTCATTCAAATGCTTTAAAGAGGAAAGAGGATGAATATCCATCGCTTTGTCCGTTTGGTGACGCTGAATTACTTAATACACCTCAAAAATTTAAAAAGAATAAAGAGAAAAATTAACGCGCTCAAGACTTATTTCAATTGGATGTATCTTAATAAATGTAAATGAGATAAGAATAAAGGACGTAGGAGCTATACATATATATATATACATATATATATATATGAATATATAGAATAAAATTATATAAAATATAATGTTGGGGTGTTATGTTTATTAGTTTCCGATAAACCATTGGTTGACAACCTTCTTTTAAAATGCTGTTTTTCTCATTCATTTTATGTCTATTTTCAATTTTTCCATCACTAATTATTACATCACCTCTACCTTTGGATTTAAATTTACAACAATCAAATACAACTGACAATCTTTCGTTTTCATTGAATTTACCTAATAATGATACAGTACAAATATGATTATCGTTTCGTTTGTTAGCTTTTACAAACGCTAAGAATTTACACAATAGTACAAATTCAGATACAACATCATTCCAAAATGATAATCATGCATCAGAGGGTGAGACAACAACCACAACAACAACAAAATCTTCGATGAGAAAACAGTAACCGTAGAGGAGGCAATTGAGAGTTTTAGGCAAGACTTAATTAAAAAAGAAACTGAAATATCTGGCATTATTCAAAGTAAAGAAGTTTTTTATAGACATTTTAAGCTCGATTTTGATGATGATAAGACGTTAACAATTCGATGTTCGTATGATAGCAATTATAATCTACGAACACTCAGTATTAAATGTTATGAATATCATGAATAGGAAACAGAGAGAGTGCTAAGTAATGGAGAAGTTGAGATCTTTATGAAGGAGGATCTTGAATATAAATCTGATGTTGAATTACTGAATTTCAAAACAATTAAGCAAACATACCAAATGAATATCTCTTAAGAAAAAGAAAACATATATAAATTTACTTATCAATAAAGTTTTATTTTTAAAAAAATTATAAAAGATGTGTTTTATTTATTGTCTTTGGGAATAGGTATCCAAGAGTTGTGATCTGATGAGAAACCAAGCCATTTCACAAATATTTTATCTTTTTTTCTTTGAAGCACTTTCTCGATTAGATATGTATCGGGGAACTTAGTTTTTTGTAGTTCGAGTTGGTAAAATCCTCCTTTAATAGGATGCCCTTGATAGTCTTCCAATAGGTATGTTATTGGATTTGTATGCTGTACTTTGATTATCTTAAATATTTCAGTAGTCCAATTTGGTGTGTATTCTTTATCAAATATATGTTTATATTTACTAATTCTAACTGAATCCCCAATTTTAAATTTTGGAGTAATATTAATTTTAACATGATTATAAGTTTTGGATAGTAATATTTTTTCGTTTGTAGTATTAACCTGAGATGGTTTCATCTTTATTGTGCGATGTTTAGAATTATTGTAGGTGTTTGTCAGCTGTTCTATAATATCAATCCAACGATATGATCCATTCAAACTGAATTCTTTCCACATATATGCTGTCAAAGTGCGATTAAATCGTTCAGCAATCGAAGCTTTAAGAACACTAAATGTAGAATAGTGCTTGATTTTAAATTGTTTCATAAGTTTTTGAAAAGATACATTAAAAAATTCTTTTCCATCATCTGTTTGTAAATTTTTTGGGTGACGACCTTTATTAAGTATATCCTTCATAGCCAGAGTGACATTCACTCCTGCTTTATTTTTAATAGGAACCGACCAAACAAATTTTGAAAATGTATCAATAACTGTGAGAAGATATCGATAATTATCATTTTTCGGTGAATATACAATCATCTCAACAAGATCAGCTTGCCATAAATCATCTAAACCCTTGATAATAACTCGTCTTTTCGGAAAATTCCTTCGAGCAGGTTTATGTAGTTCTTCTACAACGTTTCTTTGACTCATCTTTTTTATTGAATGATAAAAAAACAATGTGTTTATTCTTTTTATGTATACATATGTTTATTTATTTAAGACATTTGATATAATAATTACAAGGTTTGCTTTCACTATTTTAATCTTTTGTATAGAGCCATTAATTTTTTAATTCTCAACATTCTATTTTCAAGCATGTAACATGAGCATGTATCTGGCCCATCTTGGCATAGGTTTGAAGACAACGAGCAGTTATTAAAATGACATCCATGCTTTGAAATTGTGGTGGATACATTCATGAATCCTTTAAAGAAGATTATACTATTTAAAATCTCCTGATAATGTTCTTCCAATAATTGGTGTTGATTAGTTTTCAAAAATTGTAAAATTTCATCAAGAATTAACGTATAATCTATGTTAGACATAATGAATGAAAGAATGTGTTCTCACACTGCGGAGTTAAGTTAAAGACTGAAGCTTTGATAATGGTTAATTATTTTAATATTGGTGTTCACTCTTCTCCGCCAATAGCTTATCAAATTTTTCAACAACTTCATTATCAATGTATTCTTTAAATCGTTCATATAATTCATCAACATATTTTTTGGTGGTGGCGTCCCCCTCTTCTTCCGGAATGTGAATATTAGTTAATCGTTTAAAGCTTATATCGGAATCACGGCTTTCTGTTTTAAAAAAACCCTCACCAGCTGGTCCTGGTAAGCCTCGCTCTCCCTGCACACCTATTGGACCCTGTTCCCCCTGTGAAACGATCAAATTTTTCAACACTCATCTTTTCTTTTTTTTATTCAATAATATTAGCTTCTTGAAGTTCTTCAATGATTGAAATAATTTCGTTAGAGTGATTATTATTTCCAGCTTGTTGTGAAGCAATTAGTAGTCTTATTCGAAATAAATAGTCTTTTTTCAATTTTGATAGCTGTAATAAACCACTTTCAGTTGGTGTTTGTATGGGTGAAGATAATGAATTATTAGAAGTATTTTTTGTTACTCCAAATAATTTACTTATAATGTTCTTATACTTATATCCTCGATTACCATGTACTTGTTTTTGAGAATTATGATCAATTCTATGCGCATTGGTGAGAGATAGTATGATCTTATAGTTTTTTAAATCTTCATCTGTGTAAATATTTTTATCAGGGTTTTTCTTAAATATAAGCTCATATAATGCATTTGTACCCTCGAAGGATATACCCCTAATTTCAATATCGTTTCCGAGAATATTAAGCTCAGCATTACCTATATACCACTTTTTATCTTTTGAATGTATACCATATATTTTATCAAGAGTGTTGGAATTATTTATAAATAAATCCACATATTTTTTAGGCGTGTCATGAAATTCTTGTTTTGATAATTGCTCCATAAAGTTGCGATGATGACTAATTTGATAGGTTGAGCGTTTCTTTGTTCTTTTTGGTGTATTTCTACTATTATCATTATCATCAGTAACATTTGGTGAGTCATCAATAAAAGTCTTGGGGGTGGTGAATTCATCAGGATGGTTAAGTTGTTCCGAATTGATTTTTATTTTCTTTGAAGGGATTCCACTAAGATTATTTTTATCTTGTGTACTATTTGATTTTTTAACCAGCTCGTTTAGGGGTTTTGTAAGTGCTTTAAAAGTTTCTTCAATTTGAGCTTCGTAAGCTTCTCTACCTGTCTTAAGAGCTTTGTATTTCTTCCGTAGAGCATCTGTAGTTCTAATTAGTTCCTTTGTTAGTTCTACGTCTATATTCATCATCATGTAAAATTTATTTTTTATTACAGAGGCATGTAGTTAATAAATTTCGTAGTTGATAAAAGAAGCGTTCAAAAGGTTTTAAAATGAATTTGATATTAAGATAACTGATCTTAACTGAAGAATACTGAGTCTCGAACTGATCTGAACTGCTTTTTACTGTTATTATCTGTTCACTGAACTGCTCTGTACTGTTCTCATAGAACATTACTATTAGGCCACGGCCCAGTGGTTGGGACAATGAACTGAATCAATTTTTTTTTTCATAGAAGAGAAGACAAACAAAAACCATATAAATTTTTTCTCAAAGAAGAGAAGATAAAAAAAAACCAAAAAATAAACGAAAGCTCATAGAAGAAAAGATAAAGAAAAACCATTAAATAAATGAAAGCTATTTTATTAACAAGTTTTAAAAGCAGTGTCGCTTTTGTGAAAATACAAAAATATCATCATCGTCTTCTTCATCCTGTGGTACAATTGTAGTTGATTTTCTCTTACTCGAAGAATCGATATGTTCTGGTGAAAGGAACTCAACTCCATCCTTTCCATTTATAATCATCATTCCAGCAGGTGGCAGGAACTTCACTCCGTCATCCCCTCTCATTATCCTCATTCGCACCAAATTTTGAATTTCTTCTATCGTTAGGTTCTTAAACCTTGGACTTAGAAAGATTTTAAAGTCCTCAATCTCTATTAGAACTCTAGGACTAAACTTTGTATTACACATTTTTCGCTTCGTTAATGGTTTCAGGTGTTGCCTTCAGATCTTACAAAGGAAGTAGCGCTTTTTCACAACTATATTTGTTTATTTTTTGGAGAAAAGATTCAATTTTCTTTTTCTTTTAATAATTAGATACTGAAAGTTTAACTAGCAAGACTATAATGAAAATTAAAAGAAAAATACAACCTATATGCCTATCCAGAATCTCTCTCCTGAAACTCTTCACTTTTAACTCTAATTGTTTTAAACATATTTTCAATTATACCTTTCAAATCATCATTTTGTAAAGCTATTTGCATTGGACATTTAAACGATTTTATGCTTATTTCACTTTTTCTGATTCTCCTTGTGTTGAAAGCTTCTTATTATCGCATACCTATACATAAATATTAATTTTATATCTTATCATTCTAGTAACAATGAAAATGAAATGGATTTCTTAAAGTTTCACATGTCCAACCATAAATTCTAATTATAGATGACACAGTTATTTTATCTTATCATTCTAGTCCTATAATAAAAAAATTTAATTGGATTTTCTTTATCTACTCATTGTCCGAAAGAATAAAAAACCTTATGAAAAACAATTTACATACTTCCAAACATTTTTAATAAAAAAAAAGCCTAAAATCAACCAACTGATAAAGTAACACATTCCTAGTCATAAATACTATTTTCCCTAACACATTTTTTAATCTTCATCATTCTTACTTACGATAAAAAAAAACAATGGAATAATAACGATCGAAATAAAAGAAACCTAAATTCGACCAACTGATAAGTCTTGCCTAAAGCTCTCGATTGCCTCCTCTACGGTTATACTGTTTTCTCATCGAAAATTTTGTTTATAGATTTTGTTGTTGTTGTTGTGGTTGTTGTCTCACCCTCTGCGAAGGGAGAAATCTAATCTGCGAAGGTAGAAATCTAAATGAGTCTAAGAATCCTAATCCTAAAAACTGTCCTTGCTTGCTATTTACCAGCGCCGCCGCCGCCGTCACGCATCGCACCCACCGCACGCATCGCAACCTAATCAGTTCATTGCCCCCATTTATATAATATTCAATGATATACTACCTTCTAACCACATACGTAATTTATTCAACTTTTTTATATTATCCTAAACGCTAGCGCCATACCTTATCATACAATTTTTTCCTTTTCTTAATTTACTTCCCAACATCTTCAACCACAACCGCCGCCCCGCGCCGTCGCCTCGCATTACACCCCACACATCGAGACCTAATCAGTTCATGTGACCGTTGCTGCTGGTGTAGCCCCGACAATGATTTATGCGTTATCAAAGATATGGATTCTACAATTTAAAACAAGAAAAAAATATAAATAATTCTTAAACCCCAAGTATATTCACACTACATAAAAAACATTATTATCTCTTAGATCTTTAAACAACATAGTGATTACCATGAAATTAAATCTCAAGCAACATCATGCGATACTATTTTGATAGCAACACCATACGACCAGTATATACCAAACCTCCGGTGGCCCAGAACCCGCTTATTTATACTACTTACTTATTTACTGAATTGTGTTAGTGCTGGGCAATACTAGGATGGTGAATAGCTGAGTACAGGAAAGTGGTGGAAAAGTGTAAATAAATATTCAATTTCTAATAAAAACTTATGTACAACTTGCACAAAGACCGTCACAATAAATTTAGAAAATAATAAATTTTCATTTTCGAAGTTAATATAATTGAATTTATACAAATTAAAACAATCATTATTTATTTCATATGTTGTGGCATTTCATAAGAGCTAAAGTGTCGTGAAAATACGAGCTGTGTGAAGCGTAACCATCTCTAAATCCATTGTTTTAGGTTATTTTCATTGACATACTGTGGACTGCTAGGAGCTAACTTCCGTTAGATCTCTCCTTAGCTAGGACCACACGAGCGCCACCCAGCTCCCAGCGGAGATCATGAATATTATTAAGTACCAGTACTTAAGGGATTTTTGTTTTTTTTTTCAAAGAAATCCATACGCAAATCCAAACATTTCCTTTTCTCTATTTTCTACAGAAAAAAATAGGCAACTATATTATAGTTCTTTGCGGATGAGCGGAATACAATTAAGGCTAGATCAAATATCAATTTATTTTTTCTTTGCTTTTCGACGCGACTAATAGATTTGGCACACGCTCTTAAGTTTAAACTATTTAAGTTTTTGTTTTAACTTTTCGACGAAATGAATAAAATCTATAAGAACTAAAACAACTGCGAGATATAAGTTAAAGTGGTAAAATGGTAAATGAGATGTCAAAATTAAAAAGTTTACCAAAAAATGGTGTACTTTTCCCCGAAATTTTGTGTGGGAAAGCTTACCATCTGAATTTGTTAAATGTGGAAAACTTTTGACATTTACTTTTGACGTTTTATGTGTCATAGTCTTTGTATAAATATCTCTCTTCCTCGCATTATTTTTGGCCGACATTTTAAATGAGAGTAATAAACAAATCGTTATTAGTCAATTGAAAAACTAACAAAAGAGAAACAATTTTCTAAATAAATTAATAAAGAATTAATTTAATTGGAACATTAAAATTAGAGTTTTATTTGTTTTATTTCGAATTCAAATCTAAAAGCAATCTCATTCATAAAATGAAAAAAAAAAAGGAATTTTTCGTATAGTCCCCCAGCATTGTTTACTTTCTATAAAGAATAGATGTCAGCACTTCTCTTATACAAAATGACAATAGATGGCCCAAGTTTCTTTGCCAGATGACTAAATATGGTGCGCATGCCTAGAGTGACAATAGATGGCTTTTAAAACAAATATTTATGTTTGCTACTTTGCTCCGAGGGGCGTAAAGATCGTTCTCCCCATTTTTAATAGAACTGACAACCAACTAGCAGTCCATGTATAGTATGTCAATGGTTATTTTGATATTTCTTGAATTTTGGTTTAGCATGGAAAAATGAAACATGAAAGGTTCAAGAGTAAGAACCAGGAACATTTGTTGTTATACAAAAATTGTTAATGTAACAAAAATGTGTATAGGTTTGAAAGTTTGTTTACCATTAACTGTTTTCCTTTGGACTCCAGGATGGAGTGCTTAGTAGGTACTTCTCATTGCATTCAACAATTTAAAAAAATCATGAATTCTCTGTCTTTTATTGAATGATAATGAATTAAGTAAATAAATTGGCACTCGAATTTTGAGAGCCGATCTAATAAATAAGTATGTGAGCCTACACTGTATGTAGTATTCAGGGATGTACGCAAAAATTCGTACAATTGAAACATAATTCGGTAGAAATAAATGGATAATACACATAATAAAATGTTTTTATATTGCTTAGTTGTTACAGTTGGAGGGAAAACAAAGATGCCATTTAAATTCCTAGATAAATAATAATAGATATAAAAAAAATCAAAAATCGTTGCAGCGGTTTAGCAAAATAATTACAAAAACGGCGATCAAAACTTACGCAGTCACAAAGAAAACCACCAAGCCAAGTAGAAAAGTAAGTTCTTAAGACCCCTAAGATGTTAAATGCCCATGTACCCAGATGAAGAGACACTCAAAATCACCAAAGAAAGGTAGTGTAAACACATATGCCCAAATAACGGCTAAAACATACCTTTACAAAAAGATACTGCTGGTGATCCACTCACGAACGTTTTAAACATAATCCTTTCGAAAATTGAGGAATAATATGGTACAAATAACATTATATTTGATAGGCTAACTAAACTCGAAAACAGTTTTCGGCTAAAAAGAGCTAACTAAACTCGAAAACAGTTTTCGGCTAAAAAGGCCCTACAAAAACAAAAACATGAAAAAGCTTAAAATAATTACTTGAAATGCCAACGGATTATGGCAAAAGCTTGGAGAACTAGAAATGTTTATGCATGAGAAAGATATTGATATTTATTTGATATCGGAAACGCATGTCAAGAAACAATCAAATAGTAAGATCAATGGATACTTAGAATACAACTCAACTCCTCCGTCGAACAAAGCAAGAGGTGGGGCATCTTTATTTATACGTAATGCATGAAACACACGATATGCCCGAAAATAAAGGCTGAATCAATGCAGTTAATCGGTGTACAGGTTAGAACTCAAAATGTTGTACTGAATGTATCTGCCATATTCTGTCCTCCACGATGTAAAATTGAAAAGAATGAATTTATGAACGTGCACTACAAACGCCTCTCGAACTTGAAGACGCAGTAGACAACTTCGTCAATATCGTGGATGGAACAGCACCCCGTACCAAAGAGAAATGCCGCGTTTAAAAACCTAAAATATCCGAAGGAAATAAAATATTTAGTAAGAGAAACGAAAAGCACGTAAGAAATGGCAACAAACTCGAGCTCCTCAACACAAGGTAAATTTAAATCGCTTGTGTAATTTACTTAAAGAGACGATAGAAGAATTCAAAAATTCTGACGTTGGAAATTATCTTGAAAGCTTGACAGCAGGAAAACAATCCAACTACTCACTATGGAAAGCTGTCAACGTAACGAAGAAACCAAAGCTCGCAGCGCCTCCGATTAAGAATGATCAAAACTAATGGGCAAAAAGCGACAATGAGAAAGCAACAGTTTTCGCGGATTACCTGGAGAACACATTTAAATCTTTTGATGGGCAAGGACTCAATGAAAATTTAAATAAACGTTCTAACTCAAGCGAAATTACATCACAAGAAATGTTACCCTTTCCGAATTAAGTGGAGGAATAAGAACGCTTAAGTATAAAAATGCTCCGGGATATGACTTTTAATTATGCCCGACGTTCTCAAAATGCTTCCTCGCAAAGGATTAATTATTCTTCTTTATATAATAAATGCCATTCTAAGTCTAAAGTACGTTCCGAGCCAATGGAAGGTTGCGGAAGTTATAATGGATCTCAAACCAGGAAAACCATCATATGATAAGAAATTTTATAGACCCATTTCGCTTCTGCACGTAATATGTAAGGTCTTTGAAAGAATATTACTTCTGCACCTGCAGCCAATAATAGAAGAAAAGCGCCTAATACCTGAACATCAGTTCGGATTTAGAAGCAAGCATTCGCCAATTGACCAAGTGCATAGGATCACTGACGTCATTGAGAAAACTCTTGAAGAAAAGAAAATTTGTTTGGCGGTCTTCCTAGACGTGTCGCAAGCTTTTGATAAGCTGTGGCAGGAAGGCCTAAATTTTAAATTAAGAAAAATTCTGCTTGAAGCACTTTATACGCTTCTAAAATTATACCTAGAGAGTAGACTTTTTAGAGTAAGACTTGGAAACGATTACCCGGATCTCAAATATATAGTGGCTGGGGTCCACAAGGAAGTGTCTTAGGTCCAATATTGTACCTATTATTTACACGTGATATATCTCAAACAGAAGATACTATCGTAGACACGTTTGCTGACGACACTGCAATACTAGCAGTGGGCCAAACGATAAATGGTGCTACGACTAGATTCCGGATATGGCTTAACGAAGAAAAATCAGTTCATGTAGATTTTACGTATACAAAAATTAATAGATTACCGTTATTTGTTAACACGGTTCAAGTTCCGTTTGCTAATGAAGCAAAATATCTCGGAATGACTTTAGACGCGAAATTAAAATGGAAACCGCATGTTAAAAAGAATAAAAATAGAATAAATAATAAGCTTAGAGATATGTACTGGTTGCTCGGAAAACACTTTAAGCTCAGTATCGAAAAACAAGCTAATTTTGTACAGGCAGGTGCTTAAGCCTGTCTGGACTTACGGTATACAACTCTGGGGTTGTACGCAAGATTATAATTTAAATACCTTGCTTTGTAAGCGCACCTTGGTACATTAGAAACGAAGATCTCCACAGATATCTCGGGATTCCCACGAATCGCGATGAAATAACAAATTTTGCACGAAATCATAGAAAACGGCAATTACAACACTGTAATAGTACTATAATCGAAATTATCGATGAGACGAATTTAGTACGACGCCTGCGAAGGACTAAGCCCTCCGACCTGGTGCACTAAACGAGAATCCGTTTTAAAATCCCGGTATTAGCAGGAACTATCACCGGATAGTTACCTGCAACACGTTAATTAAATTCGTTAAAAATAAATTGCTAGATAAGTTTCAACTTAGTTGCAATCGGGATGAGGCGGTGTTTTTAGTGCAGTAGGAATCTCACACTCCTATGAGCACGCGTTTTCGGTCCTCATAGAGCCTTTTGAAAGTTTTACACCTACCCATGCAAAAAAATTTACCTCGGACCGGCCCTGCTGCTAACACAAGAATCCAAACCGGAATAATTATATGAAAAATGTTTTCTTATCAGAAATATCATGTAATAGTTAATACAAAGAAGTTATGCCTGCTTGACTTCAGTACGTAATTTTCTTGTAAGTTCCATTCGAATGTGGAATTCCTTATCCATTAATATTAGGAAGAGCACAGTACACATATTAAAGGTAAAAATATATTCTTATTTTTTAGTTTCGTTCAAGTTCGCACATGTGTAAGAACTTAGAGGCACTCACATTTGTCATGGGTATAGGCATAGACATGGGATAAACTGTTAGTTGCAATATCTGTTACGATTACTTTTATATACACCTATATAATAAAAATTTAAATATTTTCCACTACAATTTTAAATTTAAGTATCCATCACTTTATCAATTACATATATTCCGCTTTCGCTTCGATCAAAATTGTCGGTTGACATAATTGCTTTATTTCATCAGTTTTTCTTTCCTAGTTTTCACATCAGTTTTTATTTTAAACAAAAATTAGCCTTACTAGCCCACCTAGTCAAAGTAATAGTCAATTTAAAGTTGTTCCCGATTCAATTAATTTGTAACGATTTCGAATTTATGTGATTGACTCGGGTATCAAGAATTAACAACTTTTGCTCCACGGCTGAAATCAATAATAAGACCGGAATCTGAGTCAAAATCAGTAATCAAACTTAAATAACTTTTTGTTAATGTGAAAAGATAAAAAAAAATTTAGACATTTTAAATCTTATTTCAATAACAGGTATTTTTGATCTGTTAATACCTGTAATTGAATGACTCACTGAAATATCGAACCATCGCTATTTGTCTGGTTATGGGTTAAGAGTCAATAGTGCTCTCTTTTTAAATATTTGACCAATGAAACATACTCATTTTAAATCAAATCAAATTAAATTAAACGACAGTTACATTATAAATAAAACGATAGTTACATTATAAATAAACTAAACTAAATTAATACTTTAAACGATATTATATTTTGTATATTATATTGTATTTTTGAAATCTGTGTACCTATTACTACGTTTCCACCGAACTTTAATCTCCTGTAGATTTACTAATCTCAAAAAGTGGTTCCACCGCTCCAAAAGCAGAATAAATTTTGACAGCACTATTCAAAATGCATATATCTTTTCATTTTCTCTTATAATTTAGAAGTGAGACAGGCAGCTTCATCTATGTCAACCGAAGAGAAAAATTCACTTTCCCGATAAATGTGTTCATTTCGATATAGAAATAGGGTAGTTCGTTTAGATGACGAAGACGAAGCAGTCGATCTCGTACTGTGGAGGTGTTAACACGTTTTCGGCTTCCCAGTTTTTTGCAAATTAAATTTCGTGTGCGAGTTCAAGTGTAACGTTAAATCAACTTTTCTCAGGTGGTGCAGTAGCACAAAGGTAGAGTGGACGACGGAGAATCCGAGGGTCGCCAGTTCGATTCCCAGTCGGGCATCAGAACTTTGCAAGCTTTTTTTCAAGACCGTGAAGTGGAAAACTTTATTGGTTAGGAAAACGAGCAAAGGAGGAGGAGTTTAAGCACCGGGGCATCGAAAGGTGTCCTAGGGCCAATGAGGCCAGCGATGGCATCAGCTGAGGGAACATCGAAAGATGTTCCGCTTACAAGCAGTGATTCTGCAGCAACAACATCAACAGCAATAACACCAACGGCAACATTATCCGATGCTAATCAGGAGCGCAGAAAGAGGATTAAGTGCGCACCAAATTTGGTAAACAGGAGATCCACGGCCACCTCAGCAAAGCTGCCAGCTGGGGTGAAGACGTCGGATATAGACGAGACGTCAGAGGCAGCAAGACAAACCCAGTTAGACACTTCACCAGAAGAGGGTATTGAATATTTGTCTGAGGAAGAAGAAGGGCACTTCACGACGGGCGATAGTACTGCCTTCGTGAACCTGTCCGCATCAGAGGCGTCATCTGAGGAGAACGACAACGAGGAAAAGAGAATGGTCGGTCAAATTGAAGCAATGGAGACACAAACCCAAAGTTTGAAAAGCCAACAAGATCTTATAGTTCTCGCCCTTAAGGCCAAGCTAGAAGCGCGCCGAGCGAAAGAAGTCGAGGAACAACGACAACAACAGCAAAAAGAACAATTACAGAAACAACAGCCACAGCTACAGCCAAAACAACAGCGTCAAAGCAACAGCAACAGCAGCAGACACAATCCCAGAAACAACCGCAACAAAAACAGCAGCAGCAGAATCAAAAGCAGCAGAATCAACAGAAGCAGAAACGTCAGTCTCAGCAGCAGCAGCCACAGCCGCCGATTACGAAAAAAGAAAAGGTGCCACCTATAAATACTTATAAAATGGAGTTACAGGATACCATAAATCTGTGTAAGTTGGCCATAGGTCAAAACTTTACTATTAAAAGACTAAATAATAATAGGCATGCTATCCATTGCTTCACAATGGAACAGCACAAAAAAATTAAAGCGTTGCTAAAAGAATACACTACTGAATTCTTTAGTTTCACCCCTAAGACCGAAAAGTTTGAAACGGTCCTTTTGAAGGGCATAGATTCCTGCACGGAACCACAGGTGCTCTTAAGTGAACTCCGCCAAAAAGCGAATGACGATCTCGACTTTATCAGCGTCAAGCCGTTCGCTACAGTTAGAGCTAGGCGGGAGAAGCGGAGTCTTCCCTCTTCCTTGTTCAAATCTCACCCAGCAGCAAACTGGATAGTTTGAGGAGCATCTCCGTCCTCACCTACCAGGTTGTAACTTGGGACAAATTAAAAAGGCGAGGCGACATGCTTCAATGCATGCGCTGCCAAAAGTTCGGCCACGCCGCAGCAAACTGCGAAATGCAGTCACGCTGCGTTAAGTGTGCAGAGAACCACAAAGCAGATGAATGCAAGTTAGGAAGGGAACGGGTCGAAGATAGGACCCAGTTTAAATGTGTACTCTGCCGAGGCGGCGCACACCCCGCTAATTATCGGGGATGCCCGAGGTTTCTGCTTAGCAGCAAAGCAAACAGTGGTAGAAAAGCGTCCAACAGTGCGCCCTCCTACAACAACGCCCGTCAACCCCCAAATTTATTACGCCCAAATGGGTCAGGAAGGGGAAGCACGGTACAGCCTACACCAAAGGCCGCCCAACAGGCCCCCGTGCCAAAGGCGCCGGCGGCACAGGCGTATATTATGGGCATTCTGCTGGCCATCCAGAGCAAGTTGACTGGCCTCCAAAACCAGATCAGGGAGCAGACGACTAGGGTGGATTATCTGTACTCTGTTTTGCCGAGCTTAACGCAACTTAGAGGTTAAGGGCGCGCTGCCGGAGAGGCCCTTTAGGATCCTAGCTACGAATGTAAATTCAATGATTAGGACCGAACGTAGAGCGAATTTATTCCAATTGCTCAAAGACAAAAGTCCAAATGTGTTTATGGCTACTAAGCTTAACCAGAAACATAAATTTACTAACAACAATTACAATATCGTAAGAAGAGACCGACCCAATTCCACTCAGAGAGGAGGCGTCGCAATCTTTATACGTAAATGCATTAGTCATAAGGTAATATATAATAGCGATGTGCTAAAGTTTCAGACGTTAGAGGCATGCATCATATGCATTCATCTAAAACAGGGGAAGAGAATGTATGTGATCGCTGCCTATGCACCAGAAACACCTCAGCCCACTCAGTTCATAACAGAGCTTGAAAAGCTTTTTGTATACTTAAGACTGAGCTCAGAGGAAAACTTTTACATATTGGCTGGTGATTTGAACGCCAAACACATTGCGGAAATCAAATACAAAATCCTCGAGGCAACCGCCTGTATAATTGGATGGGTGAATACAACATTGAGTGTCGCATCGACCTTCTCGCTACAGAAATGCTATCGTTGCCATGAAGGGGGCCTATCTGGATCTTCTGCTGAAAGGCGCAATACTAACAATTACCGACCCTGTGGGTCAACGGCCAAGAAATTGTTTACGAACGATCAAGTATAACAGTGACCACTGCGGACTCGCCGCCGTAATACAACTTCCCAAAGGGCTTATGGAGTTGGAGGAGTATGTGCCTGTGCATACTTACAATTACAGTAAGGTGCGCTGGCCACGCTTCTCCAACGCCTTACTGAGCGAATTTAGTTCCAATGGTATATCCCCACCAAATGACAGGAACCTGAAAAATACGGAAATAGACAGATACTTACAACAAATGGACGAAACGATTCTACGAATAATGAACAGAACAATACCGCAATACAAAGAATGTAACGCAACCGACATGTACCGTAATGCGACCACTGACGCACTACACAGACAAAAAAGTGGACCGACAAGACTAAAACGCTTGTACAGGCGGTTTACTGATTCACGAGATCTGGAGATTAGGACACTGAAGTCGTCCATCAAAAACATCAACCAATTGATCAAAGAAAATTATGGATTGGCTATTAATTCGTTCTGGGACAATAAAATTCGTGCCGTGAACTCTAGCGACCCAAGTATGTTCCCAAAAATTAATAAGATGTTTAGAAGAAAGGATCGTAACGATCTTCCGTGTCTTAAGCTCCAGAGGACGGCAGAGAACAGAGACATACTTCTGATAGCAGGCATAGACCCAGAGGATGCCGTGTTGGACGATGACCTCTATATAATCGAAGATCCGCAGGAAAGAGTGGAGGCTGTGGGGGCTGCTTTCCAGCAAGTGTACAAGGTGAATGCTAGCATTCGCCCGAATCATGACCTGGAGAACAGAGCTCTGCTTCATCAACTCTGGCTCCGGAACGATATAACCGAATGGCGATCTGAGAACCTTGGTTTTACAGGGTTTAATGATGAAGATTTGGCAAACGCCATAATCGACCACCGAAATGGGCCCAGTCCCCTGTTAATTTCGAAGAATGAGCTCCAGCTCATCTTCGATTCATTAAAGAAAAAGAAGTCAGCAGGAGTCGTATATCCAACGTTGTACTACGACATTTGCCTAAAGAAGCAGTTGACATTTATACCACACTGTTTAGCAACGCGCTGAATAATGCATATTATCCAGTGCGGTGGAAGACAGCTGTGGTGCACCCTCTACCAAAAAGGGGAAAGGACAACTCCAATCCAGCGAATCTCCGGTCGATAAGTCTTCTTCCGAGTATCAGCAAAGTATTTGAAAAGGTTATTAATAGAGCCCTGTTCAAGTGGGTGGAGGACAAAAATATCATCCCGGATAATCTAATAATCTAGCTCAGACAATTGCGTACGCCGACGATCTAATTGCGTACAGAACAGCTAATACAATTGAGGTCATTAAAAGTCTTTTGCAGATTGACTTCGACAAGATTCAGCGATATTGTGATGCCTGGAAGTTGAAAATCAACTTCCAGAAATCAGAAACTATTTTGTTTAGAACTCCGTTGTCTAGCGCCTCAAGGGGTACGAAAAAGAACTGGCGCAAGCTGGTGATCGTAGGGCCATATGGACATCCACTGGCGAGTAAAAGTGTAGTAAAGTACCTTGGCATCTGGTTGGATCAGTACCTGTATTTCGACAGACATATAGGTGCTACCTTGGCCAGGGCTAGGGGAGCCTTTGCCATGACAAAACGACTGTTTTATATCAGCCGTCTTGACAGCAGGGTGAAGTTGATTTATTACATGGCCATCATCAGGACGATGATTGCCTACGGATGCCCGGTGTGGTTCAACGTTGCCCCATCTAAAATGAAAAAGATTATAGGGTGTTTGCGAGGCTATGTCTTAGACGTTACCTTGGATTACACAGAACACCAGAGTCGGAGTACACAAGATATTTTTCCAACCAGGTTCTATACAACGGAGCCAACATAAAGAGAATAGATAATTTTCTGTTTAAGCTGATTCGGGGTCACACTGCAAGAGCGATGTCCTCAACCAACAGCTTAATTTTTGGGGCTTACTACCCCAATAATGAATATTTTGAGAGTGCGCGGTTAAGTGGCTACATCCCTCCCGAGGCATTCCTCTTTTTAGACAGTCGAGGGCTGATACAGGATGGAATGGCTATTCCGCTCATCTACCACGTCAGCCGGAAATCTGTAGATAGGCGACTCCTGTATGGTCGAGACGTCATCGCTCAAGGTTGAGAAGAGCGCCTTCGGTTCAGTAGGACTGTGTCCGATCGGGACCGAAGGGATAGGGCGAAACAAGAGAACCAGTTCTGGTGGCTCTCTGAACAGCATTAGGATACATAAAGTCGATTAGGATGGTATGTCTTGGCCGACTTACGTAGATTTAGGTAAATTAGGTATAAGGAACAGTCGGGGTGGCACAAAAAAAATTAAAAAATATGTATGTTTGCGGGGGCATTTGTGCATGCAGCTTCGTGCATACAAATATGTATGTACGTATGTACTTGGCTGTGTGGGTTGCATGGCTCTGTGTGTCTGTATGCGTATACAAAATATACAAAAAAAATATAAAAATAACCGAAAAAAGCTGTTGTGGCTGTTCTAGTTTTTAAGTAGATGTAAGTAGTTTTCAGTATTTCTAGTTAATATAAGTACGTTGTATCTAGATTTAATTATTTTTAGTTTAGCTTTAGGTAGTCTATAAGTAAAAATTAAAAAAAAAGCACATGTTACTAAGTTTTTTGTTAAACAAGTTTTCTTGGTTTTAAAAATAAAATAATTAGAATTAATTAAATTAGTTTTTAGGTCGAAAGACATTAGTATTAAGAGATATAGTTTAGTTTCGAGCGCATGTAAAGGGCCAGTAAATTAGTTGTAAGTTATTGCAAATTAGGCTAGTTTTAAACATTTTTGTCTAGCTTTAAGATAGTTATAAGTTAAGATTAAATAAAAATGAATAATAAAAACAAAAAATAGGGTAGTTCGATTGAAGATTTAAATGAGATTTATTTTAAATCTTCATCTGAGAAGATTAAAATTTGTATGGTAAATCCTCAAGATTTGTAGGAGATCTAGCTAAATCTACTTAAATCTCAGTTTAGTGGTCGGTGGAATCGTAGTAAAAAATTTGTATGGTAGGAGATTTAGCTAAATCTACTAGAGCCCTTTTGGCTCTAAGTGGGGGCACAATAGATCTTATGGTAGCAGTGCATCTAAAAACTATTCATTCAACTCTAAATATATCAGTTAATACGGATGTATGTATTCGAATACCCTTAGGCCGTACGACTTTTTATCTATGGGCGCACTGGAAAGTTGCTCCCATCGAACCTACGGTTTGCCCTCGTGTATAACCAATTTTAACATTCCGATCGCAAGTGTGTGGTGAGAGGACTGGGCGGCATTTATAAATATAATATTTACCAATTATTTTAAGTACGCCATCGGCATGTATTTCGCCAATATCTCCGGTTTGAAACCATCGTTTCCCATCTTCTTCGAAAAAGTCTTCTCTTGTTTTTGATGGCAGCTTATAATATCCCAAAGATACACTATCACCGCCAATAACAATCTCACCCTGAAATAAAAATCAACATTTATGTAAAAGTATAACAAGAGAAAATGTAGTTTAATTTTTATTAATAACCTGAGGATATGGTTTATTTGTCACCCTGTAGTTTCCATCGTCCCAATTTACTAAACGAATGTCACACATTGTTATAGGGGCTCCTACACGGCCATATGACAAATCACGATCTAAAAATAATTTTTTTTACAATATGCAAATGATATATACAAAATGGTGTGCAAATTCCAAGTGGTAACCACAGGATATACTCTAGTTCATTCGGAATTGATTAACTAAATTTACAAACGCGAGTGTTGAACCCGAAAAAACCACAGCAATATAATGCTCTTGAAAGGCTGTTCTGACCGACTAGTAGATATCTTATATTTATAAGTACATGGGAAAGAGAAAGTGAGGCGGACGAGTTCAATTAATTGGGCCAACCAACACAACAGTTGGGTAGAAATCCAAAAAATAACAAATTGCTCTTAGATAGAATTCCTACTCAGCACTAATTTATATAATATTATGATTACAAGAAATTTACAGTTTTACAATAAAGCATGGATCTGCCGTCTTCGATTGACTAAAAATAAGACTCATAATTTTCTTAATATATATTTACATACATATTTAACATTAAGAAGCTTTCATTTAAAATTCTATCTCTGTATTTCAACGCTATACTAAAGTAATACAATATTGGGCTGTCATGACCTGTAGTCCAAAATACGTTTCGCTGTATTAAATACTCTTATGACCTGCTGTCCAAAATGCGTTTTGTCCAGGTACTGCAGTCGGGCTCGTCAGTTAGATGCTGTAGTACGTTTCTAAGACGCAATATTTGTTGGTCGATGATTGCTCACTTTAAATTCACTTGCTCACTTTGGTTAAATTCATGCACCTAGAATTTTGTTTTGTTTTTTAAATTCAATTTTATTTAATATTAACTTATAACTATTTTAAATCTAGAAAAAATGTTTAAAACTAGCCTAATTATCAATAACTTACAACTAATTAACTGGCCCTTTACGGGCGCTCTAAACTAAATTATATCTCTTAGAACTAATGTCTTTCGACCCAAAAACTAATTTTATTAAATCTAATTATTTTATTTTTATTTATCCAAGAAAACTTATACACAAAAAAATCGGTATCTTATAATAATTTTATTTTTTACTTATAAACTACAACATAAGCTAGACTAAAAATTATTAAAACTAGATACAACTAACTTATACTAACTAAAAATAATTTAATACTTAAAATACATAAAAAATACCCAAAACCACTTGAAACTACTTAAAAACTAGAACAGCCACAGCAGCATTTTTTTCGTTTACATGCACATATGTACATATATATACGTACGCACATATGCCTCTGCATACATACATATTTTTAATTTTTTTTGGTGCCACTCCCGCTGTACCCTATACCTAATTAACCTAAATGTATGTAAGTCGGATAAGACATATCATCTTAATCGACTTTAAATATCATGATGCTATTCAGAGAGCCACCAGAAATGCTTCTCTTGTTTTGGCCTATCCCTTCGGTCCCGATCGGACACAGTCCTACTGAACCGAAGGCGCTCCTCTCCGCCTTGAACGATGACGTCTCGACCATACAGGAGTCGCCTATATACAGTTTTACGGCCGACGTGGTAGATGAGCGGAACCGCCATTCTATCCTGTATCAGCCCTCGACTGTCTAAATAGAGAAATGCCTCGGGAGGGATGTAGCCACTTAACCGCGCACTCTCAAAATATTCGTTATTGGGGTAATAAGCCCCAAAAATTAAGCTGTTGGTTGAGGACATCGCTCTTGCAACGTGACCCCGAACCAGCTTAAACAAAAAAATTATCTATTCTGTTTATGTTGGCTCCGTTGTATAGAACCTGGTTGGAAAAATATCTTGTGTACTCCGACTCTGGTGTTCTGTGTAATCCAAGGCAACGTCTAAGACATTGCCTCTCAAACACCCGAATCTTTTCCATTTGAGATGGGGCAACGTTGAACCACACCGGGCACCCATAGGTAATCATCGGCTTGATGAGGGCCATGTAACAAATCACCTTCACCCTACTGTTAAGACGGCTGCTATAAGACAGTCGTTTTATCAAGGCAAAGGCTCCCCTAGCCCTGGCCAAGGCAGCACCTATATGTCTGCCGAAATACAGGTACTGATCCAATAAGATTCCAAGGTACTTTACTACACTTTTACTCCCCAGTGGATGTCCATTTGGCCCAACGATCACCATTTTTTGATAACCTCAACTGTATGAGCTGTTCTGTACGCAATTAGATCGTCGGCGTACGCAATTGCCTGAGTTAGACTACATATCACATCGCTGGTGTAAATGCTGAAGAGAATCGGCGAGTTAACCGCTCCTTGCTGAAGACCATTTTTAATATTAAAAACTGTGGTAGAATTTACATTGCCACTCTTGAGAACAAACTTTCTACCATTAAGCATGTCATAAAGCATATATAATTGAGGTTTACTTATACCTAGTCTGATAAGCTTTAGATAGACCTTCTAACCATACAGTTTCGAAAGCCTTCTCCAAATCCACCAGACAGGCACCCGAACACTGCCCTTTTGTTTTGTTCCATTGTATATCGGAAACCAGTTTAGACGCAGCATGAATTGTGTCATGTCGCGCCTTAAAACCGAACTGATTATCTGGTATGATATTGTTGTCCTCTGCCCACTTAAAGAGAGCCCTATTAATAATCTTTTCAAATACCTTGCTGATTGGAGTTGTCCTTTCCCTTTTTGGGGAGAGGATGTATCACAGCTGGCTTTCACCGCACTGGATAATATGCATTATTCAGCGCGTTGTTAAGCAGTGTGGTATAAAGGTTTACTGCTTCCTGAGGCATATGTCGTAGTACAACGTTGGATATACCATCGAATCCTGCTGACTTCTTTTTCTTTAATGAAACGAAAATGAACTGGAGCTCGATCTTCGAAATTAACAGGCAACTGGACCCATTTCGCTCGGCGATTATGGCGTTTGCCAAATCTTCATCATTAAACTCGGTAAAACCAAGGTTCTCAGATCGCCGTTCGATTATATCTGATATTCCTCAGCCAGGTGTGATGAAGTACGGCTCTGTTCTCCAGGTCATGATTCGGGCGAATGCTAGCATTCACCTTGTATACTTGCTGAAGAGCAGCCCCACAACCTCCACCTTCTCCTGCGGATCCTGGATTATATAGAGGTCACCGTCCAAAACGGCGCCCTCTGGGTCTATGCCTGCTGCTTAAAACACTGAAGGTCGTTTTGATCTTTCCTTCTAAATATCTTATTAACTTTTGGGAACATACTCGGGTCGCTAGAGTTAACGGCCCGAAACTTATTGTCCCAAAACAAATTAATCGACAACCTATAATTTTCTTTGATCAATTGGTTCATGTTTTTCAACGATTTCAGTGTCCTAACCTCCAGATCCCGTGCGTCAGTAAACCGTCTGTACAAGCGTTTAAGTCTTGTGAGTAGTCCACTTTTTTGTCTGTGTATTGCGTCAGTGGTCGCGTTACGGTACATGTCGGTTGCGTTACATTCTTTGTATTTCGGTATTGTTCTGTTCATTGTTCGTAGAATCGTTTCGTCCATTTGTTGTAAGTATCTGTCTATTTCCGTATTTGTCAGGTTCCTGTCATTTGGAGGGGATATACCATTGGAACGTAATTCGCTCAATAAGGCGTTGGAGAAGCGTGGCCAGCGCACCTTACTGTAATTGTAAATATGCACAGGCACATACTCCTCCAACTCCATAAGCCCTTTCGGAAGTTGTATTACGGCGGCGAGTCCGCAGTGGTCACTGTCGTACTCAATCGTTCGTAAACAATTTTTTGGCCGTTGACCCACAGGGTCGGTAATTGTTAGTATTGCGCCTTTCACCAGTAGATCCAGATAGGCCACGCTTCTTGGCAACGATAGCATTTCTGTAGCGAGAAGGTCGATGCGACACTCAATGTTGTATTCACTCATCCAATTATGCAGACGGTTGCCTCGAGGATTTTGAATTTGATTTCCGCAATGTGTTTGGCGTTCAAATCACCAGCCAATATGTAAAAGTTTTCCTCCGAGCTCAGTCTTAAGTATTCAAAAAGCTTTTCAAGCTCTGTTATGAACTGAGTGGCTGGTGGATAGGCAGCGATCACATTAATTCTCTTACCCTGTTGGAGATGAATGCATATGATGCATGACTCCAACGTCTGAAATGTTCGCACATCGCTATTATATATTACCTTATGACTAATGCATTTACGTATAAAGATTGCGACGCCTCCTCCTTGAGTGGCGTTGGGTCGGTCTCTTCTTACGATATTGTAATTGTTGTTAGTCAATTTATGTTTCTGGTTAAGAGTAGTGTCGCTAGCCATAAACACATCTGGGCTTTTGTCTTTAAGAAATTGGAATAAATTCGCTCTACGTTCGGTCCTAATCAGTGAATTTACATTCGCAGCTATGATCCTAAAGGGCCTCTCCGGCAGCGCGCCCTTAACTTCTAAGTTGCGTTAAGCTCGCCTGCTGCCTGATCTGGTTTTGGAGGCCAGTCAACTGGCCCTGGATGGCCAGCGAATGCCCATAATATCCGCCTGTACCGCCGGCGCCTTAGGGCACGGGGGCCTGTTGGGCTACCTTTGGTTTAGGCTGTACCATGCTACCCCTTCCTGCCGCCATTTGGGCGTAAGAAATTTGGGGGTTGACGGGCATTGTTGTAGAAGGGCGCACTGTGGGGCGCTTTTCTACCACTGTTTGCTTTGCTACTTTATTGTTCTTCATTAGCTGAAACGTCGGGCATTCCCGATAATTAGCGGGGTGTCCGTGTCGCCTCGGCAGACAGCACATTTTAGCTGGGTCATATCGTCCTTTCCTAACTTGCATTCATCTGCATTGTGGTTCTTTCCACACTTAACGCAACGTGGCTGCATTTCGCAGTTTGCTGCGGCGTGGCCGAACCTATAAAATTGACCCCTTCAAAAGGAGCGTTTGAACCTCTTCGGCCTTAGCCGTGCAACTAAAAAATGCAGGTGTGGATTATTTTAACAAAGCTTTAATTTTTTTGGATAGCATGCCTATCTTTGTTTAGTCGCTTAATAGTGAAATGTTGACCTATGGCCGACTTACACAGATTTATGGTATCCTGAAGCTCCATTTTGTACGTATTTAAGGGGTGCACCTTTCCTTTTTTATTAATTGGCGGCTGTGGCTGCTGCTGTTGATTCTGCTGCTGCTGTTGATTCTGCTGCTTTTGTTTCTGCTGCTGCTGTTTTGTTTTCTGGTGTTGCCGATGTTGTGGCCGTTGTTCTTCCGGCTGCTGCTGTGGCTGTAATTCTTTTAGCTTGAGCTAGCTGCTGTTGTTGTTGCGCTACTTTTTGCTGCACCTATAGCGATTTCTTTTGCTCGAGCTCTTTTTTTTCTTTCTCACGCCGCGCCTCTTGCTTGATTTTAAGCGCGAGTATAAGGGGCTCTAGATGCGCTCTAAAGCGCTGTATTTCCGCCTCCACTGCTCCAATTTGTTGGATCATTACCTGCTCCTCGTTGACTTCCTCGGAAGACGCCTCTGGCGTAGGGAGGTTTACGAAGGCATTACTGTCGTCCGTGGTGTATAATCAAAACCCTCCTCCTGGTTCGAGGGTGACGTATTTGTTTGTTTTTTTAATACTGCCTCTGGCGTCAATCACTATTAGACGTTTTATTCACCCCAGCTGGCTACTTAGCTGAAGTGGCGGTGGACCTCCTCTTCACCAAGTTTGGCGCACACTTGATCCTCTTCCGTCTCTTTGTTCTTGCATCAGCTGATGTTGCCTTTGTTCGTCATCGGCTGATGTTAGCGTTATTGTTGCTGCTGATGCAGTAGTTGTAACTAGAACATCTTTTGATGTTCCCGCGACTGATGTTGTTGTTTTTTTCATCTTTGTTTCTGGGACACATTTCGATGCCCAGGTGCTAAGACTCCTCCTCCTTATTTGTTTTTCCCAATCTATAAAATTTTCGACTTTACGATTGTGAAGAAAAGCTTAAAGGTTTTGTATGTCCGGCTGGGACTTGAACTGGCGACCCTCTGCACTGCGGTGCGCCAGTACATCCACTTCGCTACCACACTAATTAAAAATGTTTTGACGAAGTAAGAACTTGATCACACACGATTATAAGTTGAAATTACTGGGAAAGCCGATGAGCGTCCACTCCCTTCCACTGTTCAAGATCGACTGCACCTAGAAATACATATGTTATTCCCGTGGTCTGGTCAGTAATTATATTGAAGAAAACGCAAACAATATGTTAATTGTTAGGATGTTTTTATTTATTTTTTATTATAAAATATTAATTTCTTAAAACAATCTTTTTCTCTGTATTTATTATTATTGAATAATGTTTAATAATAAACTTAATGACAAAAAAATAATAAAGTATTTAACAAAGTATAATTGTAACAAATACTCCTACAACTCGGCCATCCAGACTATATTGATCGGCTCGATCAAGAAACTCATTTAACAAAAAAAAAACAATAATAAAAACAATATTAACATGAAAAACAAAATCATGAATAATAACAATATTAATAATAAAATAATTAATTATAATAGAAGCAAAATTCGAACAAACCCTGGTTACATGAAGTTAAATACAAAATATTAATACAGGTATTACCATTTTGAAAAAGATTTTTTTTTATGTATGAGAATCCGGCCAATCAACCCGGGAACGTATTTGTGAGGCTTCAATTATGCCATCATAAGGAATTTGAGATAATTGACAATTTGCAATGTCTCTTATTACGTATCGATCATTCGGGAGAACCTTATGCACTTTGTTTGGACCACGGAATTTGGGTATACACTTTCTGTTAGCACCGGCTGTTGTATCTGTATTTCTTATCATAGCAAAATCTCCTTCTGAAAATTGAATATGTGGTTTGTGTGTGTTCGTATGATATTCTGAAGTTTTACTATTGCATTCAATGTTATCAGAAGCTGTCCTAAAGTTCTTATATCATGAAAAGAAGACAAATTCCGGTTATTGTCCAAATATTCTGACAAAGTATCAACATCACGACCACGTTGTTCTACGTGTTCTTCTAAGGTGTAGCACCAGTTGTGGAATGAACAGGGTTGTTAAGAGCGTATTCGACTCTTGTTAAATGTTTCGACTAATTCGAATGTTGAATTTGTTCCGTAATTTTTGATAATATCGACTTAAGAACTCGATTGACACGCTCAACTTGACCATTACTCTGAGGTGATGCTGTAGCTATTTTCACAAGTTCAATATTATTTTCAAGTAGATATGATTCAAAATCAAGCGATGAAAAACTGGTAAACGGCTGGTATATGTCTGGAAATGATTCTCGCAGGCAGCATCTTCGGGTTCTTTAAATGGTGATTCTTCAATCTCCCAAAATGTTTGAAGTTGTGAATCAATATCGAAATGTTTCAACAGGCACTTTACCAAAGACAGTCCATCCCAGTTGCGTATTTTGAGCAATAGGGGCAACAGACTCGGTTCCCCTAACTAATTCTGGTAAAACAACTTCAGAAAAAACATCGCTACCTAGAAGCAAATCAACACCAGAAGGCTTATAAAATGATGGATCCGCTAAACTCAAACCCTGAATACGAACCCATTGATGTGGAAGGAACTCTTTATTGGGAAGTAAATCAGTCAAAGTTTTGAAAACGAACGCCCTAGCAACAATTTCAAAAGAGGTATGTATGGATTTAAGTTTTATGTTGACAAAGCTTTAACAAGAACCATTTTTATTATTTCCAAATCCAGATACTTCAATGAGTGTGCGACATTTTTTTAAATTGAGTCGTTGTGCATCTGCTTCCGCGATAAATGTCGCTTCTGAACCTGGATCTATCAGCGCTCTTAAATTGATGAAGTCGTCATTGGAAGATTGAATACGACCGACTGCTGTTGCAAGCAAAACGAATGAATTTGTTTGATCTGAGACATGATAATTGCGAGTAGTGTTGGATGCTAAGGGTTGATCACAAGCTGGATTAAATGCTGATGCGTTAGGATTTATTTGTGTTTTCAGTACCTTGAAAGATACTTTGATTTGAATTTGGTACAAAGGACTGTGATGTTGTATTACTACTGCGTGGTTGTGAATTAGTTGAATAAGAATTAGAAAACTGTGAATTATTAGGTTGAGAATTTTGAGTGAATGAGCGTTGATCGTTATACAAATGTTGAATAGATTGAGAATCGTGTAAAAGCGAGTGATGTTTCTGGCTGCAATAATACCACCGGTTTTCACTAGGACATTGAAAGGTTTTATGGTTGTACGCCAAACAATTTTCACAAGCACCAAGTTCTTTTATTGTTTTCACCCTTGTAGGTATATCTAGCTTCAGGAATGAGTAACAAGAACGAGGTGAATGCTGACCTTATGACAGACTGCGCAGCTATACTTCTCCTTCCTTGCTGACTTCAGATGTAAAACCTTTGGTTTGAACTTGGATTGTTCCTTACTTGTTGACTCTTGCGACCTCGAACATTGCTGACAAACAACCTCTAAAGAGCGGAATCGAGTTTCCAAAAAAATTGAAAATTCATTAAAGCTCTTTCGTTAACCCTAGCTTCTCTTCCCATAGCTTCCCATGTTTTCACAGGAAGTTTTTGCAATAATGTGAATATCACTACGACGTCCCAACTATCTACTGGTACACCTAAGTTTTTAACGCATGAAGCACTTCTTTCGACTTGTCAAGCAGGCCCTTAATTGAATCTGAAATTTCAACCATGATTGCAGACTGCTCAAAAAATGATTTTAATTGTGAGTTGACTAACATTTTTTATGATCGTAGCGTGTTGTTTAAATTTCCCAAGCCTCATCATAGTTATCATTCTTTATTTCTATATAATACAACAATGATGCAGCACTACCCTTCAAACATGATTTTAAATAAGTTAATTTCTTGATATTGGATATTGAAGAGTTGTTGTGAATTAACAAAACAAAAATATCGTGAAAAGGACGCCAATTGTTATAGTCCCCATAGAAAGTTGGAGGACTTATTCGCGGAAGCTTAATCTCATGTACAGTTGATACTTTCATTGAACTATTCAAATACGATTCATCTTTCTTTTCGAATTTTCTAGAGCCTTCACGAAATTGATCACTATCTGACCTAACCAACACTTTCAGACCATTTGAAATATCTGATTTATATATAACAAAGACAAATTTAAACAATTACTTCGTATAGTTCCTCAAATCTGTGGGCTACCTCTTCGTTCTCTTCGGACCTTTGGATTTCATCGAAGAGCTCACTAATTTTTCTATAATTATCATCCAAAACACTCAAACGCCCATGCAAATAACTTTTGGATTTCTTTTCAGCACCGAAATTTTTATAACTCGTGAAGGTCTTCTTGACTTGAGCACAAATTTTCTTAAACAATTTCATTGAGGCTGATTCACTCATTGTAATTTATTAACCCTCAATAAATAAAAATGAAATTAATTGCACCCACTCTTATTTGCAGGATTCTGTAAAACGATCGAAAATATTCCACAGATCGATTAAAATGTTTATAGATGATTCTGGACGATGTGAAGTATCACAATGATGAACGGTGACAACGGTAAATCAGCTATGGACAACGGAAAATACAACGGCTATGATTAACAGCTTCGGACAAGTACTATGTATAACTGGACTCAGCAACGGCAAATTTTCTCTAACAATCCAATTGTAGTTTCTCCAAATGTATGCAATTTAATCCAAAAAAAGTTTTGGTCGGTTTATGCCCTTAACATGTAAATTAATTTGAATGCTACTCACATGAATTGCTTCAATAGTTTCCTTGTTTCTTTGTTTCAGGACAGGAGCTCCACTAGACAATTGCAGAATAATGACGGCAAAATGACATTTATATCACAGCTCTGGTTTAATTTGTTATAATTAATTAAGAAATTAATTTTAGTATCAGTCTTACGTTTTAGTAGCACAGTATTCACAGTCTTAAGCTTTTGATATCACAGTAGGTATTAATTAATATCCGGCTCGAAGGACCAAAATGTTTTCGAATTGTTCTCTTCAACGTTATAAAATGGAATGTTTTATTTTTCACAAAAAATAAATTGATTGAAATTTACTTTACTACAAAAATGACAAAGATGAACTGCAATAAATCGAACTTGACGCATATTACAGGGCGAGTAAAAAGGCAATTTAATTTAGTTCGTCCACACGCTGCGTTTCCTTTATATTTAGACGTCTCAATTTGGCTGCAACAGAAAGGATAAGTCTAAAAACATTATAAGAGGAAAAAAGACAGTTTATAAAAAGGTATATAAATTATGATTAATCTTAAATTAACATACATTGTATGCGAAATGGATTATAAGAATCTGCTTGTAACCACAAGCCGGGACGATAAAATGTTCCATATAAAAGGTATTCCCTCTAAAAAACTAATATTTGGTTTTATTTCTGTTTTGAAAGCGTAATAGTGCCAAAAATCATTTTTTTTTAAATTTGGTCTCGTTTCCATTTTATTTTTGGTATTATTTCATTATGATTACCGAAATAAAGCCAAATTGCGGTTATTTCGTTTTGAAAAAAGATTTTAGGACAAAATTTCAAATTTGGTTTTATTTTTTTTGGCGTTATTTGACGTCACCTCGTTTTGGTACCAAAATGATGGTAATAAGATACATAATTGTTTTTTGTCAAAAAATATTTTTTTTGCTCTACCACTTTCTTGCTGTTCATTGAAAACGCTTTCCATCATTGAAAACTCAAAAGTGAATTTACAAGAAAGTAGTAGAGCAAATAAAATATTTTTTTTTTTGACAAAAAATATTACAGGTAGGTATATCTTATTACCTCCAAAACGACATCAGTTTTATTTGTTTAAGTGCCTTAGAATTGATAGTCAAAGTTTTTAATTATGAGTTTCAATGAAAGCTATAACTGGCGCCTTATACCTACATATTTTAATGAATTTGTCACAAATACCTACATTTTATTGACAAAATATAACCTATGTATTAATTATTTATTCATAATAAAAACTGCCTTTCATGTATAGTTAGATACTTATAAGAAGATTCCAAAGATTACATTTAAATTCTAAATATTCGGTAGCAATCGCAACCAACTACATTATTTCTGCAATAAACGACTGATGGAATTGCAATCCTCGCGGCTTAAACATAACGCGCTGGTGCAGGCAGCTGGTAGGTATTCGTGCCTACATATATTTTCATTTTATTCACAAATATATTACACAGCACAGAAAAAAAAACCTTGAACTTCAACTTCTTAGGATCTGAAGAAAATCGGAACAAATGCAAAAAATAGCACATTAAAACAAAAAAACGAAACTCAATGTAAAATATACACGCAAACATACATGCACTGAATACAAAATATATCATGATATTACTATAGATTCGAATATACAAATGGTTGCAAGTATTTTGTAATATGGGAGAGGGGGTCTATCACTCCCCAGTTAGGGCGAAGGAGCAATTTTCTATGAAAATGACTTAAAATGAAAAAAAAGTATTAAAAAACAACGGCAACACTTTAGAAAAATTATAGGTTTTCCGAAAGCCAGATACCTGTTCGTTTATATTTTGTTTCAGTATAGTTATTTGTGTTAACAGTTCTTGAAAAAAATATGTACAGTTTTAAACTCTCAATTTATCAAAATTTTTTTTTTTAATGAATATTACTATTTATTATTACTTGTGATTATAGGTATGTACAAATGTATGTACTATATAAGGCAAGTTAAGCATTCGTTAAAAAAAATCCAACAATCAAACATGACATTACGATCATAGAGAAATCCTAAAAAGTAGGTCCCGCAATTTCGTCCGTCTGTCTATCTGTTCTCGAGTCTACAGCCTAAACGGTTGGATGAATTTGCTTCAAACTTGGTAAATATTGTTTTTTTTTCGAGTTTTGTTTTTTTCTAATTGGGCTTTAGGTCAATAAACGAAACAAAAGTTTATTTGTTTTTACGACGTTTCGTCCATGTCTATGGACATCATCAGGTGAAATCACAATGTTCTATATTTGCATTGAAATGTTACAAATTAAAATTGATAACACATTAAGAATAACAATCAATTAATAACGTACACTAGTTACATTTATGTCGTACAAATACAGAAAAAGGCTCTATAACTTAACACTTTAAAGAGAGACTGACAAACCAGTGTCGACGTACCTGAAGACAATCAATACCTTCTTTCCTTCGGCCCAAAGTACGCACTCCCTAGTAATATCCACTCCACATCCAATGATGCAAACGAGAAAGTACGGGTACAGTTTCCAAATATGTTGCACAATTGTATGGAGAAGAGGAAGTTCAACGATTTTGTCAAATATATGACACATGTTTTCAATAAAACGAAACATTTTCATAAAGAAATATCCATAGTGTCGGCAGACAAGGGAAATGTAGCGGTTGCTGTGTACAAAAGAGAATATGATCAAAAGATGAAAGAAATGATGGAAGACAGACAAGTTTACTGGCCAAAAAGAGCACAACCAACGAACAAATTGCAGGAAATGAGCAACAACTTAGTGAAGTATCTCTACGATAACAACATTGTTAACGAATACGAAAAATAGAGAATGACGACATACAACCCTGTTGCCCCTAGAATTTACGTACTTCCCAAAATTCATTTAAAGACGGAATGTCTCTCCGCCCAATTTGGTCATCAGTCAAAGTACCTTGCTACAACTGGGCTAAACACTTAATATAAATTTTGAACAACCTGACATCAGAATCAAAATATAATGTCAAAAATTCAAACGATTTCAAAACAAAAATCAATGGTTTAAGTATTGAAAATGATGAAATCCTAGTGTCATTTGACGTAGCATCCCTCTTTACTCACATTCCTCTACAAACGGCATTAGATTTGATTAATAAGAATTGGGAGATGCTAAAGAAATACACCCTCATAAAAAAGACCAAATTTATCAAATTCGTCCGTTTCTGCATCATCGACAACAACTACGTGGTCTACGGTAATATGACTTATCAACAAAGAAATGGTATGCCTATGGGAAACCCTGCTTCTCCAATTATAACGGACATCATTCCTGAAGAACTCCAGGACAAATGTCTCGCCAAACTAGTAACTAAATCAAGAATAATAACAAAATATGTGGACGACATCTTCGCAGTTATAAAAAGAAAAGATGTCGACGTAACATTGAATGCTTTTAATAGCTTCCAAAGAAAAATTCAGTTCACGTGCGAAATCGACAATAACAACAGAATATCTTATCTAGACACTTTAGTCATTCGGTAAGGAAACTGTAAAAGAATGGACAGGTTTCCAAAACCGACATCTTCAGGAAGATTGATTAACTATTATTCCCAACATCCAAAACATTATATTTTCAACACCGCAAACAGCCTTAGAAAAAGAGTCCTCATGAAGTGATCCAGAATTTCATCCTCAAAACATAAACAGAGTCAGAGACATTTTACAAAAAAAAACTATTTTCCGAGGAACGTAATCGAATCGATGATAAAACAAGAACAGCAAACGCAACAACAGCGGCAACTACAACAACAACAACAACAGCAACAAATTGAACAACAAACGACAAAATACAAATCCTTTACATGTATAAAACGAGTAGCCGACAGATTCAAATATGCTAAACTCCTCGATACCGAAAAATACAAAATGGCGATAAAATCCACCAGGACGGCTTCCCAACTATACACAAAACTTAAAACAAAAACGGACAAAATGGAACAATCAGACATAGTGTACAAGATAAATTGCAAAGGCAAAGACAACGAGGAATGTAACCAAATATATATTGGGACAACAAAACAAAATCTAAAAAAGAGATATGCTGCACATAAATCGGACATCAAAAACAACGCACCACAGAAGACAGCACTTGGCATCACATTGCCTTCTACAGGGTCACACAGTCGATCTCGAACTGTGGAGATGTCCCTGTTAAGGCATCCACATCAGGGAGGCAATGGCAACAACAGCAACATCAGCAGACATGGCAACTAAAAGAAGAAATTGCATAAAGTGTGTGCCGAATCTGGCAAAGCGCCGTACTAAGCCCAATTCAGATGAGCTGTCAGCTGGGGTGCAGGAGACGTTGGCGTCAGAAGCACAAAATATTCAAACGCTGTTAAATACGTCAACCTCGGACAATGAAGAGGGATTTGACTACATGTCAGAGGGTGTAGAAGGGCACTTCACGACGGGCGACAGCAATGCATTTGTGAACCTGTCCACATTAGAGGAGTCATCTGAGGAGGACAATCACGAAGAGCAACTGACGCTATTAAAAATTGGAGCTGTAGAGGCAGAAATTCAAAGCCTTAAGAAGCAACTCGAGCCTCTTATACTCGCACTTAAGGCCAACACGCCGCGCCATGGAAAATAAAGAGCTCGAGAAAAAAAGTCGTTACAGGGCAGCAGAATGTAGCGCCACAGCAGCAAAAAGAACAATTGCAAAAACAACAGCCACAGTAGGAGCCTAAGCGACAAAGGCATAAGCAACAGCAACAGAAAAAAACAACAGCAGTAGCCACAATCGCAGCAGAATCAACAGCAGCAAAACCAAAAACAGCTGAATCAACAGCAGCAGCAAAATCAGCAGCAGCAGCCACAGCCGCCGCTTATTAAAAAAGAAAAGGTTCCACCCATAAAATGGAGTTTCTGGATGCCATAGGTCAACATTTAACTATTGAACGTTTAACTAAAGGTAGACATGCTATCCACCGCTTCATAGTGGAGCAGCACAAAAAATAAAAGCCTTGCTCAAAGAATCCACTACGGAATTATTCAGTTTCACCCCTAAGGCCGAAAAATACCAAACGGTCCTATTAAAGGGCGTAGATCCCTGCACGGAACCACAGGTACTCTTAAGTGAACTCCGCCAAAAAGCGAATGACGATCTCGACTTTATCGGGGTCAAGCCATTCGCTACAGTTAGAGCTAGGCGGGAGAAGCGGAATCGTTCCTTCTTCCTAGTACAACTCTCACCCAGCAGCAAACTGGATAGTTTGAGGAGTATCTCCGTCCTCAACTACCAGGTTGTAACTTGGGATACTCTAAAAAGGCGCGGCGACATGCTTCAAAGCATGCGCTGCCAAAAGTTTGGCCACGCCGCTGCGAAATGTGAAATGCAGTCACTCTGCGTTAAGTGTGGAGAGAACCACAATGCAGATGAATGAAAGTTAGGGAAGGAACGGGTCGAAGATATGACCCAGCTTAAATGTGCACTCTGCCGAGCCGACGGACACCCCGCAAATTATCGGGATAACCGACGTTTTAGCTAATAAAGAACAATAAAGTGGCAAAGCAAACAGTGGTAGAAAAGCGTCCAACAGTGCACCCTCCTACAACAACGCCCGTCAAACATCAAATTTCTGCATTCTGCTGGCCATTCAGAGCCAGTTGACTGGCCTCCAAAACCAGATCAGGGAGCAGGATTAGCGCAACTTAGAGGTTAAAGGCGCGCTAACGAAGAGGCCCTTTAAGATCTTACCTGTGAACGTCAATTCGCTGATTAGGACCGAACATAGAGCGAGTTTATTCCAAATGCTTAAAGACCTAAGTCCAGATGCATTTATGGCTAGCGAAACTAAGCTTAACCAGAAACATTAATTGACTAACAATTACAATATCGTAAGAAGAGACCGACCCAACTCCACTCAAGGAGGAGGCGTCGCAATCTTTATATGTAAAGGCATTAGTCATAAGGTAATATATAATAATGATGTGCGAAAATTTCGGACGCTAGAGGCGTGCATCCTATGCAATCATCTCCAACAGGGGAAACGAATGTATGTGGTCGCTGTCTATGCACCTGAAACACCTCAGCCCACCCAGTTTATAACGGGGGTTGAAAAGCTTTTTGAGTGCTTAAGATTGAGCTCGGAAGAAAACATTTACATATTGGCCGGTGATTGAAACGCCAAACACACAGATTGAGGAAACCAAATACAAAATCATCGAGGTAACCATTTATTTAATTGGATGGATCGATACAACGAGTATCGCATCGATCTTCTCGCTACAGACAGGCCATCATTTCCAAGAAGCGGCGCCTATCTGGATCTACTGCTGAAAGACGTAAGACTAACAATTACAGACACTGTGGTCAACGGCCCAGAAATAGTTTACGAACGATCGAGAATGATAGTGACCACTGCGGACTCAAAACCGTAATACAACTTCCGAACGAGCTTATGGAATTGAAGAAGTATGTGCCTGTGCATACGTACAATTACAGTAAGGTGCGCTGGCCCCGCTTCTCCAACGCCTTATTGAGCGAATTACGCTCAAATGGTATATCACCACCAAATGACAGGAACCTGATAAAAACGGAAATCCACAGCTACTTACAACAAATGTACGAAACGATTCTACGAACAATGGACAGAACAATTCCAAAATACAAAGAACGTAACTCAACCGGTATGTACCGTAACGCGACCATTGACGCACTACACATACAAAAAAGCGAATTAGTGACGAAGACTAAAACGCTTGTACAGACGGTTTTCTGACACACAAGATCTGGAGATTAGGACACAGAAGTCGTCCATCAAAAACATCCACCAATTAATCAAAGAAAACTATAGGTTGTCCATTAATTTGTTTTGTTATAACAAAATTCAGGCCGTGAACGCTACCTACCCGAGTAAGGATATTAAGGATATTTAAATTATTTTTTGTTTATCTTCAGTTTTACGTAATAATAATTTTTAATATTTTTGATTCTATACTATATTTAATGATACAAAAATAATTTAGGTTGGCAATGGCGTTGCCGTCTGCGTAATTGGCGCGATAAAATTTTTGTTAAAGATATATATATAGCAAATTAAATTACATTATAATTAAATTGAAATTAAGAACATTTTTACTTTAAAAGAAAAAAAAAGAAAACAAAGTAAAAGAAATACGAAATTACAAAAAATTAAATATTACAAAAACATGACATTAAATATTTTTTTTTCTTTTTTTTTTATTTTTTATTTTATTTTTTATAAAAATTCAGTTACAATGTTATGTCTTTAAGTGGATGCAGTTTCGATAAATTTGTATAGAGCAGTCCAGTTATCACCATTTAGGATGTTCTTCGTTTACTCCATTGTCAATGCTAGCTTCCCGAAGTGAATTTTCCTCAAATCCTTGTAGATAGGACATATTGCCAGGAAGTGGAATGTGTCTTCTTTCATTTGAAGATTACATATAGTACAGATTTGTTGTTGATTTTTTGTACGGTGCACCATTCAAATTCAGCATATCGCATCTCGCTCTGCAAATCAGGGATATCGCCCTAATGCTATATCGATCATTAAAATAGTTTTTATTCATCAGATCATAGTTTAACTCAGGATATATCAACCTGTTAATTGAAGATGTGGCTTTTTCTTTGCTTCCAACTTTTTCAACTTCTTCATATTGTTTGTACCCCCAGGTTTGAGCACTAGAGCACATTACATATCGCATTACTGATTCAAATACTCGGTATTTAGACGTTGGTATTTCTTGTTTGTTTATTATGTTTCCCCAAGACGCATTAATACGGCTTTTTGCGCTTGCAAGTTTTTTTTCGAGCTGCAGATTGAATTTCATATTTGGTGTCAAAAAAATGCCCAGATATTTATAGTGTGTTACTATTTCAATCTCTTCACCATCAAAGAACCATTTTTCAGTTGTTTCTAGTTTTGTTTGTCGGTTTCGAAATATCATTATTTTGGACTTATCTAGATTTACTTTCAAGTTCCAGGTTTTGCAGAAGTTGTTCATTTTATTTATCATTAGCTGTAAATTATGTGGGGTTTCTGCTTATAGTAAAATATCATCTGCGTATAGTAGTCCTTTATGACTTGTTCTGCAATTCTTATACCTGCAGGTAGATGTGTCGTTATATCGTCTATAAATGACGCGAAAATTGTAGGACTCAAAAGGCATTCTTGCTTCACTCCAGCCTTGGTTTCGAACTAGTTGGAGACATTTTTACCATCCCATACTTTTTGCCGTGTATTCGTATACATGCTTTTAAGAACTTTGAGCATATTTGTTGACATTCCTAACTGTGACAATTTATAAAAAAGGAGCTTTCGGTCTATAGAGTCAGAAGCAGCTCTAAAGTCAACAAAAAATACGTAAAGTTTCCTATTTTGTCTAAGGAAGTATTGCGCTAGGTTGTAATTGTGAAAATATTATCTACAGTATAATAGCCTTTGCAAACCTGCCTGATATTCGCTTAGTATTGTGCTGTTTTCTACCCAGGTGTTGATTCTATTCAAAAGAATAGAGCAGAATAGTTTTGCGATCGAGTGCAAAGAAATGCCTCGATAGTTGCACGGTGCATTGACATCGCCTTTTTTGTATATTGGATATAAAATGGCATCCCTGAATTCTTGAGGTATCTCTCCCAGTTTAGAAATGGAATTAAACGCAGCTAGCATTTTATTTAAAAAAAACGGGTGGAGCATTTTTGTAGAATTCATTTCCACTGCTGGAGGTCACTCATAACAATTTCGGCATCAAGAAGATAATTTATTATATATGGTTCAGCAAATTTAATGGTTTCTCTGACGTCATGGGGATTAAGTAATAATTTAAAATACTCTGCTAGTTTCGAGGCAGATACACGAATACCACTGACAAAATCACCACGCTTAAATATCTTTATTTTTTCCCAAAAACTTTTACTATTGTTTGCGGTTGATAGTTCTGCTGCTAGGAACCTGAAATAATTTTCACATTCGTCTTTACAAAGAAGTTTATAGTTTCGATATATTGTTTGATTAGATTTTTAATTGAGCTAGTGGAGTCTCGAAGTTTTCTAAGGGTAAATGAAAGTTTTCTTGCTTTAAAACATTCTTGGTCGAACCACTTTTGCCGGAATTTTTGAATATTCGATCGCGTATGAAGCGGGACAACTATTTTGATGCAGTTGTTAAGTAAATTTATCTCTTCTGTGGGGTTGAGTTGTATTATAGTGGTTCTATAGGTGGACACTATCTCATTTGATAATTTATTTACGTAAGCGTTTTTTGTTGTTCTTTCCAGACTAATTTTGGTGGTAAGGTTAAAGTGCAGTATTCTGTTTTAAAATCCAAATCTACAGTTACTATAAGGGGCATGTGATCTGAAAAGATTTGGGTTCCCACTTTAAGAGAAGAAGATATTGCGTTCCATTCTCTTGATATGGCACAAATATCTATAATAGATTTTCCTGAACATCCTACAAACGTGAATTCCCCATTTGCGTCATCCATGTTACAACCGCTAAGGATATAAGGATTAAAAGTCTGACACATTTCCAAGAAGAGACGACCATTTATGTCGATGATTTTGTCTTTTGAATTGCGCTTCTCATAAACCTCCTTGCCGATGAAGTTAGTTTTGGTTGGAATTATCTGGCTGTCTCCAATTCTAGCATTAACATCACCAATGAGCATAATATTTTCTGAATCAAATGTGTTAAGTAAACCGTTAAGTTCATAAAAATCGTTATCCGAAGAATTGCAGTTTATGTAGGTTGGTAAGAAAGAAAATTTTGAATTTAAGTTATTAAAAGTAAGGCAGGTTAGACCAATCACATCAACGAAGCCAGCATTAATATTTTTTTTGAATCCAAACAAAGAACCCCCTATATCTCTGCCAAAAGTGTGTTCGCTATGAGCCGATATCCAATGCAGTTTCAAATCGTTAAAATATTTGTTGTAAGTTGCATAATGTTCGCTTGTAGTAAATGTCTCAAAAAGGAAAAAAATGTCATGTCTTTTTACATATTTAAAAAAATCAACATTAAAAAGTTTGCTTGCGAGACCAGCAATATTTTGTGATAATATACTAATATTTATATATATATAAAAAGAAGTTACATTTCCTTGGTAATCTTATAACTCAAGAACCGCCGAACCGATTGAAACAAAAATTTTACAGTTTGTTCCTAGATATGAGGAGGTGGTGTGTGAAGTTTGTTTGGAATCGGTGCAGTCGTTCCTGAGTTATGATATTTTATGTGAGTAATGCTTTAATCTCATACGGAACGCCTGTATGGGAAAAACAACAACAAATACACAGCCGCTGATGAGCGTTTCTGTTGTACTGTATGACTGTATATGTGTACACAGTTGTCAAATGTAGTTGTAAGTGCATTCTGTTACTATTAATTTGCTGTCATTGGAATTCAGTTGACAGTTCTCTTATGTGCTTTGAGTTCTTTTATATCGTGCTCTCATTGCGGACAGACATACTTTTGGTGAGTGTTAACCATGTGTTTCTTTTTTAATACAATGTACCAAAATCCAGTCGATTAATCGTAGAGTGTAGTATTTATCGATTGAAATATTTTCAATTGTATTTTTAATGTTTCATTTTTTTATATATAAAAGCGTTGCTTCATTTTCACAAGTTCAATTGGATTATTGCATATCCCGGTGAGTGTTTCTTTTTATTTGCACAATTGAGGTTATGTCCAGTGTGTGTATGTGAATTCATATTTAAACGCACACAGATTCATATGTATATATTTTTCTTGAAATTAGTAATACATTGTACTGAAAGAATGCCACGTTCAAGACGAGCAAACATTGGCAGACGTTCACGTCAATCAAATGCTACAGCGTTAAATCGAAGATCACAAAGTGAAGAAGATCGTGTTCGACGAAATGAAATGGAAACACAACGACACAGACGGATAACTCACTTGGTTAATAGTGAAGTACCCAGAAACCGTCGTGGGCGTACGTCCGTTTATGATATACGTCAAATGGAACGCGCGGCTTTCAATTACGATGACACCATTGATTACAGCACGCATGCGTACATTGGCCAGATGAATATAGATTGTATACATTGCAAAGCATTTAAATTCAGAAACGAAACGCCTGGCATGTGCTGTGCTGGTGGAAAAGTCAAATTGCCCGTGGTAGAACTTCCGCCAGAACCTTTGCTTTCATTGGTTTTTGGCAATTCACCAACGTCGAAGCATTTCCTCTTAAATATTCAAAAATACAATTCATGCTTTCAAATTACATCTTTTGGAGCTACAAATATTATAAGAAATGGATTTATGCCGACGTTTAAGGTAATTTCTTCGTATGGAATAAGCAATATCATATTTAATTCATGTGCCTTCCCTGTGTTCCATGTTTTTACAAATTCAAATCCGTCATCTATATATATATCTCGAACGTTACAGATTCAAGGTCAAATATACAATAGAGCTGGGTCTTTGCTACCATTCCCAGATGGCGATCATCAATTTTTGCAAATATATTTTATTGGTGATGAGAATCGTGAATTAAATCAGTGCTGTGCAATTTCGACGCATACGAGAAGATCAATCGTGAATGAATTGCAAACATTTTTTCCATCAACACAATGAATTGCTGAAATTGTTTAAAGTGCACTCCACCGGATGCCCACCGATGGCCACAAAATCATAATAAAAGCCGATAAAACACCAATTGGGGAGCACACCAGACGATTCAATGTACCAACGATTGATGAAGTAGCCATTATTGTGGTTGGTGAACAGTTTCGGCCACGAGATATTGTTTTGTATCGTAGAAATGAGCAATTACAACGTATTTCAGAACTTCATCGCTGTTATGCTGCATTGCAATACCCCATTTTGTTTCGGAGAAGGGGATGGCTATCATATCAACATACCAATGATAAATCCAACAACTGATACGTACACATTTGATTTTCGTTTAAATGTGATTTTTAAATCATTATCATTCGCTAATTAATTTTTGCATTGCAGGTCAAGAATCAACAAAAAAAAGTCAGTGCGATGAATTTTTATTCGTATCGATTGATGATTCGCCCTCAAGAAACCAATTTTATTTTGCGATGCAATCAACTTTCGCATCAATATATCGTCGATATGTACACCAAAATTGAAAGTGAGCGATTGAATTTCATCCGTCACAATCAAGCCCGATTAAGATCAGAGGAATACATACATTTGCGTGACGCAATGATCAATGATGAAAATGTGAATGATATCGGCCGTTTAACAATTTTACCATCATCATATGTTGGTAGCCCGCGTCATATGCATGAATATACGCAAGATGCGATGACATATGTACGAAATTATGGCCGACCGGATCTATTCGTCTCATTCACATGCAATCCGAAGTGGGTCGATGTGTCTGATTGTTTATTTGATGGTCAGGTGCCAAAAGATCGGCATGACATAACGGCCCGTGTATTCCAACAAAAATTGAAAAAAATTAATGGATCTGATTCTCAAACTCCGTGTATTTGGAGAAGTGCGGTGCTTTATGTATACCATAGAGTGACAAAAAAGGGGCTTACCTCAAGCACATATTTTGATTTGGTTCGTACACAAAATAACACCTGATATGATTGATACCGTCATATCGGCCGAAATTCCAGATCAAACCATCGACCCAGGATTATTCGAAGTTGTCACGAAAAATATGATTCACGGTCCCTGTTGTGATATTAATCGAAATTCACCTTGTATGATGGATGGCAAATGTTCGAAACGCTTTCCAAAGCAATTGATTGCTGTAACAATTACAGGAGATGATGGATATCCACAGTATCGTAGACGATCAACTGAAGACAACGGCAAATTAACTAAAATTAAACTTCAAAATCAAGACGTTGAAATCGATAACCGGTGGATAGTTCCGTACTCACCGATACTGTCAAAAATGTTCAACGCTCACATTAATGTAGAATATTGCAATTCTGTAAAATCAATCAAATATATTTGCAAGTATGTGACTAAAGGCAGCGATATGGCTGTTTTTGGAGTGGCTCCTGAAAATAATCATGATGAAATTTTGCAGTACCAAATGGGGCGCTATATTAGTACGAATGAAGCTGTATGGCGTATTTTAGCGTTTCCAGTTCATGACAGACATCCGGTTGTTGTACATTTGGCAGTTCATCTTGAAAACGGCCAACGTGTTTTTTTTTATAACTTTACACGCGCTCAAGGGATTATGAATACCCTTTATATGTTTTTCTTAACACAGCGCGGGCATCCGGTGGAAGAAGAGAAAGAAGGATAGGAAAGATGTGTGGCGCAATGTCTGAGACTAGAGCTGGTTGTTGTCTCAGATTTTGTCTCCGGGGATGGCGGCTGAACTAATGCGGAGAGAATTACCTTGTCTTATTCATTTATGTTACTTATAATTCGCATTATTTTAATTATTTCGTTGTCATATTTTATGAGTATGCTAGATTACTCAATCACATGTTGTTAGTGTTATGCCTAAACAACATGTAATGAGCAAAGCAGAAACTTATTTTATGACAATTTTTTTAGAATTGGTGTTTAATGGAATATAAGAAGACATAGACAACGGCTGGAATCGAACCCGCAACCACGAGGTTGACAGGCGAGCACACAACTATCGCGCCACGGCCACCCCCACCATGTGTTTACTTCACTGTTGTAGTACCTTTCTAAGACGCATTATTTTTTGATCGATGTTTACCGACTTTAATAAAACTTACAGCGATTACTCACTGTAAATTATATTTTTCTAGGGGATTTTGGTTAGATTCATGCACCTAGAATTATGTTTTGCCCGTGGTCTGGCCAGTGAATTAATTGAAGAAAACGCAAACAATATGTTTATATTATTTTTTTTTTGTTTTAGTGGACTGTGTGGATTTAAAGCCAATTGAATGAATTTGTGACCTTTAGTCCAAAATGCGTTTCGCCCAGGTACTACAGCTGGGCTCATCAGTTAGATGCTGTAGTACCTTTCTAAGACGCATTATTTTCTGATCGATGTTTATCAACTTTAATAAAACTTACAGCGATTACTCACTGTAAATTATATTTTTCTAGGGGATTTTGGTTAGATTCATGCACCTAGAAAAAAATATCATGTCTTTTTACATATTTAAAAAAATCAACATTAAAAAGTTTGCTTGCGAGACCAGCAATATTTTGTGATAATATACTAATATTTATATATATATAAAAAGAAGTTACATTTCCTTGGTAATCTTATAACTCAAGAACCGCCGAACCGATTGAAACAAAAATTTTACAGTTTGTTCCTAGATATGAGGAGGTGGTGTGTGAAGTTTGTTTGGAATCGGTGCAGTCGTTCCTGAGTTATGATATTTTATGTGAGTAATGCTTTAATCTCATACGGAACGCCTGTATGGGAAAAACAACAACAAATACACAGCCGCTGATGAGCGTTTCTGTTGTACTGTATGACTGTATATGTGTACACAGTTGTCAAATGTAGTTGTAAGTGCATTCTGTTACTATTAATTTGCTGTCATTGGAATTCAGTTGACAGTTCTCTTATGTGCTTTGAGTTCTTTTATATCGTGCTCTCATTGCGGACAGACATACTTTTGGTGCGTGTTAACCATGTGTTTCTTTTTTAATACACTGTACCAAAATCCAGTCGATTAATCGTAGAGTGTAGTATTTATCGATTGAAATATTTTCAATTGTATTTTTAATGTTTCATTTTTTTATATATAAAAGCGTTGCTTCATTTTCACAAGTTCAATTGGATTATTGCATATCCCGGTGAGTGTTTCTTTTTATTTGCACAATTGAGGTTATGTCCAGTGTGTGTATGTGAATTCATATTGAAACGCACACAGATTCATATGTATATATGAAGATCGAAGATCACAAAGTGAAGAAGATCGTGTTCGACGAAATGAAATGGAAACACAACGACACAGACGGAGAACTCACTTGGTTAATAGTGAAGTACCCAGAAACCGTCGTGGGCGTACGTCCGTTTATGATATACGTCAAATGGAACGCGCGGCTTTCAATTACGATGCCACCATTGATTACAGCACGCATGCGTACATTGGCCAGATGAATATAGATTGTATACATTGCAAAGCATTTAAATTCAGAAACGAAACGCCTGGCATGTGCTGTGCTGGTGGGAAAGTCAAATTGCCCGTGGTAGAACTTCCGCCAGAACCTTTGCTTTCATTGGTTTTTGGCAATTCACCAACGTCGAAGCATTTCCTCTTAAATATTCAAAAATACAATTCATGCTTTCAAATTACATCTTTTGGAGCTACAAATATTATAAGAAATGGATTTATGCCGACGTTTAAGGTAATTTCTTCGTATGGAATAAGGAATATCATATTTAATTCATGTGCCTTCCCTGTGTTCCATGTTTTTACAAATTCAAATCCGTCATCTATATATATATCTCGAACGTTACAGATTCAAGGTCAAATATACAATAGAGCTGGGTCTTTGCTACCATTCCCAGATGGCGATCATCAATTTTTGCAAATATATTTTATTGGTGATGAGAATCGTGAATTAAATCAGTGCTGTGCAATTTCGACGCATACGAGAAGATCAATCGTGAATGAATTGCAAATATTTTTTCCATCAACACAATGAATTGCTGAAATTGTTTAAAGTGCACTCCACCGGATGCCCACCGATGGCCACAAAATCATAATAAAAGCCGATAAAACACCAATTGGGGAGCACACCAGACGATTCAATGTACCAACGATTGATAAAGTAGCCATTATTGTGGTTGGTGAACAGTTTCGGCTACGAGATATTGTTTTGTATCGTAGAAATGAGCAATTACAACGTATTTCAGAACTTCATCGCTGTTATGCTGCATTGCAATACCCCATTTTGTTTCGGAGAAGGGGATGGCTATCAACATACCAATGATAAATCCAACAACTGATACGTACACATTTGATTTTCGTTTAAATGTGATTTTTAAATCATTATCATTCGCTAATTAATTTTTGCATTGCAGGTCAAGAATCAACAAAAAAAAGTCAGTGCGATGAATTTTTATTCGTATCGATTGATGATTCGCCCTCAAGAAACCAATTTTATTTTGCGATGCAATCAACTTTCGCATCAATATATCGTCGATATGTACACCAAAATTGAAAGTGAGCGATTGAATTTCATCCGTCACAATCAAGCCCGATTAAGATCAGAGGAATACATACATTTGCGTGACGCAATGATCAATGATGAAAATGTGAATGATATCGGCCGTTTAACAATTTTACCATCATCATATGTTGGTAGCCCGCGTCATATGCATGAATATACGCAAGATGCGATGACATATGTACGAAATTATGGCCGACCGGATCTATTCGTCACATTCACATGCAATCCGAAGTGGGTCGATGTGTCTGATTGTTTATTTGATGGTCAGGTGCCAAAAGATCGGCATGATATAACGGCCCGTGTATTCCAACAAAAATTGAAAAAATTAATGGATCTGATTCTCAAACTCCGTGTATTTGGAGAAGTGCGGTGCTTTATGTATACCATAGAGTGACAAAAAAGGGGCTTACCTCAAGCACATATTTTGATTTGGTTGGATTATTTTGTATTTTTTTACAGTGTTTTTTTTTATCAAAAAATTACGCAAATATTATTTCGATATGATAAACGATCGATTTTTGTTTGTGTGAAAAATAATTTTGCAAAAAATATTAGATTTAAATAGTTCTTTTTACAAGATCGTGAATTTTTGCTTTTGTAACTTTGACAGTAAACGTCAATCCTATCCGAGTATGTTCCCACAAATTAATAACATATTCAGAAGGAAAGACAAAAACGAAATTCCGTGTCTTAAGCTCCAGAGGACGACACAAAACAGTGACATACTTCTGACAGCAGGCATATACCCAGATGACGCCGTCTTGGACGATGACATCTTCATAATCGAAGATCCGCAGGAAAGGTGGGGTCTGTGGGGGCTGCTTTCAAGCAAGTATACAAGGTGAATGCTAGCATTTGCCCGAATCATGACCTGGGGAACAGGGCTCTGCTTCATCACTTACGGCTCCGGAACGATATAACCGAATGGCGATCTAAGAACCTTGGTTTTACCGGGTTTAATGATGAAGATTTGGCAAACGCCGAGCGAATATTGGCCTAGTTCACTGTTAATTTCGAAGACTCAGCTCCAGCTCATCTTCGATTCATTAAAGAAAAAGAAGTCAGCAGGAGTCGACGTTGTGCTACGACATTTACCTAAAGAAGCAGTTGACATTTATATCACACTGTTTAACAAAGCGCTGAATAATGCATATTATCCAGTGGGGTGGACGACAGCTGGGGTGCATCCTCTCTCGAAAAAGGGAAAGGACAGCTCCAGTCCGGCGAATGTCCGTTCGATAAGTCTTCTTCCGAGTATTAGATTATTAAGATTATTAATAGGGCTCTGTTCAAGTAGGCGGACAACAACAATATCATAACGGATAATCAATTAGGTTTTAAGGCGCGACATGACACAATTCATGCCGCGTCTAAACTGGTTTCTGATATCCAATGAAACAAAACTAAAAAGCAGTGTACATGTCTGGTGGATTTGGAGAAGACCTTCGACACCGTATGGTTGGAAGGTCTCTATCTAAAGCTTACCAGACTAGACATAAGTTAACCTTTATTGTATATGCTTTATGACATGCTAAATGGTAGAAAGTTTGTTGTCAAGAGTGGCAATGTAACTTCTACCGCAATTTTTAAAATAAAAAATGGCCTTCAGCAGGGAGCGGTTAACTCGCCGATTCTATTCAGCATTTACACCAGCGATCTGATAGGTAGTCTAACTCACGCAATTGCGTACGCCGACGGTCTAATTGCGTACAGAACACCTCATACAGTTTAGGTCATCAAAAATCTTTTGCAGAGTGATTTCGACAAGATTCGGCGATATTGAAAATCAACTTCCAGAAATCAGAAACTCTTCTGTTTAGGACTCCGTTGTCTAGCGCCTCAAGGAATACGAGAAATAACTGGCGTAAGGTGGTGATCGTAAGGCCAATTGGACATACACTGGCGAGTAAAAGTGTAGTAAAGTACATTGGCATCTGTTTGGATCAGTACCTGTATTTCGCCAGACATATAGGAGCTGCTCTGGCCAGGGCTAGGGGAGCCTTTGCCTTGACAAAACGACTGTTTTATAGCAGCCGTCTTGACAGCAGGGTGAAGGTGATTTGCTACATGGCCCTCATCAGGCCGATGATTACCTATGGAAGCCCGGTGTGGTTCAACGTTGCCCCATCTCAAATGGAAAAGATTAGGGTGTTTGAGAGGCAATGCCTTAGACGTTACCTTGGATTACAGAGAATACCAGAGTCGGAGTATTATATTATATTATTACGATTTTATTCCAACCAGGCTCTATACAACGTAGCCAACATAAACAGAATAGATAATTTTTTGTTTAAGCAAGTTCACATTGCAAGAGCGATGACCTCAACCAACATCTTAATCTATGGGGCTTATTAACCCAACACCGAATATAACGAGAGTGCATGGTTAAGTGGCTACATCCTTCCCGAGGCATTCCTCTTTTTAGACAGTCGAGGGCTGATACAGGATGGAATGGCGGTACCACTAATCTACCACGTCAGCCTAAAGACTGAAGATAGGCGACTCCTGAATGGCCGAGACGTCATGGCAAAAGGTGGAGAAGGGCGCCTTCGGTTCAGCAGGACTGTGTCCGATCGGGACGGAAGGGATAGGGCGAAGTAGGAGAAACAGTTCTGGTGGTTTAAATATGATAAAGATACCGAGTTTTTTAAATAAAATTTCTTGGTTAAATAAAAATAAAACAATTAGAATTAATGAAAACAGTTTTTAGGTCGAAAGACATTAGCATTAAGAGATATAGTTTAGTTTAGAGCGCCTCTAAAGGGCCAGTAAATTAGTTGTAAGTTTGTTAATTAGACTACTTTTAAATATTTCTCAATGCGACTCGATCGTAATCTTTTTTCGCTCTATTTCTCTATTAAATGCGTTATGCATGGGTTGATTTGGTGGTGGCATTCCGAATTTGTACAAGAAATTGCCACTCATAGGCACACATGTCTTTGATCAAAATCAAAGCTTCGTGCGCATTTCATCTAACATTTCTATTTCAGTAATATTAGTCACAGTGCGACTTCGATGCAAAATATCGTCGGCCATATCATCCTTCTATTTATTCTACAAATCTTTTGGATTCGATGGAAGACATGTTGAAAATATGATTAAGAAGATGTCCAAAGTTGATTAGCAGGCGCGGTGACAGTAGCATCTGCCATTGTTGAATCCCAATGATTATCATTTTCAAGCATCTGTCTACGTTGGCAGGCTTCTCGATATGTCTCAAACAACACACTGTCTACAGTACGTAGGGATTCGAATGAAATGGGGCCACGAACATTGACCAAAAGCAATTCTAAATAGAAGCATTCATCGTTTTTCGGGTGAACTGTATATATTCTACCAAGTGCGTCACTTTCATGAACACCAGGGAATCCAGAAACTTCGCCACCTTGTTTCCGCCCTGGAACTTCTTCGATGACGCATTCCATGTAAAATATCGTGGCATTTCGGAAATAACAAGTGACCGTGCGAATTCCTCACTTCGGCAAGTATCGTAGAAATTTGCCAACGTTGTTGCGGGTGGTAGTTCCGCTCGGTGGGCTGCATTGGCATGTGTGAAAAAGTCACGTTGACTACTTCCCAATTGAACTGCCAGATTGACGACAGTTGGGTGACGCTCGTGGATCGGAGACGAAAAAATTAACCACATAGACTCGTTGCAGTTCACGTACCGGCCCAATTAATAGCGAGTCACCTCATCATGCATATCAGGAGCCTGAATCCCGAACACTTTCATATCACTGCCTTTAGTCACGTATTTGCACACATATTTAATCGATTTGATGAAGCAACATACTTCTGCATTGATATGAGTCTTCAAGACTTTTGACAAAACGGGCAATACGGTACTATCCAATTATTGTCGACGACAAAATTAGCTCCTCTCGCGAAATGGCGTGGTCCTCATCAAGAAGGCAATTGAGGAACTTAAAAAATCCCTTTTTTTATCAACTTTCTTTCCACCCTGCTGTTGAAGCCTTCAAGAGCACTTGTAGTTCACTTTCTTATGCACCTATATACTTTGTGGTGTTTCTAACTATTTTTTGCGCTTATTTTAGCACAGTTTTTTCAAAATTTTCAAAAAACTGATATATATGTGATAGATATTTTTTGAAAAATCTCACAATATCAGTTTTTTGAAAATTTTTAAAAATGTGATAAAACCATCGTAAAAAAGCGCGCGATAATAATCATTTTATTATATACATGTTTTTTGATTTTTTTCGAAAACGTGATTACATAATAAACCGCAAACAAATATTAAAAACACATCATACCTTTTAGATCCATTGTTTTTCAAAATATCTAATGAATTCCTGAAAGCCTTGACTTGCATTTTGTGACCACTGTTGGTCATGAACTTCAGACTTAATAAGTTCAAAACCAATGACAATGTTTGATGGACTCATCAGTGGTGGAGCCAACATTTTTTGAAATATATGTTACGCAAAAACAATTGCGCATGATTTGAAGAAAATTTGGTACTTTGCCAGCATTTCTTCTCAACGCTTGAGAAAAATAAAACCAGCAGGTATTAAATGAAGCAATTGGAAAGACCTTTCTTAAGTCATTTCGAATGGTAATTTCAAAATCCGCGGTGAATCTTTGCGTTTTAAATTTAAAATAGTTGGATTCAATAAATTGAAATACATGAGTGTATTAGTTAACATAGGCTAACGTCCGCAAAAACCACATATTCGTTTGCGTCAACGACCGAGCCATGCAGACACTGACACAGCTACTTCCATAAACGAAGCAGACTAGTGTCGGCGACCAATAGAGGCGACGACAAACATGAAATGCGATATCTTGCACAAGCTGCAAGATATCCAGGGCATTGAGGGTTATAGCTGTTAAGTTAGTTTTTAAGTAACTGAGGCTCTAATGAGTCATATTGTAAAGATACATAAATAATGAACAATAAAAAGTTATATTTTGAATTACAAAATTCATTACTTATATTGCCTTCAATTTGTTTGTCATGAGCACATAAATGAAAGGATAAGTCTAAAAACATCATAAGAGAAAAAAGACAGTTTTAAAAAAGGATATAAGCTAACGGGTGATTTTTTTGCTACTTGGTTTTTGACGTTTATATTTTTGACAGATCACACATGACAAATTCCACGAACATTTGACATTTCGATTCAGTATTGTTTGTCATTTCATCATGAATAGACTTACGCCTGAACAACGTTTGCAAATTATTGAAATTTATTATCAAAATTCGTGCTCTGTGAAAAATGTGTTTCGCAAGCTACGTCCGTTTTTTTTTCCGCTCATTTTTGGCTAAATGGATACGTGAATTAGCAGAATTGCTGTATTTGGAGTGAAGAGCAGCCAGGGGCAATTCAGCAGCTACCAATGCATCCCGAAAAATGCACTGTTTGGTGCGGTTTATGGGCAGGCGGCATCATTGGGCCGTACTTCTTCAAGGACGATGAAGGCCGCAGGGCTACGGTCAATGGAGAAAGGTACCGTTCGATGATAACAGATTTTTTTTTAACGAAAATGCAAGAATTGAACTTGGTCGACATGTGGTTCCAACAGGGCGGTGCCACATGCCACACTGCACGCGAAACCATGCATCAATTGAGAGGCGAATTTGGTGAGCAGTTGATCTCACGTTTTGGCGCAGTAAATTGGCCACCAAGATCATGTGATTTGACCCCGTTAGACTATTTTTTGTGGGGCTATGTTAAGTCTATTGTCTATGGGGACAAGCCAAACACGATTGCTGCCTTGGAAGCCAACATTGAACGCGTCATTGGTGAGATTCCGGCCGAAATGTGTGAAAAAGTTTGCCAAAATTGGACCTTCAGAATGGACCACCTGAAGCGTAGCCGCGGGCAACATTTAAGTAAAATTATTTTTAAAAAGTAAATGGCAGAAATTGATTTATCGATCCAAATAAAAATTTCATTCACTTTTTACATGTTTCTGTGTTTTTTTTTGAATTTTCAAAAACCAAGCTCTTAAAAAATCACCGTTTATGATTGATCTTAACCCTGGTTGGTGATCCTTCGTCGAATCGACGAACACCTCTCATATTTTCTATGATTTCTCTTTACTCATCTCATTTTATTCATCTCATTTGATTCAATCTTCGTACAGCATCTCATCGTGTTGATCTCTACCATTGAGCGCACGTATGGTATCCTGCGATTAATGTAAATACGTTTTTATTACAGGTGTGTTCGTCGAAACAACGAAGGGTAACTTTTTTGTGATTTTCCTTATGCTACAACAAGAAGATTGAAAATTTGTTGGCCGATGTTTAAGAAAAACGTGAAGACTACAATAAATAACGGTTGGAAGAAAGAAAAAGAACATTTTCTGGTTTTTTCACATATTTCAAAAGAGGAATAGCAAAATTTATGTGCTACAAATGCAAAAACCGTATGTGGTGAGCACAAAATTGGACCTTGTGCCTATTTTTTATTTTCCTTTTTTTTTAGTTTTTACAGTTATTACTTTAAGTTTTGCAATTATTTTCAAATATTATATTAATTTATTATTTTTTGGAATTTATTTTTTAAACCAATGGCTACTTGTGTAACAAAATGAAGTAATAATTTTCATTTCATTTTTAAAGGCAGAAAATATGTCGGAACTAATAAGAAATCATATTTATTATTTAAAAAACATGACTAAGAGCTTCAGATAAAATTTTCCGGATTACACAAATTTAAGGATAATGTAGATTTAAAGGTGAACTTCGTCGATTCGACGAAGCATAACTTTAGTGCGTGTTAAATATGCATAATCATCCAGGTTTAAATGGATTATAAAAAGCTGCTTTTGATCACAAGTCGGGACGATACTAAATGTACCATCTAAAAGGTATTCTCTCGGAGTGGAAAGCGGCATTTCCTCTAGTATTTTGGCAACTGTTGCGTCCTCGATAACCATCCCTTTATAAAACATTTCACATTTTTGATATCTTGAATATCCAAGTTTTTCAATTACATTTGTCTCTTTAAAAATTTCAATAATATAATTAATATATAATATAATATTCAGAATAAACCAGGACAATTAATGTTCTTCTTCTTTAAATCTTATATAACATTATTTTGCATAACCAAATTTCCAATAGATAGAAAAGTATGACAATTTATTTCCATTATCAAAGCGAAATAAATTCGCCGAAAAAAACTAAAATTTCAACTTTTTTAAATTTGAAGAAAATCGGAAATAAATGCAAAAAATAGCACATCAAAACAAAACACATCGAAACTCAATGTAAAATAGTTAAAGGAATCCCTCCGAGGGATCCTAAAAAAACGCGAACGCCAACCCCTAAGGGGTCGGCCTAACGGTTCGACTTACAGTAGTTCAATAATAACAAGACAGTTAGATTAAAATACAATATTTATTCCAAGGTATGACCCGCACTCTATCAAGTCCAATTTAAGACTGTCTGACCAACTCTATCTAAGTCTAAGAAGCAATGATAGGTTCCCACCAATTATTGCTGGCATTGCATAAATGATGTTTGCGCGCGTATAGTAGGCTAGCAGCATATTGACCAACGGGAAGGTGTCGGGTGGTGACCAGCAAGTGACTTGGCCAATGAACTGCTGACTCTGTGTGAACAGGTAAATGCATCCAATGGGAAGGTGTCGGGTAACCAGCAAGTGACTAGGCTAATGAACTGCTGACTCAGTGGGAACAGGTTAATGCATGTTCCACAGGTAGGTGTCGGATGGTGATAACTCCTCCCCCTCTAAGAATCTACGTCTCGTAGATCTTAAGTTGACCACTAGGTCAAGCCGTTACAGATGGCAAGTTATATCTTAGGATTGGCGGGATGCTGGGGTTAGCATGAAGCTTGCGCCAAATTAGGTAGACGACATATGCCACCAGTGTAATGGTTGCAGCTTCTGTAAGTATAGATTTTAAATTCTTGGCTTAAGTTACCTAAGCGTTCTATGTTCTGAACGCTAAGCTCGTGGACGTATCCCAAGTCGATCTTGTGGTCCTGGTTCGTTATGTTCATCAGAGCTGGAGGAAGAGCTTGTATGGTTGAGCTCATTGAACTGGAGATAGTCCTGTTTTTCAGTTGGATAGTCTCGTTGTACATCTGGATGATATAGGTACCTATGAGAGATCTTGAAACATTATGAGATTAAATCGCCATTAAAATTAGTGACAAAAATAGTGTCCTCCTTGATTAGCTCAAGAACTTCTTCATTGATAGTCTCGAAGGTACAGGTTGTAGGACCTCCTTTTAAGAGTCTTGGGATGCAGCTGTCTTCTGGAATAACTTCCAATGCTTTGTCTTCGCAGATTGTTGAGTTGTTGATGGAGTGGCACCTATCCTTAATCCCGTAAGTCGCTCTGTGGTTTATCAAAACCTTTTGGTATTTTAAGTCTATTCGTTTTCCATCGATTATCGAGGGTCTTGTTATTAGCAGGTTGAATTCCTCTTTTCCAACCTTGGGCATCGAAATCACATAAAGCAACATTGAACCATTGGTGAAGATTGATGGAGTTCCATATTCGATGGCTTCGATTTCATTAACGTATGGTAATGTGTCTAATTCGTTAATAGCTTGTGTGATTTCTGCTGTGTCTAATAGATTAGTGTTGATAAGACCGCTTTTTGCCATTTGGCAAGCTCGAACGATCTCATTTATTTCTTCTTTGATTAGCATGATTTCGTCAAGGGCATCTTGCTCAAATCTTCCGGAGATGACATCGTTTATTCCGCCCTCATATCTTGCAATACTGGAGTTGATTTTCTTGTTATCTCCTGTTGATTTTCAGTTATCTCCTGTGTTATTCCCAAAAGTTTTGCGTTGATTTTGTACTGCTGGTTATTGTTTTGGATACTTGTCTGTTCGATTCGGAGGATTTCGTTCCAGTCCGTAGCATCTGGGTTTCCTGCTACCCACTTCCATGCCGACCGTATCCAATTGATGGATCTGGTTTTCCTTGACGACTTTCTTTTCAAAAGATTAAGGCGTTCTTTTGCTTGTCGTACATGGAATTCTACTATACGCTTTCTGTCTTCATCTTTTATATTGTTACAGATCGCGCTTGACACTCCTTCTAACAGTATTTCGAACTGCATCAGGTCGATGGTGTGTACCAGCTTGAAACTTCCGTCAACGATCCATCCCTTCCCTTCCTTCAGGGAGACTATGGGAGCTTTATAGTTGAAGATCTGGAACCCTTCAGTAACAACTAAGGAGATTAATCTGCGGGACATTTTAATAATGAAAAAGAAAAAAAATGCTTGTGCTTGATTAGAAAAATATAAACATTCATTACGGTATTCTGTGATGTAGGTGGTGGAACTCATAGAAGTAAAACAAGAATTATTATTGATTGTTTTTTTTTTTTTTTTTTTACTTATAACTAGGTTGCTTAAGAGTAACTTATATTCTAAGTTAATTATGTGGAAAATTTTAAAGAATTGTAGATAATTGTATAAAGAATTGATAAGGGGTTTAAATTTTTTTTTTTTATACATTCTGCTTTTGCTTTTATGTATTTTAACTTCTCAATTCTTGATTTGTGTCTTATAAACATTACATCTAATGCTTGACAAAATTGTGACCTTATTGTCTTGATTGTCACTTCTTTGCAATGCAAGAGCTTGAGTTGTGTTGTATATATATTTGTTGGATAGGTAAAGCATGTAGTTAAAAAAAAAAAATTAACATGTAACATGCAATGAACTTATGTAACGTGTGGGGTTGCAATACATTTCCCTTTTCTTGACTGGTATTGTGCTTGTCGTAAGATACTGTTAATGTGATATTTTAATTTTTTCATTAACTTCGAGTTCGGTGCTTTCGGTGATTTGTGGTACTGTGCTTTTGGTGCAATTTGTTATAATATTACATTTTTGTGCTTTATGTTATTTTTTTGTTTTAAGAATATATATTTTTTGTTACATATTTTTACTAAGTGCGTTCAAGTTTTAGTGCAATTTTAACAATGACTTATATCTATATAGAGTTTTTTATTTGTGCTTTATGGATTTTCCGATTTTTGTCGGTTGTTACTGTTACTTTATTATTCCTTGCAACAATTTCCTTTCGGAACAATGGTCTCTGCTTGGATTTTTTTAAAACGAGTATAGATAATATCTCCTTTTTTGAATGTCTTTGGAGTGGTCTTCTTTTTGTTCCTCCAAAGATTCCCTTCCCCTTGCTTTATTTTTATACGCTCTCTAAGGTCTCGGCTAACTTTTATACAAAGTTTGATATCTGTTGAAAATTGAATCTTGCGCTTCTGTTAAAGAAGAGTTCAGACGGTTTTCGTTTCGTGACTGAGTGAATGGTGTTGTTGTAACGGTCAACGGAAATACTTAACAGCTCTTTTAGCTTTAAATCCTTATATTCTGCTTTAAGGCAGCGGAAGATTTCAAGGACTGTAGAGTGGAATCTTTCAACCTAGCCGTTGACTTCACTTCTGTTAACTGGTGTCTGATACATTTTTATGTCCAGAATTTTGATGAAGTTAACCATCAACGGACTAAGGAAACTTCTTTCATTATCAGTGACTAACATTTTCGGGACGGTGAAGTAGTGTAAGATTTTTACCAGTTTATCTCTCAAGTGTATGGACGACTTATTTTTAATATGAAAGAGCTTGGCAAACTTTGAGAATTTATCGATACAGGAAATAAACCTTTCATCTTGTACTTCCATTATGTCCAAGTGCAAAATTTCACATGGGTATGATGGGACCGGTGTTGGTTGAAGTTCAGGAGTTGCAGGGTGTCTGTCATATTTGTTAGCCAGGCAAACATCACAGGATTTAGTATATTTAGTGATTAAAGAGTTCATCTTTGGGAAGTAATACTTCTCTAGGAGCTGTTCTTTATTCTCACGAGCGTTTCTGTGAGCTCTTTTAGGCTCCTGGCTTATAAGATCCCAAACCCTTTTTTCATTGGCAACATCCTCCACAACTCTTTGCGTTAGACTGATTTTAAAGATAGAAAAGTTCTCGACATATACTTCTTGGAGCAGTGCAATATATTTCTCAGGAATTTTCAAACCGTTGATCATATTTGGATTAAGTCTGGATTTAAGAATCTCTATGAGAGTGATTTTGTCTAAACATTCCACTGAAATGTAATGCCTTGTGTAACCCGGATGTGCGTTTTCGAAGGCATCACATCCCTTGGCCACTCTTATAAAGATTTACGGAAACCGTTGATGGGGACTTCCACATGAGGAATGAGATCAGAGGAATCTTGTTCGGCACTGTGCATAGTCTCGCAGGCAGATTGCGTAGAGACTGAATCAGAATCCGTGAAGGATCCGTGTTCGGCTGCTGTGTCTGTACTCGAGTGGCAGGGTTTTGTTTTGCCACTCGTTTCAGAAGCAGATTCTGTACTTGAATTACCCTGTAAAGTGTTCACTTGATAGTCCAACTCAGCATGAACTGAGGAGGTTAAGTGTGGTGTCTTGGTTCTTAATCTTGACAATGCATCGGCAACGAGGTTAGATTTCCCTGGTCTATAGATGAGCTCATAATTATACTCTTCTAATCTAGATTTCCAACGTTTTAATTTTGCGTTATAGTTACGGTTGCTTAGAGTGAAAGTTAAGGGTTGATGGTCTGTAAAAATAAAGATTTTCTTCGCTCCATAAACGTAAGAGCGCAAGTTGTCTAGGGCCCACACAATCGCTAACATCTCTTTCTCGTTCGTTGAGTAGTTTTCCTCTGTTCTGTTAAAGACGCGGGAGATGAAAGCAATTGGTTTATCTTTACCTATTTCGCCCTGAGACAGCACGGCTCCTATTGCCATGTTTGAGGCATCCGTCGTCAAGTTGAAGGGCCTGGTGAAATTTGGGAAGGCTAAAATTTCGGCCGAAGTTAGTAGGGTTTTAAGATCCTCTAAGGCTTTCATTTCCGTTTCATCAAGGTGAACGGGGATTTTCCTTGATTGATTAGCCTTGATCTGAGCATTATCTCCGCGAGTAAGGTTTGTCAGTGGCTTTGCGACCTTCGCATAATCTCTGATAAACTTCCTGTAATAGGAAGTCATCCCAAGGAATGATTTTAGTTCTTTTAGGTTCTCTGGTGGTTCGATATTTTGAACCGTTTCAACCTTTTTCTTGTCAGGAAGAATGCCTTCGGATGTGATGACATAGCCGAGAAACTCCACTTGCGTTTTTAAGAAGTGGGTTTTCTCTAAGTTGACCTTTAGATTGGCTTGATCCAATTTCTTGAGTACAGTTTCGAGATTGGTGAGATGCGTTTCTACGCTGTCGCCAAAGACGATGATGTCATCGATGTATACGTAACATGTTTTCCCTATGTAAGGCTTGAGAACATCATCAACCATTCTCTGGAAGATTGCGGGAGCATTCTTCAGTCCGAAAGGCAACCTAAGGAATTCGAACTTCTCATTCATGGTTGAGAATGCGGTTTTGGGGATGTCGGAAGGTTTCATCGGTATCTGATGAAACCCAGAGGTCAAGTCAAGTGTCGTAAAATATTTAGCCTCCCCAAGACTCGCAAGGTTTGAGCTAATATCAGGGATAGGGTATGTATCTGCAATAGTGACAGCGTTTAATCTTTTATAATCGATTACCATCCTATACTGTCTCTCTCCGTTGGGCTTTGGTTTTTTGGGAACCACCCAAATTGGAGAATTGTATGGACTCCTGGAGGGTCTTATTATACCTTCTTCCAAAAGTTTTTCGATCTCACTTTCCACCTCACCCCTTAGACAAGCTGGGTACGGGTAACTTTTCGTATAGATTGGTTCGTCCGTACTAGTTTATATATCGGCTTGAATAGAGTTATCTATGAGTTCGCTGATATTGAAAGGTCCGAAGAGACTCTGATACTTTTGGACTAGTGTTTCTACCTTCTCGATTAATTCGGCTGAAAGGTCGTCCTCAAGGATCACATTAGCTTCCCTGGAGAGCCTTTCCTTGAGTTTAATTTTGATATCATGTTTTAATATTAAAAGGTTATTTTTTCTATCGATCATTGCTTCCATTTCCTTCAAGGTATCGTCGCCAATGATACCATCAAAAGACTCGAGGCCGGGTAATATATAAAATTTGAAAAGGGTTTGGTCTCCCATATCCGCAAAGAATCTACCAGATACGTACTTACTAATTTCTACCTTACCAGCGGCAGATTTTACCTTAAAAGGTTGTTCAATAGTAACCGTGGGTTGATTAAGATTTGGGTTCAGGAAGTTCTTGTTTGCCCCGGTGTCAACAAGAAATTCAAGAACTTCCCCGTTCTTTGTTATATAGTCTATATATGGCACGCTGGATGGGCGTCCTTCATAAAATTTACCTGCTCTTCGAGGGCATCCTCCGCCGTTTCTAAATAGGGTTCTACTTCTTGCCTTATATTTTCATCGTCCTGCAAATGGAAGAGGCGTTGATGCTTGCTCGGAAAGTTTTCCGATTTAGCATTCCTCTTAAAGGGATTATTAGGAGGGCGATTCATGTAATTTACTTGACGGGTCTGCATTGACCGGTCAACATCCATTTTTGGTAATGGTTTTGGCCCTGGCCTAGGGGGAGCAGTTTGGTTACGCGGTTGAACATGAGATTGAAGGTGAGGTTGAAAATTTCTATTCGGATATTGGATAGGCTTGAAGTTTGGATTGAAGCGCCTCATCGGTAGATTGGGTCGGAATTCGTTTTGGAAACTTTGATTAATAGGGGCAGTGATCGTGTTTGATCCTGTTGACGAGTGGATATTGTGACTCCTGTAATTGAGATTCTGCATCTCTAGGCATGACGAATATGCATCAGGCAAGGTCTTTGGTCTTTGGATGATAAGCATCCGTGAAATGTCGCCGCTGACACCACGTACAAAGACATCTAATGCCCTGTTTCTATAAGCTTCAACCAAAGCCTTAACGGTTTCATCCGTGTAGGTTTCCGTTTTTATTTTATTCACCATAAGGGATAATTGGTGGTTAACCGAAGCATAAAATTCATCGAGTTGACTCCCTTTCTGAGTCAGCTGACTCAATTGGTGATCTAGGGTTCGCATGTCCCTTTTGTCTGCATAATGCAGACTCAAGCATTTTTTGATCTCAGACCAATCTGAGTCAAAAATATTGTATGATACTAAAGCAGCATCCGCTGACCCCCTGACTTTTCCCCTTATATGCTGGAGGATTGCGCGGAATATTGGTTTGGTTTTGACTACGTCAAAGTCTCGGAGAATATTTTCTACGGCATGAACCCATGAAACGTATTGCGTTGGGTTTCCGTCAAAGACTTGAAGTTCTTTGACGCTGTCCGGGAGCCGGCTAATCTCCTTGAGCTCGGCCTCGTTTTGCGGGGGCCGAAGCTCGCCAGGGTTACTAGCAACGTCAACTAACCCGGCACTGCCTTGTGGTGGACTACTTTCCAAGAGTTTAAATCAAGCATCGATTCTTTTGAGGTAATTGTCTACCACTTTTTGACACATATTGGGCGGTATCTCAGCCCCAACTTGTTGTTGAATTTTGGTTTTCAAGCGCTCAACAGTTAAAGGTTTATCTGCATAAACACTGCCTTTCGCGTACCCCCCACAAAAAAAAGTCCAGCGGTGTCAAATCGCATGATCTTGGTGGCCAGTTGATATCGCCACGACGAGAAACTACGCGGCCAGGAAAGTCTCTTGCAATAAAGCCATACTCGCTCGAGTTGTGTGGCATGTGGCACCGTCGTGTTGAAAGCACATATTCCCCAAGTCGTATTCTTCAATAGTATGCAAAAAAAAGTCGGTTATCATACCATAACGCTCCGAATTGACAGTTATACTCGTCCATCGTCGTTTTCGAAGAATTAAGGTCCAATCACACCTCCGGACCAAAGAGCGCCCCAAACAGTGACTTTTTGTGGATGTAATGGCCTCTTTTCAATTACTTGAGGATTCTCAGAACCCCAAATACTACAATTTTGTTTATTAACATACCCACCGAGTGATAAATGTGCTTCGTCGCTGAAGAAAATTTTGTTCGAAAAATTGCCGTCCACCGCCTGTTGTTCAAGCACCCATTCGACGTATCTACGACGTTGTGAATGGTCAGCTGGCTTCAGTTGTTGTGTGAGCTGGACTTTATATGGATGTAGGTGTAGATCTAAATGCAATATACGCCATAATGTGTAGTAAGACAGTCCTAATTCCTGATAACGGCGAGGAATCGACACATTCGGGTCTTCGGCAACACTTTCACTTACAGCAGCGACAATTTGGCAATTGCTTGCGTAGTTGGACGATTTTGTAAACCATTATCTCATCTTAAAGCACGATATGTGGCTGGGGCAGAATCACCATTTTTGCAGTAGGTTTTAACAATTTGTATGCGTTGTGCGATAGTTAAGCGATCCATTTTCGTAAATGTCAGATTTTCAACTGAAAAAAAATTGGTTTAACAACTTAGTTTGACAGATGTCGAATTTCAGCCCTATACTTTTGAAACCGCAAAATGCATAACCCTTCATATATGTTTTTAAAATGAAATTTTTCGTCTATTATAACCCCAAGATATCGGCAATGTTCGGACCAGTCAAAGTTGATGGAGCCTATCATTTGGGAGAAAACAAGATTTTCGACGCCTGGTAAACCACATAGCTTGCGTTTTCAATGGACTTGTTAAGCTATTCCTTAAAAAGCAAAATAAATTTTATAATATAAAGAAAAAGAAACACGGAGCTGATATTAAATTTTTGTATAGGTACTTTAAATCAAGAGCGAAACTTATAAACAGCATGAACATTAAAATGTTGTAATGATATTTTTATAGAAAATGTAATCCATTTATGTTAAAGTAGTATTAGTTATATAAGCAAAATATATAATTATTATGTGTAAGTGTATTTGGTAAAGCATGTTGATTATATAAGAATTCAATTTAACACGCACCTTATCAACTTGATTTATAAATTTGTCAATAATTAGTATTAAATTTCAAAATATTTATACGATGTTCATGGTTTACTTTAAGTAAACCCCTCCTTAAAATGTAGCAGCCATATTATTGGTGGAAACGTATTGTATTTCAATTCTTCCTTCTGTCTGCATGTCTCGAGTATAGTGATATCTTATATCTACGTGCTTTGATTTCTCATGGTGAACTGAATCGTCAGATAACTTGACTCTGGTTATCACAATGAATAGTCGTAGGGCCATTAATCAGGTTAATGAGTTCCTTTAGCATCAACCTTCTGTGCACAATTTCCTTCATAACCTCTGAAAGTGCCATGTATTCCATTGTAGAAAGGGTAACAGATTTCTGCTTTCTGGATTTCGCACTAAAAGGACCTTTGGCTAAAATGGCGACATTTCCTGTACAAGACTTCCGATCATCACGGTCACTACCCCAGTCTGAGTCCACATATCCATAAAGCGGTTGTTCTGACTTCTTATATATTATCTTGTAGTCTAAGGTACTTTTTAAGTAGCGCAACGACTCAGCGTACTAGCTGCAAAATCAATACAAGCCAGGTTACATTTGACAAATATATAAGACTTCCTACAAGTTCTATATATGGGTATTTTTTGATTTCCGCTTTTTCTGAAAAAGATTTTGATTTTTGAGATAATTCTTTAGTTAATAAGTGTTAGAGTATATTGGTGTATGTGATAATTTCGCTTCCTTTATTCCAAATTTGTCAATAATCTTTTCGCTATGATATTTCTGGTGAATGTAAATACTTCTTGTTGGATTCGTCCTTATTGATTCCCAAAATGTTATTGATTTCACCTAAGGCCTTCATCTCGAACTTTTTCGCGCAAGCAAATTTTTAGTTTTAATTAACAGTGGTATATTATCATTAAACCATCTACATACACAACACACAACAATAACAAATTTAGTATTATTTTCAATCTTGACTTATAAACAGGCGTCAGCAATTGATTGTTTGAGACCGATTTTTTTCACTACGCATCTAACTTGAGGTGCCATATACAAATGTTTATTAAGTTTGCATACCTTATTCTGTCCATGCTCACTTCCAGGTTGTTTTGGCTGTTTCATATAAACTTCATCATGAAGTTCTGCTTGGACATAAGCAGTTTTAACATCCATCTGATGGAAGTGCAAACTGTCCTCAGCAGTTTGCTCACAACCTCTAGCAACTAGTCTAGCTTTGTATTGCTTGTTAATGCCATCTACGCTAAAAAACCCATCGGTTAGACAAAATGTTCTTATTTTGCGGGCGATTAATCAAAGTCCACGTATTATTATTGTTAGCTCAACTTCAATCGCATCTATCCACTTTTTTCTATCTGGACTTTTCAGAGCCCCTTCAAAAGATAAAGGATTGTTAGATATGGAATTCACTAATAAATTTACCTCATTTGTATTATGCTTGCCAGTTCTTGGAATTTTTGTAACTAACTGACCGTTTACTATAAGCAAAATAAATATATTGCGGAACACATAATCGCGTTTACTTCACTGGGACTGTACTTTTGTTTACCTTGTTTTTTTTACTTTTAAGACTGACTCGGTTTGAGCTCAGATACCGAGTTGTCTTTCATTCTGTGAATCATTCTTCTAAGGTAGATTAAAACGAAGAGCAAGAAGAGGATAGTAACCCACCGATTGTATCGCTAAACAACAGGGGCTGTATTTCGTAAAACGAGGATCGTTAAAGTTTATTCGTTTTTTATGCGACTGACATTTCGCCGTCGTATAAGTTTCGTTTTTAATTGTTGTTCTTGCCAATTCATTTTTGATAATAACATATAGGCGTAAAGTTAGTTGCACTTAGGACAAAAATTTTTTTAATTATTTGGCAGTTTTTCATGGTTTCATGGATGCATTATCGTTTCGATAATTGCTCTATGTTACGACTATCGTTTTCATAGGTTTCATTTTGTTTCCTTTTGTTTCGTAATACGTTATAGCCGTCCAGATCATAAATACAGTATTTCGTTTTCATTCGTATTGCTGCAGATATCTGAAATTGTATCATTTTACAATTACCTTCATCCCAACTTATTTTAAAAATCGGATGGTAGAATCAGGAATGATAATTCGCTTACTCTACACTATGAATTCGATATTATTCTTGAAACTAGCGCTAGTTATGGGGTGTATATTGAATTTTGAGCTATTGGCAAGTGTTTCCTACATGCAAAATTTCAAGTATCTTAACTTACTAATTAGCTATTGTGAGTTTCTTGTAAAGTTTCTACACAAACGCAAAGTAGTTGGACTACCTATGATAAAAAAAAAACAAAAACCAGCTGATTCTTAACTTCCAATGGAAATATACTCAATATTTTGGTATTTCGCTCAAGATACATTTATCTAAGTAAAAAAAAACAAATCAAATAACTGGGTAGAGCAGTCTTACAAAATAAAGTAACGATTCATACATTTGAAGTGCAAAATAATCGGCCTACGGGTCTTTATTTTCCGTTCACCATGTTGTTACGTCGCATTTGGCCTTGATAACTGCTTCTATACGTCGTCGCATTGTGTCAACTAATATTTGACATTCTTCGGTAACAAAAGGTTCCCAAATGTTTATGATTTAAGCTTTTAGGTTTTGAAGTTTTTGCTTCGTTTTATGCCAGACGGTTTCAATTGATGAAAGGTCAGATTTCCAGTAAACGAATTGCTTCAGCAGATAACTACGCAATTGTAAGCCTTGCTTTATGGCCAGAAGCACCATCCTGTTGTAAAATGCAGTCCCCATCACTAGCTTGAAATCATGGTATTGATGGGAGAAGTTCATTTTGCAGAATATCCCTGTACTTGGTAGCATTGCCAATTTCATTTACAAAATGTAAATTGCCCAAACCCCTCCCAGACATGCATCGCCATATCATTAGAGATGCTGGAAACTTTTGAATTTGAAATCCCGTTTTCTTTCGTCGCCCACGCAAACTTCAAACCTGGACTCATCACTTAAATCTCCAAATAACGGACCAATATTGACATAAAATCCAGTTTTAACGTTGTTTGGCCCACTCCAGTAGCTGTTTCTTTTGTTTAGGTGTTAAAAGTGGTTTTTCGTTGGCCTATGTTTTTAACGAATTAAAAAAGATCTAATTTAAATAAATCTTAAACCAACCTGATTAAATTCGTATCCAATTTTTTAATATTCTGCTTACAAGTGTCGATTGAAACACTTTTGTCGATTCTTTCGCTCCATTGAACAGTTATTGCAGCCGCAGTTTGACATAGATTTTCTTTTATTATTTTCTTTAAATCTCGGCAATCTCGAGGATTCGCAATTGGTGGGCGTCCCGTTTTTTAACAATCTCCACATTTCCACTATTTTTGAACTTTGAGATAATGTTTCGAATTGATGAGCGCGGTAAATTGAATTGTTTTGCGATTTTATAGCTCGATAATCACCATTCGAAGTCTTTGGTTATTTATTCCCTAAGGTCTCCTGATAATGCAACGCCATGCACCATGGTTGACATTAAACTGCTGATGGCTTGCATAAAACAAGAGATCAATAAACAACAAAACAAATGCATGTAATTTTTTTAATAACGGTTAACTGAAAATCTATTTAAATCGCCATAGTCCAACTATTTTACATCCCAGAGAGAGTAGTCCAACTATTATGCTCTATCTTTGTTGAATTAATGCGAACTGGAGCCATATTTGCGTTCTAAAATTTAGTTCTGTTTAGCCTAATTTACTTATTATGTTAATGTAATTTATTGCATTGACAAAAAAAAGTAAACAACCACTGCTTGCGACCAAAAAATATAGGTATATAAAAAGAGTTAATTTGTTAATTGATGAGTAAGCCAACTATTTTGCGTTTGGGTTGTATGACTATTAGCAAAATGCTATCGAGCCGCAATCCTCTAAATTAAAATATAAAACAGCTGGTATGATTTCTAACATGGGGCAGAGACGGGCTTTTACTCTACAATAAAACATGTATACAGTTGAACAAACTTCTATTGTGATTGCGGTAGCAGAAACCAAAATAACTTCTTCTTCACTCATTATGAAAACAAGGGCACATACTATTCAAACATTTTTCAACAGCCCCAGTAGGAAATTTCGACATCAATGAAATGTTTTGGTGAATTCATCAATGGATTCATCGACTATTACCACCGATGAGCAGTATGTAATGATTTCATAAGAAAATGTTGCGCATTGTTTCATCAGCTAACTAAATTCAAATGAATTGAATGCTTACAATTTACTACAGTTTCAGTTACAAAATCATAAACGATGATTCCACTGATGAAGAGTAATGATTAGACTCATGTGTTTGTAAATAATGTTTGGTTCTCTGCGGTGGTTATTCTGTTTTCTTCCCCAGAACAAAAAAAATGCTAACAAAAAAGCCTTAAAAAATAAAAACAGGTTTTCTCTGCCATGAGGAGAGCGACGAACATTTCGTTTGTTCTACCTTCCCCGAGAAATGCGCTCCCTCAGTTTTCGTTGGTCATGACATGAGTTCGTGGGTTTTTTAGAGAAAGTGAAAAACCAGAAATTCCAGTTTTGTTCACGATCATTATCATCATTTAACACATCAAAAGAAGTTTATTTTTTATCAGTGTTCTTTTTTGTTCAGAAATTGTATTGAGCCTGTTGAAAGGTTACAATTATTAACCTAAAGATATTTGGCGACTGGTGGGTATTTCTTCGACTTTATTCAAAACAAAATTTAAAAATGTCAATATATCTTTTAGCGCATATAGGTACCTGTACTTAACAGGTACCTAGTACTTAATACTGGCGTCTGAAAGTGTAAAACCTTCGCAGAATTAACAAAATGAATTGCTAAAACAGAAATCAGATCAAATTTAAAAGAATCAAATAATAAGGTTTACTTTCTCATCAAGGTTTTGTCAAGACTACATTTTAATTACTATAATTAAAGGAATAATCGTCGAATTAAAAAATTAAATTAATAAAATGATGTTTGAGGGTATACCATACATATAAAATGTTTCTGATTCGGTAAAAAAAACATATTTCCCCTTTCACAGAAAACTGACACTTTCATGTGATTTAATGCATTAAAAAATAAGGGAAAAAAGAAGTAGGTATCATACGCGCTTTAGCTAGTGATTTCATAATTGAACATTCATGGCATTTTTCATCATATATAATTCATATGCGAATTAACGAGTTACATTAACAAAGTGAATTAATGGATAATCATTCATGTCATTTTCACCTGCTGAATAAGCAACTCTAAGTTATCTAGGGATTTCACAGCTTAGCTGTCATGCTATTTTTTATCACATATAATTTGCTTATGAATAAACTAGTTACCCCTACTTCGTGATTTCACTGGTAAATATTCACCTCGAAAATCACTTGGTGAACGCCTATGATAGCTCCATGTTAAATTCAACGATGTTTTCATACCAATCTCATGGGGTGTACCTTCCACTCATTGATGAAAAAGTTGGTGATTCATGCATGAATTTTTTGAAATTTCCTACTGGGGCAGTGCCTCCCAAACGTTCATTTAACTAAGACAGGTTACCATGTTGGTCAACATCGACAAGTAGTGTTTATCGGCATACAGAGGAATCAGCTTAATAAAACGGAGCATCAGGGCCTAATAGCTTGGAATATCCCACTGTAGGTAATTGCAAATTTGATACAAGTTTAGAAGTTAAGAAACGAAACTTAGTAATAATTATAAAAAGGGAGCGAAATTAAAAATGATGTCATTTTGTACGTCTACAAATTTGACGATCTGGTCAATCATTAAAAAAAAAACACTGCTAGCATTAAATATTAAACCACATTTTGGCAAATTTTAAGTAATGTACGACCTTTTATATTGAAAGTGTGCGAATCATTTTATAAAATTAAATTTCAATTTATAACTCCACTTGTGTACTTAAAGAAATAGAGTGAACATTCTAAGTACCTTGTGGTTGGGTCACCCTGCAACTAGTAAAAGTTTATACCAATAAATGTCACTCAAAATGTTTATAACTAGTATACCGGCACATAAAACTTGTAGAGAGAAGCCTAAAATAAAGAAAAAACAATTAGAGTGCTGAACTGAACTTAACTAAGAGTAGTTGTTTTTTTTTTATGAAAGATCAGTTTGAATACGGGTCAATTTTTCTACTGAAACGGAACATTTTGGTGCCGAAACCCGGGAATTAGTTCCCAACAAAAAAGAAGTAGATTGAAAAAAAATCGAATAAGATCCCGATCGCGGTGGAAAGGGCCTAATGCGTGGTGACGAAAAAAGCAATATAGAACAAAAATTATTGCACATTTGAAAGGGCGGGGATAAAATACTTTTTGGATTGAGCTACGGTTTATAGCAATTAATTAAGGTGATAGGGCCCTGATTCCTACTTCGAAGCCGACGGCGATCGGTGATCGTAATGAATGTGGAATTTAGCTAGAACAACTCATTAAATACTTTGAAAGGCTACGGTCTGGGTCAAGGTCAAAGAAGGCAAAGGGTCTCGACTTATTATGAGTGTCACAACAAAAGCTTTATATTAATTCTGATTTTGAAACTTCTAAGAAATATAACAATTAACCAAGTCAAAGCTCTACATTGTCAATAATTTCGTCGTTGGGCAACTTAATGGAGATTTGATTTGAGTGGGAAGAAAAGAGAGATATTCATAATAACATTATATTATTACATATCATTATATTACAATTACTTCAATATACATGAATTTCATATAAATTATATAGAACTAACAAAAACCTATCTCTGCTTTAGATAATGCGAACTGAAGCCAAATTTTTTTTTTCAAATTTAGTTCTGTTTGGCCTAATTTACTTATTACATTGAAATCTCCGTTGGGCGGGCAGCCATGGTGCAGAAATTTTTGTCCGCTTAAGGGAGTTGTCCGTTTAAGGAAATCAAATAAAAACACCAATTTTCAAAATTGACAGAAAATAAAAATAACAAAAATATATAAACTTCACTTCTTTTTTCATTGACATGCTCGTTGATTTCAACAGGAACTACAATATTTTCATCCATCAACACAAATCTTTCAGGTTATCTATCTAATCTGCATTCATGAAGGATCTTGGAAATTTCTATTAAATTTGCTATAGGTAGGCGAATCATCTTTTGGATCGAATTCACTCTCCTCCAAATTCAAACTTGAAACTACCTGAGCGGAAATAAACAAAAATCTAAAATTCCAAAAATAATCCTTTTTTACGTCAAAACAAAATCACTTTCTATTCAGTTTTTGTATGATTACATACTTGCTTTTAAAGCACTTTTTCGTATCATTTAATAACTTTTGAATGCCCAACAACAACATGAGTGTGCTACCACCAAGTTTTTTCTCAATTATTTTTGCCTGGAATTATAGCTATTTCACGACTTGCCAAGGTCGATCAGCAGATTCCCTTGCTCTAGTGGTGCTGGTCTGCCTACTTTTGAATTTCAATTGAAAGACTTCTTATGCCTTCATCGTGTATTGAACCATGACCAGCCGCTTAGTAGGCAACGCACTTCGCATCACGCCACCGAGCCCACATGATCAGATGCAATTGATAAACAGAAAAAACCTACATTAGGTTGGATCTGATCATGTGGGCTCATAAGAAAATGTTGCGCATTGTTTTATCAGCTAACTAAATTCAAATGAATTGAATGCTTACAATTCACTATAATTTCAGTTACAAAATCACAAGCCATGATTCCACTGATGAATAGTAATGCTTAGGTTCATGTGTTTGGTTCTCTGCGGTTCCACAGAAACCTAAGACAATCTTGATCTTTTTCACTAATTCTTACCAGCAGAAACATTTCTTCGATATCTCCAGAAATCGCAATCTTTTTTAAGCGAAGACCATAAAGTACATCCGTTAATATTGTCAACTCGTCTGGTCCTTTAAGCAGCATATCGTTAAGAGGGGTACCTTGTGAGGAGGCAGCTCCATCCAACACCATCCGAACTTTTCCTGGTTTGTTGCAGTTCTGAACCATAAAAACTGGTAAGTACCAAACTCTTGAATCATGTTCCTTCAACTCGAACGAATTGAGTTTCCTCGCATATCCTTTGGATATCAAGTTGTTAATTTGATTGTTGATAGTTTCGCGCAAATTATTGTCTTTTCTAAGCTTCTTTTCCAAACACTAGTAGGGTAGGTATTTGGAAGAATAACCTCGTTGTACCGCCATAGCAATCCAGTCTTGAATTTAGCATTTTCTCTTTTAACAGTTTCTTCTAAGATTTGAGTAGCACGAACTTCATCAGTAGATTTCAATAAAGCTTTCTCCATTCCATAATCTTCTAATATATAATGTAGTTTTACTATCTCATGAAGATCTTTATTGAAATCACCAGCATGATAGACTCCAAATTCGTTACTATCTTTTATATTATTGCCTGCAACACACCAACCGAGTCGAGTTTTAATGGCAACAGGTTCATCAGAAGATCCTTCTCGTAACTTGTGGGCCAGCACAGCTTTTGATTGTTGATACCAATAAATATTCCACATTTTGCTTGATTGTATGATCTTAGTGGAATTCCACAGAGATGAGGATACTTATCAGCCAACGCGACTTAATTGATGGTCTGTATAGGTAATGCTAATTTCTTTACGGTTCGCACATCTCTAAGCCAGTGTTTTTCAAGTTGAGAATTATCACGGTCGCCTGAAATCTCTAATGGTATGATCTTTGAATCATTCTCAAGTCTAACAGTATCCGCAGTCCACTTAATGCACAAAGGCTTAGGAATCCCCTCCTGTTCCATGCTATTCGCAATCTCTTCTTCTCTAAGGTTAGTCAAGATCCATTGTCTAGGAAGGCATACGTTTCTAACGATTTTTCTTTGCCATACAAAGTTACAGGAATAATGCTAAAAAGCATATAATTAGCACTAAGTGATTGATGTTCATAGCAACCAACAACTGGTCCTGTTTTATTGGACTCATTACGATTATCATGCATACATTGATGATGTTTTGATTCACATCCGTTTATTCCGCAAACTGTTTGTCTACGGCATTTAAATCTTTTTCACTTCTCTTCTTCTCTAAGGTTAGTCAAGATCCATTGTCTAGGAAGGCATACGTTTCTAACGATTTTTCTTTGCCATACAAAGTTACAGGAATAATGCTAAAAAGCATATAATTAGCACTAAGTGATTGATGTTCATAGCAACCAACAACTGGTCCTGTTTTATTGGACTCATTACGATTATCATGCATACATTGATGATGTTTTGATTCACATCCGTTTATTCCGCAAACTGTTTGTCTACGGCATTTAAATCTTTTTGGATGACTTAAACAACCTTCGCAGATACTTCGACTATTTACCAAATTCTATTTGTTTTTGACTGATAATGCACAAAATTTATCGCATTTAATAAGTTTATGATTTCGTCCACAGAGATAACAACCACTATTTTTATTTGGTAAGTTATCTTTTGTTATTGTCTGATTTTCAGAATGCGCGTTTAGATGAGACTAACGTTTTTCAATTCTTGTTTCAGCCAATGCACATGGCGTAACCTTACGTGCTGCTTGTGCCATGTTATAAGGCCAATCACTAAAAGTTTTTAAGGTCTCATTACCATCAGTTGTCATTGCCCAATTGAGCTTTAATGAAGCTGGAAGCTTCCCTATCAATTCTTTAAGTAATGTTCTGTTACTCAGGTAATGTTTTAAATCAGATGCTTGTATCATACAATGCACATTACGAATAGAAAGAGCGAAAGTTATTAGGGTATCGAAACGATCTGCCTTTGGGCCAGGTTCTATTTTAATCTTCTTTAGTATATTGTCAACTATATATTCTGGCTGTCCATAAAGCATTCGAAGGGTCTCGATAATTTCTGGCACATTTGAAGGCATCATTAGACGAGTACCAACAGCTTCCAGTGCTTTTCAATTGTTACAGACGAATATCGAGGAGACAATTTTTCTAGTGAAATATTCTCTTGCATTGAATATAATAAACTTTATTAAAGAAAAATTATAGTTAGGAATAAACAATGAATTTAAAACAAACAGGAAAATACCTAAGAAATTAAAAAGTCTTTTCCTTTTCGACTATTCAGCTTCGTCTCCATATTATAAATAAAATAATTCCACATTAAAATTAAATAAAACATAATTGAAGCTTAAAGCTAAGACTTAAATAAAATACAATTAAATTGTATGAGTTACTTTCTATCAGCAACATTTCTCCACCCCCCCCACGAAACACTAAATTCATCTGTTGATTCATCTGTTGGTCGCTCATATACTCCATTCCCTGTTCTGACTATTGCTCTTCTAACTTGTCCATCTTTTGCTCTTGTTGTACCTATTCCCTTCATCCAGGATCCTCGTGGAAGATTGTTGTCCACTATAATTACGATATCATTTTCTTCTAAATTTTTAGTATTCTTAAACCACTTAGTTCTGCGTGTAAGAGTTGGCAGATATTCATTAATCCATCTTTTCCAAAACAAGTTTGCTATTTCTTGACTTAGTCTCCAGCTCTTAAGATCCTTATTATAAAAATGTTCAGGCGGTTTATTACCATTTGAAGAACCTACCAAAAAATAATTTGTTGTTAACGCCTCTGCATCTTCTGAGGTAATAATAATAAAAAAATATTAAATCATAAAACAAAAATTATTATATTAAGTTTTAAATTATTATTTTGTATATAAGTTATTAATTGGGAATAATTAATTAATTTATTATATAAATTTTGTCTTCCAATATATTCTTTTCATCCTTGATCGAAATTTAAATTTACATTTTTTCCAATTTTTAATGAATAATTAATCTCATAGAAGGGCAATATCTTTTATCTTCATATAAAAATGATGGACCTTTGAACCATCGGCAATTTTTGTCGAAGTTTGGTTGTTTGCTCCATTTTGTTGCCTCATCTGCGACATTCATTTTCGTCGGAACCCATCTCCAATCTTCCAGCTTTGTCATTTCAAGAATTTCTCCAACTCTAAACATTACGAATTGTTTGACTTTCTTTGGATCTACCTTCAACCAAGATAACACATTTCGAGAATCGGTCCACCTAAACGTTTGTGATATTTTAATATTATGGCTTCTAATAATTTTCTGTGCAAATCTGGAACCAATCAGAGCTGCTTGTAATTCTAATCGAGGTATTGACAACGGCTTTAGTGGAGCTACTTTGCTTTTTGCACCCACTATAATACAATCAACTGCATTTCCATTATCAAGCCTAAGATACGCGACTGTTGCCATTGCATCTTCACTGGCATCAACGAATACGTGTAACTGAACAGACAAATCTTTATATCCGTATGGATAATCACACCTCCGAATCGTCACATCCTCTACTTGTGGCAAATGTAGGCGCCAGTTTTCCCAATTAGCATGTAATTTTTTAGGAATTACCTCATCCCAACCAATTGAAAACTTCCATACATCCTGAAGTAATACCTTCAATTTTACCAGGTAAAACGAGAGAAAACCCAGGGGATCGAAAACTGACACCAGCACTCTCAATAGCTCTCGTTTGGGCTGTATTCTTGCTCTTTTTTTTTTTTATAACTTTGCACGCGCTCAAGGGATTATGAATACCCTTTATATGTTTTTTTAACACAGCGCGGCATCCGGTGAAAGAAGAGAAAGAAGGATAGAAAGATGTGTGGCGCGACGTATTGAGAACGGTGGTTGTTGACTCAGATTTATCTCCAGGGATGGCGGCATAACTAATGCGGAGAAAATTACCGTGTCTTATTGATTTATGTCTCTTATAATTCGCATTATTTTTTAATTTATTGCGTTGTCATATTTATGAGTAGTTTACTCAATCACATGTTGTTAGTGTTATGCCTGAACAAGATGTAATGAGTAAACCAGGAACTCATTTTATGACAATTTTTAGAATTGGTTTTTTTAATGGAATATAAGAAGACATAGACAACGGCAGGAATCGAACCTGCGACCACGAGGTTGACAGGCGAGCACACAACTATCGCGCCACGGCCACCCCCAAGCTCCATTCAAGACATCATTATGCCCTTTATTCAACTTCAGAGAAAAAGTTAATGTGTCTTCCAATGTATTCCACCATAGTCTACCACCTTTGTTGTAGAGTTTGTTTCATCTAGATGATCTTGAAAAGATTTTCCCAAGCTAGTATCCGTTTAATTCAAGGATCTAAGGACTTCAGTTGAATTAGAAATCCAATTTCGAATGTTGAATCCAGCCATGGAGTGTATTTGCTTCACCTCCTTAGACATTTAAATTGCCTTTTCAATTGTGTCAACGCTGTATAGCATGTCATCTACATAATGGTGTTTAATAATTATATTGGCCGCCTCAGGTTATGCTTTCCCAAACTGTTTTGCGTTTTGGTTTTTAAGATACTGCGCAATACTAGGAGAGCATCTTAATCCGAATGGCAGGACTAACATTTTGCATATTTCAGAAAACTATTGATGTTACCAAAATTCCACAGAAACCTAAGACAATCTTGATCTTTTTCACTAATTCTTACCTGCAGAAACATTTCTTCAATATCTCCAGAAATCGCAATCTTTTTTAGAGAGGTACCTTGTAAGGAGGCAGCTCCATCCAACACCATCCGAACTTTTCCTGGTGTGTTGCTGTTCTGAACCATAAAAACTGGTAAGTACCAAACTCTTGAATCATGTTCCTTCAACTCGGACGAATTGAGTTTCCTTGCATATCCTTTGGATATCAAGTTCTTTATTTGATTGTTGACAGTTTCGCGCAAGTTATTGTTGTTTCTAAGCTTCTTTTCCAAATACTTATGTCTCTTGAGAGCAATAGGGTAGCTGTTTGGAAGAATAATCTCGTTGTACCGCCATAGCAATCCAGTCTTGAATTTACCATTTTCTCTTTTAACAGTTTCTTCTAAGATTTGAGTAGCACGAATTTCATCAGTAGATTTCATTAAAGCTTTCTTCATTCCATAATTTTCTAATATATAATATTGTTTTACTATCTCATGAAGATCTTTATTGCAATCACAAGCAAGATAGACTCCAAATTCGTTACTATCTTTTATATTATTGCCTGAAACACACCAACCGAGTCGAATTTTAATGGCAACAGGTTCATCACAAGATCCTTCTGGTGACTTGTGGGCCAGCAACAGCTTTTGATTGTTGATACCAATTAATATTCCACATTTTGCTTGATTGTATGATCTTAGTGGAATTCCTCTGAGATGAGGATACTTATCAGCACATACGACTTGATTGATGGTCTGTATAGGTAATGCTAATTTGTTTACGGTTCGCACGTCTCTAACCCAGTATCTTTCAAGTTGCGAATTATCACAGTCGCCTGAAATCTCTAATGGTATGATCTTTGAATCATTATAAAGTCTAACAGTATCCGCAGTCCACTTAAGGCACAATGGCTTAGGAATCCTCTCCTGATCCATGCTATTCGCAATCTCTTCTTCTCTAAGGTTAGCCAAGATCCATTGTCTAGGAAGGCATAAGTTTTTAACGATTTTTCTTTGCCATACGAAGTTACAGGAATAATGCTAAAAAGCATATCATTAGCACTAAGTGATTGATGTTCATAGCAACCGACAACTGGTCCTGTTTCGTTTGACTCATTACGATTATCATTCATACATTGATGATGTTTTGATTCACATCCGTTTATTCCGCAAACTGCTTGTCTACGGCATTTAAATCCTTTTGGATGACTTAAACAACCTTCGCAGATACTTCGACTATTTACCAAATTCCATTTGTTTTTGACTGATAATGCACAAAATTTATCGCATTTAATAAGTTTATGATTTCTTCCCCAGAGATAACAACCACTATTTTTATTTGGTAAGTTATCTTTTGTTATTGTCTGATTTTCAGTGTGCGCGTTTAGATGAGACTGACGTTTTTCAATTCTTGTTTCAGCCAATGCACATGGCGTAACCTTACATGCTGCTTGTGCCATGTTATAAAGCCAATCACTAAAAGTTGTTAAAGTCTCATTAACATCAGTTGTCATTGCCCAATTGAGCTTTAATGAAGCTGGAAGGTTCTCTATCAATTCTTTAAGTAATGTTCTGTTACTCAGGTAATGTTTTAAATCAGATGCTTCTATCATACAATGCACATTACGAATAGAAAGACCGAAAGTTATTAGGGTATCCAAGCGATCTGCCTTTGGACCAGGTTCTATTTTAATCTTCTTTAGTATATTGTCAACTATATATCCTGGTTGTCCAGAAAGCATTCGAAGGGTCTCGATAATTTCTGGCACATTTGAAGGCATCATTAGACGAGTACCAACAGCTTCCAGTGCTTTTGCTCTCAAAGCCCTGTGTAATCGAGATAAATTTTCCTGATTTGAGAATCCACAGATCTTAGTATCATTTTCAAATGTACTAATAAAGATTGGCCATTCTTCAGGCCTTCCAGAGAATATAGGAAGATTCTTTGTCATTACTTGGCATGCTGCGATTTGTCTTTGATCGAGGATATCAGGCTCTTCAGTTCTAGATATTTTAGTTCTCCATTGCAAATTATTTTCTTCTAAGAAATCTTGAGGTTTTTTGAAAGTATTATTCACAGATTTAGATTTTTAGACCCTTAATTTATTTTGGCTTAGCCGCATACTAATGTTGTCGTTCAAGTCGTCTTCTGTCTTCTAATGCCATTAACTCATTTTTTTTTAATGAATTCCTGTTCCTTTTTTTCTCGTTCTTGGAGAAATTTGTCTTCAATTTTCTTCTGTTCTTCCAAGCGCATCAATTCTAATCTAAGTTCTCGACGACTTCTGCTTGAAGATGCAATCGATTTAACTTCTATTATTGATTGTTCTGAACGGGCATTGATTTTTGATTGAGATGCCTTCTTAATATGTCATCAATTTACAAAATGAATTGCTGAAACCTAAATTAGATCAAATTAAAAAGAATCAAATAATAAGGTTTAATTTAGCATCAAGATTTTGTCAAGACTACATTTTAATTATTATTAGTTAAACGTATTTCTTTTTTCTTAATTGAATGTTTATATTATTGAATAATCGTCGAATTAAAAAAATTAAATTAATAAAATGATGTTATACCATACCATACAATGTTTCTGATTCGGTAAAAAAAAACAGAAAACTGACACTTTCATGTGACTTAATGCATTAAAAATGAGGAAAAGGAAGTAGGTATCATACGCGCTTTACCTAGTGATTTCATAATTGAACATTCATGGCATTTTTCATCATATATAGTTCATATGCGAATTAACGAGTTACATTAACAAAGTGAATTAATGGATGATAATTCATGTCATTTTTCACCTGCTGAATAAACAACTCTAAGTTATCTAGTGATTCAACAGCTTAACTGTCATGCTATTTTTCATCACATATAATTTGCTTATGAACAAACTAGTTACCCCTACTTCGTGATTTCACTGGTAAATACTCACTTCGAAAATCACATGGTGAACGCCTATGACAGCCCCATGTTAAATTCACGGATGTTTTCATACCAAATTCATGGGGTGAAGCTTCCACTCATTGATGAAAAAGTTGGTGATTCATGCATGAATTTTTTTGAAATTTCCTACTGGGGCAGTGACTCCCAAATGTTCATTTAACTAAGACAGGTTACCATGTTGATCAACATCGACAAGTAGTGTTAATCGGCATACAGAGGAATCAGCTTAATAAAAAGAAGCATCAGGGAATATCCCGCTGTAGGTAATTGCAAATTTAATACAAGTTTAGAAGTTAAGAAACGAAACTAAGTAATAATTATAAAAAGGGAGCGAATTTAAAAATGTTGTTATTTTGTACGTCCACACATTTGACGATCTGGTCAATCATTAAAAAAAAACACGGCTATTATTAAACATTAAACCACATTTTGGCAAATTATAAGTAATGTACGACCTATTATATTGAAAGTGTGCGAACAAAAATTATTGCACATTTGAAAGGACAGGGATAAAATACTTTTTGGATTGAGCTACGGTTTGTAGCAATTAATTAAAGTGATAGGGCCCTGATTCCTACTTCGAAGCCGACGGCGATCGGTGATCGTAATGAATGTGGAATTTAGCTAGAATAACTCATTAAACACTTTGAAAGGCTACGGTCTGGGTCAAGGTCAAAGAAGGCAAAGGGTCTCGACTTATTATGAGTGTCACAACAAAAGCTTTATATTAATTCTGATTTTGAAACTTCAAAGCTACATTGTCAATAATTTCTTCATTGGGCAACTTAATGGAGATTTGATGTGAGTGGGAAGAAAATAATACCGAATTGTGGCACAAATAGTAACCGAGAGATATTCATAATTACATTATATTATTAGATATCATTATATTACAATTACTTCACTATACATGAATTTCATGTTAATTATATAAAACTAACAAAAATTGGTTGAAAAGGGAAACAGTAACTTCAGCGAAACACATAATGGCTACAAACAACGATGGAAGTTGCAGGATCGTCATCGCTTAGCGAACTAAAGGCGTTGCGATCCACAACAAAAGGTAGCTTAAGGCGAATTCGTCAGCTGGTTCAGGCCACGAAAGCCAGTCTTTCAACGCCCGAACTACAATGTAGATTAGAGATACTGGAATAGTATTTCAAGCAAATGTTAACTACGCAAATACAGATCGAAAGGCTAAGCAGTACTAGTGAAATGGAAGCTAGTGCTAAATCGCGTAATGACATGGAAGATCATTTTAAATCGTCATTCAATTTACCTAAAGTTCATAGAGGTGTATCTGCCGAGTAAAGATTGTTGGTAGATTCTGTAAAAAGCCATTTTAGTGCAATGCAGTCAATTGGAACATTGGAAACCATTGCAAATGCATTGATCATTCATATTGCATGTGAGAGACTTGATACGGATTCATTAGTCAAATGGGATGAGTCAATTGAGTATTCAGAAATTCATGGCAGAAATGTGAGGCAGTCTTGTCTTGTAGGTGTCAAAATTTGGAAGTCAGAGAATCTAAGTATTCGTCGTTGCCCTCAGTGTCAATTGGGGCGCCTAAAGACAACCATCGCAAGAGGCGTTAAAAAAAAGTGGTTGCCAATAACAATACAAGTCTTGCTGTATCGGATTTAGGCTGTCGGCACTGTAACAAAAACGGACACAGCATAGAGAAGTGCAGTGAGTTCCAGAACCTGAGTGTCGCAGATCGGTTTAAGGGTTTAAGGAGGTCAAGAAGCGGATGCTTTGCATAAATTGTTTAGGTACTGGGCACACGGTTAGAAAGTGCAGCTCATCAAAATATCAAGTATGTGGATGGCCACATACAATATGCTGTTTCATCGTTATATTCAAAATCTATAAAAAGCTGATCGTTTGCTGGCAGAGCCGGAAGTGGTAAACCCTGTAAGCACCTCTTTGCATTCATCGTTAACACAATTTGGCGAGGTCAGAGAATCTGGTCAAGTAATTTTGTCTACGGCGATGGTAAAGCTTCGTGACAATCGAGGACAGCTTCATAACGTTAGGGCTTTATTGGACTCTGCTTCACAGTTAAATTTTGTAACACAAGCAGCTGCTCAAAGATTGCATCTCAAGAAAACTCGCATTAATACCACGGTGTCTGGAGTTGGGTAGAAGAACATCGAGTTGAAATATAGTACGACTATTTTCATTAAATCCTGGTGTACCTCATTCGAAACTGCCGCAGCGGCTCTTATCTTACCGAAGATAACTAGTATACAACCTGAAGAGGCGCCTGACATCGAAAGCTGAAAACTTGTCAGATCCTAGTTTTAATAGTTTTAATATCCCATCATTTGCGGATGTCTTGGTAGGTGTAGATTTGTTCTTTAATCTGTTGTCTGTAACGCAGATCAAGGTCCATACTGACCACCCAAATTTGCGAAAAACACGATTCGGGTGGGTCGTGTCAGGAAGGGTGAAAACGACGAGAGTTAGTGTAAGTTAGATGAACTCGTCGTGTCATATTGTTGTCGAAAATCAGAACTTGGATTCTCATCTTGCTAATATCGTTGAACGTTTTTGGAAAATAGAATCTCTTCAAGTATCGAAGCCAACGTTGACAGTGGAGGCAACTCTTTTGCGAAAACTTTTCTTAGAGCAGTACAGAGAAATAAGGAAGGCAGATTTATTGTTAGCCTCCCATTGAAAGATGGAACCATACAGTTAGGCGCCTCATTGTGCTGTACACAAAAGCTTTTTGGGGGACTTTGGAGACGGCTCAGCAAGGATCCTTCATTACACCGGTTTTATACAAGAATATTTCGATCTTGGTCACATGGTAAAATTACCTAGAGCTGAAGATTCCTTAGTAAAATACATCACTCCTCATCAGTGTGTTATTAGACCGGAATCTGCAACAACTAGATTGAGAGTTTTTTCGAGCAGCCGAACGTCAGCCGAACGAGTTTATCACTAAATGACATTATGCTAAAAGGGCCCGGTTGTTCAAGATGAATTATTTTCAATCTTCCTTAGATTTCGTTGCTACAGGTATGCTATGACGGCTGACATCGCAAAAATGTATCGCCAAATTTTGGTTGATGAAAAAGTCACTTTTTATCAGTGTATCCTATCACGAGACCACCCAGACGAGGAATTTGATATTTACAGATTACTGACCGTCACGTATGGAACAAATTGTGATCCGTATTGAGCTACAAGGAGCCTCACTTATCTACCCGAGCAGTACAACAAGGAATGTCCGGTTGGTGCTCAAAAGCTAAGGGAAGACTTTAATGTGGATGATTTCATCTCAGGTGGTGATACGATTGAAGAAGTCGAACTCATCTATAACGAGGTACAAACGATCTTAGAATTAGAAAAGTTTATAATCCGGAAAAGGTTTTCAAATAAACCAACATTTTTGGAAAAAGTACCAGAAGATGCTAAAGGAAAACCTTTTAGGATTAACGATGCCGATATCATCAAAGCGTTGGACATCATTTGGGAGCCAAACTCGGGTGAGTTTTGCTGTTATCCGATCTGAAGAAGATATGGATGGAGCGATGCGTGTTGGCAGCTAGCAATCTTTAAATCCATTTTGCAGATGCATCCAAGAGACCTTACGGATGTTATGTATACATGAGGTCAATCGTGAATGGAACAGTCGTTGTTAGGTTGTTACACCAATTCCCAATTCCCAGGCTTGAGCTATGCGCTGCTGATTTGTTGGTAGTACAGCTGAAGGAAAAAGTGTTTCTGAATTTGCCTACGCGGGTGAAATCGGTCACTATTTGTTCTGCATGTGGCGCGCCAAACATCCATCTCCATGGGATACTTTCGTCGGAAATCGGGTCTCTCGGATTCAACAACTCACCAAGCTGTGTGGAGGCACGTGGGCTCGAAGTCCATTCCGGCCGATATTGTTTCGCGGGCTACAACAGTGGAGGAGTTATTGAAATCCTTCAGGTTCACAGGGCAACCATTCCTTTATTAAGAGGAAGATTATTGGCCAAAAACCAAGCTAAAGACGACCGAACTACATTCATTTAATGTTACAAGAGTATCGTGAGTGAAAAAATTAACACTAAATTTGAAGATACGATCACTAAATTTAAAGACTTTCAAAAATCTGTTCGTCGTTTAATAGTCAGGGAACATTTATGAGTCTCATTTGGCTCCAACAAAATTCATTTAAAACCGAAATAAAATTATTGAAGGGAATTAAAGAGATTCCAAAACAAAGAAACAAAGTAGTTTAAAAGCCTTATCCCCATTCCTGAAAAAAGAAAGTGATTGTGAGGCTAAACTTTTGAATGAGAATAAAGAAAATTCGAACCAAAACAAATTGAAGGCCTTATCTCCATTTCTGGACAAAGAAGGTAGTTTCGAACTTTTGCGCACTGTAGGAAGACTCAACAAGGCGAATTTAGGGTGGTGTGGAACAAAACTCCCTATATTGTTGATGCAGAAAGTTAGCACTTAGTGTTGTCAAAGATTGCCTACTTTGTTAAAAGTATTATCCTCGACTTCATAAAGAGATCGTGGGTAATCTTTCAAAAGACAGAGTTGAACTAACGAGGCCGTTTATGGTATCCGGTGTGGATTTTAGTGGACCACACTACATAACGGAAGGGCTACGAGGTCGGCCGCCAAGAAAGGTTTATGTTTCTCTCTTTATTTATTTTGGCTGCAAAGCTGTTCATCTCGAGATGGTTGGAGACCTTACAACGAAATCATTCATTGCAGTTTTGTAGCTCCACGAGGTATTCCACAGCGAATATATTGCGACAACGCAACCAATTTCGTAGGTACTAGACGAGGGTTAAAAGATTAAAAAAAACTACATTTTTCAAGAAGCACACAAATGATGAAATCCAAGCATGGATCGCAGCAGAGGGTTTGGAATTCAAGCATATTCCACCGCGCGCTCCACATTTTGGAGACTTATGGGAAGCCGCCGTAAAATCTTTTAAATTTTGCTTTCGTCATCCAAAACTATATTGAATTTCGAAGAGTTCAATACTTTGATTGCTGAAATTTAAACTATTCTCAAAAGTTTTTACAATCCAAATGGTCTTGAAGCCCTCACGTCTGGGCATTTTTTTAAAATTCTTTTTTATTCATTTTTAACTTATAACTATCTTAAAGCTTGACAAAAATGTTTAAAACTAGCCTAATTATCAATAACTTACAACTAATTAACTAGTTCTTTACGGGCGCTCGAAACTAAACTATATCTCTTAATACTAATGTCTTTCGACCTAAAAACTATTTTAGTTAATTCTAGTTATTTTATTTTTATTTTACCAATAATATATATTTAAAAAAAAACTCCGCATCATATCATATTTTTATATTATTCTTATATACTACCAAAAGCTGGGCTAAGAATAATTAAAAACTATATATAACTAACTTATACAATCTAAAAATAACTTAAACTAATTAAGATACCTAAAAATACCTAAAACTACTTAAGTCTATTTAAAAACTAGAACAGCAACAGCAGCATTTTTGTTTTTTTATATTTTTTTTTATATTTCGTTTACGCATGCAGAAACACAGAGACATTGAATCCACACATTCATGCACATACGTGCATACACATACGCACGCACATACATATACACACGCGCAGATACATGCTCATATGCTCCCGCATACATACATATTTTTTTTTATTTTGTTGGTGCCACCCCGACTGTTCCTCATACCAAATTTCCCCTTATCTATGTAAGTCGGCCAAGACAAACTCTTATCCGACTTTATATATCAGTATGATTGACTTTTGATCTGTCAAAGTGATATTGCGTTTTATAAATAGCTCTGCAAAAGCCTTTTAAATTAAAAAAAAAAACAGTTCACGAAAAAATACAAAAACCGGCCTAAATAACGTCTTGATTGTCAATTTTACCTTCCCAGTAAAAATTTGGTGTAAGTCTTACCAATTAAGATAAATAGATTCTAATTTAGTTTTAATACTAAACATAACCTCAATAAATGCATAAGAGAGGTCTGCTGGAAATCTCACCCGACCAGTACAGAGAAGATAAACGTAGAAACTTTTTAGTAATGGAATCAAAGTCAACATCCGAACGTGACGAAAATACGAATGAATCATCTTCTGTACTTTCCATCGAAAGTTTTAAACAAATTTTGGAAGAAAGCAATAGGAAACTTGTCAGCGAACTTGCTTCAAAGCCGATCTACAAGTAATTTGCACAGAAATAACAAATTTAAAAATTGAGTACGATAAAATTTCTGCTAAGGTTGCTCAACTTGAGCAGAAAAATAATGTCTTAGAAGATCAAATGGAGACATTATTGAAGAAAGGCTTGGAGTCGAATGTTATTGTGCACCTGCCCACGGCGACATGATAGAAAAAGCTAAATCCCTATGCGCGCACTTGCTGGATACTGTAGATGTAAGGGCTGAGATTGATCATGCGCATTTAGTATCCAATCCTAAAGCACGTACTGGGATGATTGTAGTAAAAACGAGATCCAGGAAAGCTGCTTGGGCAATACTTCAAAACACCAGGAAGCTTAAAAACACTGAATTCCACATCCATAAAGATCTCCCGTACAACACGAGGCGTAGATAGAGTAGACTTCTCCGAATTGCAAAATTTCTTCGAGGTAGATTCCCTCAAGTGAAAACCCAGCTTAGATATGATAAGCTTTTTATTGGTAACAATGTTTTTACATGGGATTTAACTAAAGACAACTTGAAATGCGGAATTTATGATCCAATGGATGTGCTCTGTAACATTTTTGGCGATAGCATGTTGTTTTCTTCACTTTAAAGTTTTATGGCCGAAATACAACAAGTAAACAAAATTGTAAGCAATGTCAAACACAAAACGTCAACGTCAACAGTGCCATCTGAAGTTTGTAATGTGTCATCTCTGCAAATACGTAAACCAGTCGCTGTAAACAATTTGGGTGCATGCACAAGCAGGGGCGGGAGTGATCAGGCAGGTGACCATTTACATGGTACAACACTTTGAGATAAAATCGTCTACCAGAATCACAACAAATTTTTAGATTTAAGAATATTAGGGTATAATGTCTCAGGGCTTAAAAACAAATTATATGCTATGAATTTTTTTAATTATGTTAAGAGTTTTCAAATATTTGTACTTTTTGAAATACACGTTTTAGAGGATGAAAAGGAGAAATTTACGGGTATGTTTAAGGAATATACGCTTAAATGGGTTCCAGCAGTTAAATCAAATACGTTTGGCGAAAAATTACTTGGATATTGTGAGAGTTTTGCAGGAGTTGTGAATTTTAAAATCGTTGAAGAAATGGATGTTTTGAAAGTAAAAGGCAATGACTCAGACATTTTCATCTTACCGATTTACCTTTACTGTAACCACTGGCAACGGGATTATGAACAACTTTGTGACGCAATATTGGATTTGGGGTCAATGGATTTACTTCTTGTTGGCGATTTTAACGCAAGCATTGGTTTGTCGGAAATCGAAAGATGAAGTTTGTGATGCTAAAGTTGCCGACGCTTTAGATGCAATGATTTTAAATGGAAGTTGCAAAGGAGATTCGAATAGAGAATATACATTTATTCCAGGAACGGCATGCTCAGTTATTGATTATTGCTTTATGTCTGGGAAGTGGAACTCAATTCTAAGTAATTTTAAAGTAGCTGCACAGACTTTCTCAGACCACATGCCTTTGGAGATTTCATGTAAAATAGCGGAAACGGGGGACACAGTCATAACAAATGATATAAGCCTATTGCCAAAATTGTTTTGGAGAAACAGATTTCAGACAGAGTACCAGCAAAATTTAAACAAAGAACTTGCTAATCGAAGATTAGAAAACAAACCGCTACTTATGGATGACCTTACTAAAATAATAGTAAGAGCTGTCCCAATAAGTAAAACAAGAGCTAGGAAGGATAGTTTCAAGCAAAACTGGTTTGATGCTGAGTACCTTAAAGTTAGAAAAAAAGCCTTTTCATTTTTAAGGCTCCTGAAGAACCATAACACTACATTCTTCAAAACTATGTATGCAGCAACTAATAGAGAGTTCAAGCAGTTGTGTAGGGAAAAAAGAAAACATTTTGAGCAGCAAACTGTGGCCATTTTAAATACGACTAGATCTTCAGCGGAATTTTGGAAAGCCCTTAAAACCATCAATGGGAGAACTAATCAAATTTCAACAGCCCTGCAAGCCCCAGAAATTCGAGGACATTTCAAAAAACTGCTCAGCACCCCGTACCAGCAAAATTTAAACAAAGAACTTGCTAATCGAAGATTAGAAAACAAACCGCTACTTATGGATGACCTTACTAAAATAATAGTAGAAGCTGTCCCAATAAGTAAAACAAGAGCTAGGAAGGATAGTTTCAAGCAAAACTGGTTTGATGCTGAGTGCCTTAAAGTTAGAAAAAAGCCTTTTCATTTTTAAGACTCCTGAAGAACCATAATACTTCATTCTTCAAAACTATGTATGCAGCAACTAATAGAGAGTTCAAGCAGTTGTGTAGGGAAAAAAGAAAAAAATTTGAGCAGCAAATTGTGGCCATTTTAAATACGACTAGATCTTCAGCGGAATTTTGGAATGCCCTTAAAACCATCAATGGGAGAACTAATCAAATTTCAACAGCCATGCAAGCCCCAGAAATTCGAGGACATTTCAAAAAACTGCTCAGCACCCCGCAATTTTCACCATTGTTGCACTACGCAACCCCATGTTTTATTGATGAGTTCTTGGATGCTCCATTCACAGTTTGTGGGGTGCAAAATATAATCGATAAGTCTAAAACCGGAAAAGCGCCAGGAGACGATCGAGTACCACTTGAGTTTTTTAAAAATTGCTCAAATTAATTCCTGTCCGCAATAACAACTGAGTTCAATAGAATTTTCGAGTCAGCAAGTGTTCCAGCAAGTTTAAGAAGAACAATTATATTCCCATTAGATAAAAAAGAAAGCTATGAGAACCCTGAAAACTATCGAGGCATATCGTTTTTGAATAATTCTGCCAAATTGTTTAGTACACTGATTTTCAACAGGCTCATACATTGGATTGATAATAAGGGAATATTGAATGAATTTCAAGCTGGATTTCGGAAGAACTATTCGACGCTGGATCAAATCTTCACTTTGATGAATATTGCAGAGCTTCAAAAGAAGGAGTAAGAAGCTTTATGCTTTCTTTGTTGACTTTCGTGCTTCTTTTGATTCAATTTCTCGGGAATCTCTTTTTTACAAGCTGTATAGATGTGGAATCTCAAGCAAAGTTGTTAGCTTAGTGAGAGCAATGTACGAAAATAACGTGGCCTATGTCTGGGATGGTGAACACGTTTCTGAAGAATTTAGAACACAAATGGGAGTCAAGCAGGGATGCGTCTTGAGCGCGTTGCTTTTCATCATATTTATAAATGATATCCTTGAGACTATTGGAGGAGGAATACAGTTTAGAAGTTTGAAAATTCCTGGTCTAATTTTTGCAGACGATATAGTTTTCCTCTCCGAATCTGTTACAGGAATGCAGCTTATGATAAACAGACTTGAGAGTTACTGCAATCTCTGGAATCTAAAAGTTAATTTAGATAAATCCAATATGATGGTCTTCAGAGATGGTGGTGGTAGATATGCCCGCAAGGAAAAATGGACTTTTAAGGGTGAACTTGTGGGTGTAGTTCGTGAGTATAAGTACCTTGGAATATCAATTTTTTTTTTTTATAACTTTGCACGCGCTCAAGGGATTATGAATACCCTTTATATGTTTTTCTTAACACAGCGCGGGCATCCGGTGGAAGAAGAGAAAGAAGGATAGGAAAGATGTGTGGCGCGATGTTCTGAGACTAGAGCTGGTTGTTGTCTCAGATTTATCTCCAGGGATGGCGACTGAGCTAATGCGGAGAGAATTACCGTGTCTTATTTATTTATGTGCCTTATAATTCGCATTATTTTATTTATTTCGTTGTCATATTTTATGGGTGTGCTAGTTTACTCAATCACATGTTGTTAGTGTTGTGCCTAAACAGCATGTAATGAGCAATGCAGCAACTTATTTTATGACAATTTTTGGAATTGGTTTTAATAGAATATAAGAAGACATAGACAACGGCAGGAATCGAACCTGCAACCACGAGGTTGGCAGGCGAGCACACAACTATCGCGCCACGGCCACCGCCACAGCGAATCTTAGCATGAAAACACACTTCCAGCACAAGCTAGGTGAGGCAAAAAGAGTTGTTTCTTCTATTTGGGGTCGATGCTTTAGTAACAGGTATATTGAACATAGTTCAAAAATAAAGTTATTTCGTGCCGCCGCTGCTTGATTTATGGTTGTCAAGTTTGGGGTTATAACCAAATGGAAGCTGTTGAGTACCACCATTCTGTGTAAAGTTAAATTACATCCCACATCGAGCAGACCTGCCAATTCTCTGTGATCTATGTAATCTTAGGGAGAGAGAGGGTGTATTTCACTTTATTGCAAGATGCCCAATCTTAAATGAGTTCCGTATGAGGTACTTTGGTGTTAATTCATTGTATATGAACGAAGTGTTGAGCATTCTGAACGGTAATCTTGGCTGGGAAATTCTATACAGATATACATCAACTGCACTCAGCTACAGGCACCACATTATTGATTAATAAAACGAAATTATGTATTATGATAATAATATAAAACAAATGTTAATCTGGTAGACGGCCTCTGGCCACACCATATAAAACTTAGTATAACCAATTGTAATAATTTATTTTTAATATGGAATGAAATAAAGCTTCTGTCAACTAACTATATCAATATGTTGTTCAGAAAGCCACTGGAACTGGTTCTCCTGTTTCACCCTATCCCTTTGGTCCCGATCGGACATAGTTCTACTGAAACGAAGGCGCTCTTCTCCACCTTGCGCGATGACGTCTCGATTATATAGGAGTCGCCTGTCTACAATTCTTCGGCTGACGTGGTAGATTAGCGGAACCGCCATTCTATCCCGTAGCAGCCCTCGATTGTCTAAAAAGAGGAATGCATTGGGAGGGATGTAGCCACTTAGCCGCACATTCTCAAAGTGTTGGTTATTAGGGTAATAAGCCCCAAAAATTGTTAGGGATATCGCTCTTGCAAGGTGACCCCGAATCAGCTCAATCAAAAAATTATCTATTCTGTTTATGTTGACTCCGTTCTGTAGAACCTGGTTGGAATAATATGGGGTGTACTCCGGCTCTGCTATTCTGTGTAATCTGTGTAAATAATAATCCAACGTCTAAGACATTGCCTCTCAAACACCCGAGTCTTTTCCATTTGAGATGGGGCAAAGTTGAACCACACCGGGCATCCGTAGGCAATCAACGGCCTGATGAGGGGCATGTAGCAAATCACCTTCACCCTGCTGTCAAGACAGCTGCTTTAAAACAATCGTTTTGGCAGGGCAAAGGCTTCTTTAGCCCTGGCCAGAGCAGCACATATATGTCTGTGGAAATACAGGTACTGATCCAACCAGATGCCAAGGTACTTTACTACACTTTTTCTCGCCAGTGGATGTCCATGTGGCCCTACGATCACTAGCTGCGCCAGTTCTTTCTCGTATCCCTTGAGGCGCTAGACAACGGAGACCTAAACAAAATAGTTTCTGATTTCTGGAAGTCGGCGAGTTAACCGCTCCATGCAGAAGAACATTATTAATATTAAAAATTGCGGTAGAAGTTACATTGCCACTCTTGACAACAAACTTTCTACCATTGAGCATGTCATAAAGCATATATAATTGAGGTTTACTTATACCTAGTCTGGTAAGTTTCCATAGAGACCTTCTAACCATACGGTGTCGAACGCCTTCTCCAAATCAACCAGACAGGCACCCGTACACTGCCTTTTAGTTTTGTTCCATTGGATATCAGAAACTAGTTTAGACGCGGCATAAATTGTGTCATGTCCCGCCCTAAGACCGAACTGATTATCCGGGATGATATTTATGTCCTCCGCCCACTTGAACAGGGCTCTATTAATAACTTTTACAAACACTTTGCTGATACTCGGAAGAAGACTGATCGACCGGAGTTTCGCCGGATTGGAGTTGTCCTTTCTCTTTTTTGGGACAGGGTGCATCACAGCTGTCTTCCACCGCACTGGATAATATGCATTATTCAGCGCGTTGTTAAACAGTCTGGTATAAATGTCAACTGCTTCTTGAGGCAAATGTCGTAGTACAACGTCGACTCCTGCTGACTTCTTTTTCTTTAATGAATCGAAAATGATCTAGAGCTCATTCTTCGAAATTAATAGCGGACTGGGCCCATTTCTCTCGGCGCTTATGGCCTTTGCCCAATTTTCATCATTAAACGCGGTAAAATCAAGGTTCTCAGATCGCCATTCGGTTAAATCATTCCGAAGCAATACGTGATGAAGCAGAGCTCTGTTCTCCAGGTCATGATTCGGGCAAATGCTAGCACTCACCTTGTGCACTTGCTGGAAAGCAGCCCCCACAGCCTCCACTTTCTCTAGCTGATCTTCGATTATATAGCTCCTTTCTTCTAAATATCTTATTAATTTTTGGGAACATACTCGGGTCGCTAGAGTTAACGGCCCGAATTTTATTGTCCCAAAACAAATTAATAGATGACCTATAATTTTCCTTGATCAATTGGTCGATGTTTTTGATGGACGACTTCAGTGTCCTAATCTCCAAATCCCGTGTGTCAGTAAAGCGTCTGTACAATCGATTTAGTCTTGTCAGTAGTTCACTTTTTTGTCTGTATAGTACGTCAATAGTAGTGTTGCGGTACATGCCGGTTGCGTTACGTTCTTTGTATTTCGGTATTGTACTGTTCATTGTTCGTTGAATTGTTTCGTCTATTTGTTCTATGTATCTGTCGATTTCAGTATTTGTCAGATTCCTGTCATTTGGTGGGAATATACCATTTGAACGTAATTCACTCAATAAGGCGTTGGAGAAGCGTGGCCAGCGCACCTTACTGTAACTGTAAGTATGTACAGGCACATACTCATCTAACTCCATAAGCTCGTTCGGAAGTTGTATTACGGCGGCGGGTCCACAGTGGTCACTGTCGTACTCGATCATTCGTAAACAATTTCTTGGCCGTTTACCCACAGTGTTAGTAATTGTTAGTCTTGAGTCTTTCAGCAATACATCCAGATAGGCACCACTTCTTGGAAACGATGGCCTTTCTGTAGCAAGAAGTTCGATGCGATACTCAATGTTGTACTGACCCATCCAATTATGCAGATGGTTACTTCGAGGATTTTGTATTTTATTTCGCAAATCTATGTTTTTGGCGTTTAAATCACCAGCCAATGTGTAAAAGTTCTTTTCCAAGCTCAGTCTTAAGCATTCAAAAAGCTTTTCAAGCTCCGTTATAAACTGGGTGGGTTGAAGTGTTTCCGGGGTATAGGTAGCAATCACATACATTCCCTTCCCCTGTTGGAGCTGAATGCATATGATATATGCCTCTAACGTCTGAAATGTTCGCACATCACTATTATATATTACCTTGTGACTAATGCCTTTACGTATAAAGATTGCGCCGCCTCCTCCTTGAGTGGTGTTGGGTCGGTCTCTTCTTACGATATTGTAATTGTTGTTAGTCAATTTATGTCTCTGGTTAAGCTTAGTTTCGCTAGCCATACACACATCTGGATTTATGTCTTTAAGCAATTGGAATAAATTCGGTAGAGATGATCCACTCTAGTCGCCTGCTCCCTGATCTAGTTTTGAAGGTCTTGTTGTAAAGTACGTACCTTACAACTTTCCCTTATCACTTCCCCTTATCATTCCATCCAACTAAACCCATACTTACTTCAACCCATTGCAACTTCAAATTCCCACAGCTATCATTTCCTTTTGATTGACCAATATTCCATATTCATCATTTACTTTAATTGCCCAACTACAAACCACTTCAAATTCCCACAGTCATCATTTCCTTTTGATTGACCAATATTCCATATTCATCATTTACTTTAATTGCCCAACTACAAACCACTTCAAATTCCCATATCATCATTTCATTTTCTATATCCAACGATCAATGCACTCCCTTACTTTTCCAAACTATTAAACGTGCATTGATCCCAAAACCCATTTCATTGCCCAACTCTTCTAAATCTCCATATCATTATTTTATATATCCAACGATCAATGCACTCGCTCACTTTTCAACATATTAAACGTGCATTGATCTCAAAAACCAATCGCGACTGTGACCAGGCACACTTGTGTTCATGTTGCATATTTTTTCCGGTTTGGAGTCGGGTAGCGAGGCAGACATCGGGCACTGTTGTTTTCGGACTGTCGTCGATAGGGTCGTTTGTTAGCATTACAAATTCTTTTATTTTGAACGGCAATACTAATTCTTTATTTCTTATCTTTTTATTTCTCATATCGTTGTTGTAAAGAAAAACTCCAAGTAAGGAGTATACTATATACATGTAAATTTGTAAATTAGATTAAGAAAGCAATTAATAAACAATAAACTAAAATACAAGTTTCGTTTAATTAATTAATTAATGTGGCACATAAGACGTAACATTAAAAAGGTAAGACCCCTTTCGAGGATCGTGCTTCTCGAAGTAAAAGAAAAAAAAACAGCACAACAAGAAATTGGTGTCAGATGTGGGGTTTGCCTGAAAAGTGTTTGTGTCAAGTGAAACAAAAATTAAAAAAAAAATCCAAAGGAAACTCAAGTGAAACAAAAATTTAAAAAAAAAAAAATCCAAAAGAAACTTAAGTGAAACAAAAATAAAAAAAAAAATCCAAAAGAAACTCAAGCGACGCATTAAATAAATAAGAACAAGTGAAAATACAAAACTGTACAAAAAAAGAGACAATTAACCAACCCAAGGGGTTGCAACGAAAACAAAAAGACAATCAAGTCATCTCTAACCTACAACATCTTTAACATCTCTCATCTTTAATCTACTACATACATCTCCAACATATTCATCTTTAGCCAACCATCATCTCAACTTTAATTATTTAATTCATAAAATAAAAAGAGGCAAGAATTTAAAAAATAAAATATATTAGATACATATTGATTTTTACCAAAATATTATTACCTACTTTTACTATTACTATTATTATCATATTTATCATTACCTTCTATTAGCCAAAATTTTTTTTTGAGCTTGAATTAATAAATTTTTTTTTAATATTATCAATTTATGTCCGATATTGTTTTTGTAATATTATCAGTTTATGTCCGAAAATAAGAGTGTCGAAACATCCGACTCAGAAGATTCTGAAACTGGTACTACCGAGGGTTCCTCTTCCTCTGACAATTCCATTGTAGAAACTGAATCCAAAATGGCCCCAAAATTAGATAGATCTTTTGCTCTTAAATTGATTCCCGAATTTGATGGGAACAGGGCACATCTACATAAATTTTTAAATGCGTGTAATCTAATAGCAGAAGACATCACCGCATCCGAAACCTCAATCCTACTCCTTATAATAAAAACAAAACTAATTGGCCCGGCGTACAATATAGTAAAATATACGGAATTTTCCACTTGGGAATCCCTTAGAGAAAAATTAATTCAACAATTTTTAGAAACCAAATCCTTGTCCCAACTCCAATTAGAGCTTATTCATACAAAACAAAGAACAAACGAGACGGTGCGTTCTTATTCCAATAGATTGGAACAAACGCTAGCAAATCTGAACGATGCTTGCGTTGCTAGCGAAGGCTCAGAGCATTCGCAGACAATTTTGAGCCTTAACCGTAAAACTGCTCTAAAGGCTTTTGGAAGGGGTCTTAATCCCAAGATAGGACTAATAATAAAAGCCTCGCGATTTACATCTCTCACTGAAGCTATAGAGACTGCTGTACTAGAAGAGAAAAATGAATTCAGTTATTTGTCCCAAACTCCTACTACCTCGTTTCATTCTAAATCTAGAAATTTAATCTCATGTAATTATTGTAAGAAAACCGGACATAGCATCGAACAATGCTACTCAAGGAAAAACAAAGAACAGCTTCCTTCCTTCAAGAGTGAGGTTAAAAAAGTTACCATTACTTGTAGTTATTGTAAGAATCTAGGACATCATATAAACGAATGCAGAAAAAGAGAGTATAACAACAATAGGATACAAAACAATACTAATCCAATTCCCTCTTCCTCAACAAATAAACACACGGAAAACATTTCAGAGGCCGGAACCAGTGGCAGGCTTCGGACTCAAACTTAATCTCATCTCGCCACATCTTTCAAATAAACTTAAATAATAAAATAAGTAGAGTAGACTCAATAAAAATTTCATCCGAAACCTTGCTAAGTCCTCAACCTGCGAAATTTCTCATCGATGGTGGTAGTGAAATTTGTCTGATTAAAATAGACAAATTAAAACCAGAACTATCCATCGACTCAAACATTATTCACTCATTATCTGGAATTACAGATTCCGTGATTCGCACTAAGGGTGTTATATACTTACGCATAAACCTACCTAAAAATATTACTATTTCTTATCCCTTTCACGTTGTAGATAAAAACTTCCCTATAAGCACTGAAGGAATCATAGGTAACAATTTTCTCGATGATCATAAGGCCCAAATCGACTATGGGACTAAAATGCTTACATTCTCTTTTAAGAATTTCATTATTGAATATGATGTAATCCCTTCAAATTTAGTCACTATCCCACCTAGATCCGAAACCGTAGTCCCTGTTCTTAAAGAAGTAAATGTGGACAGTATATGCCTCTCCCAACAATTTTCTAATGGATTATATATTGGCAATAGCATTACTCCTGCCAATAGTTCTATCTCCTACATATCCGTCGTTAATTCTTCTGAATCTCCTATTGAATTTAATACCGAAGACCTTGTATTCGATGAGGTCTCCAACTATAACATTTTACGAATTCAAAATTATCCCGAATCATATGACAGAATCCAAGCTATAAAAGAGTCAGTCGTTACAGATCACATGTCGAAGAATGAAAAAGAATCGGTACTAAATCTGTGTATCTTGTATAGCGAACTCTTCTATCTAAAAGGGGATAAGTTAACTCATACCTCTTCTGTACAACACCCAATCCTTACCCCGGATGCAACACCTACCTATATCAAACCCTACAGGTTGCCGGAAGCACAAAGATTAGAGGTTGACAAACAAATCCACGAGATGATGGACGATAATATAATCCAGCCATCGAATAGTCCGTGGAATTTTCCTCTTATCGTTGTCCCTAAAAAACCTGATAAAGATGGTAATAAGAAATGGAGAATCGTCGTCGATTTTCGCAAACTCAACGACAAAACTGTCGGTGATGCATTTCCATTACCCAACATATTTGATATTCTAGATCGGTTGGGAAGTTCAAAATTTTTTCTACTTTAGATCTCGCCAGTGGATTCCATCAAATCCAAGTTAGACCGGAAAATAGAGAGAAGACCGCTTTCTCTTCACCTTTTGGTCATTACGAATTCATTAGAATGCCTTATGGATTAAAAGGTGCCCCAGCCACCTTCCAACGGTTAATGAATAATGTATTGACTGGTCTTCAAGGTATAAAAGCTTTCGTTTACATGGATGACATCGTGGTCTATGGTAAAACCTTAGATGAACACAATTTGAAATTAAAAGAAATCTTTGAACGTATCAAAATACATAATCTTAAATTGCAACCCGAAAAATGCCAGTTTTTGCGAACGGAACTCACTTACCTAGGACACGTGATAAATGAATCAGGTATCAAACCTGATCCGCAAAAAATCGAATGCGTGAAGAATTTCGCTCAACCCAAAAATCCCAAAGAAATAAAAAGCTTTCTGGGACTCGCTGGATATTATCGCCGTTTCATAAAAGATTTTGCAAAAATTTCCAAACCCCTTACTAATCTTTTACGCAAGGATGTTCGTTTTGACTGGACTCCTCTTTGTTCAAATTCCTTTCATGGATTAAAACAAAGACTAATTAATCCACCCCTTCTTCAATATCCTGATTTCACCAAAAACTTTATCTTAACAACGGATGCTAGCGATGTAGCTATTGGTAGTGTCCTTTCGCAAGGTGAAATTGGTAACGACCTTCCTATATCTTATGCATCACGACCTCTTAATAAAAGCGAAAAAAATTATTCTACTACTGATAAGGAACTTTTAGCTATTGTTTGGTCAGTCAAACATTTCAGACCTTATCTGTATGGTAGAAAATTTCAACTATACACTGATCATAAACCTCTAGTTTATATTCACAACTGTAAAGATATAAATTCCAGAATGATGAGATATCGTCTACAACTCGAAGAGTTTGAATATGAAATCATTCATAAAAAAGGTGATCAAAATACAAACGCTGACTGTCTTAGCAGAATTGCGAAAATGACTCTTCGATCTGTTACAAAATCCTCTTCTACTTCTTCTCAAAATTCGTCATCTTCATCATCTCCTATATCGTCTGCAAGTACCAATTCTTTTCCTACATCGTCAGTTCCTAATTCTGGTTCATCATCACCAACAGGTACAAATTTGTCTTCATCGCCAATTACTAATTCTTGTCCATCATCAACAAATTCAAATTCGTCTTCTAAATCTTCAACTTCTAATTCTTGTTCAAAACCAATTTCTAATTCTTGTACAAATTCTATAAATACAAACTCGTCTCCAACATCGTCTTATTCCAATTCCAATTCCAAATCATTAAATACCAATTCTTGTTCAAACGCTACTAATTCTTGTCCCACATCTTCTAATATTGATCCAGAAGCCTTTCCTTCATCCATAAATTCTAATTCTTCGTCTCTGAGTCCTCAAACATCTTCAAAAACAAACTCCAATTCTTGTTCAACGTCTTTAGCCAAAACTACTAACTTTTCGACTTTTCCTTCGGCAAAACAAGACCTATCAGAGAACGATATAAAAACCATTCTCAAGGAATTCCACTCAAATCCTATAGGTGGACACTGTGGTGTCAACAGAACCTTCAAACGGATTCAATTATATCACAAATGGAAGAATATGTTCCGAGATATAAAAAACTACATAAAAAACTGCGAACTCTGTCAGAAAAACAAGGTAACAAAGTACACGATGGAACCAATGGTCATAACATCAACCGCTAAGGAACCATTCGAAAAAATTTCCATCGATATCGTTGGTCCATATCCTATGACCAACAATAAAAACAGATACCTCCTAACATTCATTGACGACCTCACGAAATACACCGATGATATACCAATACCCAACCAAGAGGCTAACACAATCGCCGAGGCATTCGTCAAGGAAATAATATTTCGATATGGCACACCCAAATACGTGTTGTCAGATCAAGGCCAAAATTTCCTTAGTGAAATATTCAAAAATGTATGTAAGCTTCTTAAAATTAATAAACTCCAAACTACTGCATACCGACCACAATCAAATGGTTCTTGCGAAAGAAGTCACAGAAACTTCGTTGAGTATCTTCGTTGTTTTATCAACAAATCTCAAGATGATTGGGATAGCTGGATAAAATATGCCGTTTTCGTCCATAACACGACCCCGAATACTTCAACGTCATTTACTCCGTTCGAACTCATGTATGGTAGACAGGTTGAACTTCCTTCTAGCGTAACAAAAAATCCTGAAATTTGTTACAATTACGACCTTTATGCCAATGAACTTAAATCAAGACTTCAACACTGCCATAAGATAGCAAGAGAAAAACTGCTCAAGAGTAAAGAATCCTCAAAACTACAATACGATAAAAAACCTGTCGATTTTCAAATAGGAAACCTAGTTTTACTCAAAAATGAAAGCAATCCCAAAAATACAAATAAAAAATTACTTCCCCTTTGGTCAGGCCCATACGAAATCATATCTACGTCAGGAGTAAACTCAAATATTAAAATAAAGAACAAAATAACAAAAGTTCATAACAACAGACTAAAAATTTATTTAACCTAACTAATTTACCTCAATCTCAATATTCCTTTCCAGAAATGGAGAAACTTTTAATTGTGACTCTCATCTACAACCTAATCTTGATCTCCCAAACGAATATACATAACAACGAGCAACTATATGAAATCATCGACTTGCAAAACAAAACAGGGCTGTACTACGAAAACGTTGGTAATCTTAAGCTTTTTTCTAATCAATGGAACTTAGTCATTTATACTAACCTTACCGAACTTAAGCTACAATATAATTCTATCTTACTGACCTATGACAAAATTCTATCTTCATGCAAGCAACTTCTTTCTTCTCACGAATACCTATCCCAATGCGAATCTCTTCCTACCCTTTCTACTATGGTACTTGATCGAATAAAATCACAAGACCAAATTATTAATAAATACTTAGGAAGCACTATAAAACCTAGACTGCAAAAGAGAGGATTAATAAATGCTATTGGTTCTATATCAAGCAACTATTTGGTACCCTCGATGACGAAGACGCAAAAACCTTTACTCATCATATAAACAAACTTAAACAACAACAATATTACGAATCCCAATTACATGAAAAACAAATTTCAATATCGAAAAATATCATCCATCAACTAAACCTTACAAACGACCAAATTATTAAGATAGAAGAAAAAATTGAAGAAACCAGTAAAATCATTAAACAAGTGAGCAAAAACTCAAATAGTAACGACGTAATAAATAAATCCTTTCTTCAACTAAACGAACTTTTTACGATGTTCAACTCCTTATCAGAATATTATTATTCAACCAAAGATCACCTTCTTGATGCTATTTACTCCGCAGCTCATGGAAAACTTCATCCATACTGTTAAACGACTTGAAATTTTTATCATAAAAAATAAGCAAAAAAAAGGGTAACTTCAAAATGAGAAAAATAAAGATGCAACCACTTTGAGTTAAGAAATTGAAATGTTTTATTATCTTGTATATTGTATAGTCGAATTGTATATTTTAGCCATTAATTTTTATGACATTTGACTTCTATTTGACCTTTGATCTGACGTTGACATAGTTGTGGAACGTATTTGACATTAATGATACGTCTTCATCGAATTGGTCATCAGTTCTGTTCGTGTACCTTCGAACATTCTCCCGCCTCAGAAGAAGAATATCGGGTTCAACCAACCCAATTTGAATCCAACTGCATCATTTGAATTTTATGCAGCTTGGCATCACTCTCTGGTTAGCACCCAAGATCGGCTAATGGCTCGTTTTTATAGCAGCTGTCATCCATCATCTTCTCACCTTCTTTCTTATCTCATTCGTACATGAAAAAAGACAGAATTATTAATAAATATGCTTTGACACAAAAACAAATTCAACAGACAAAGTCAACAACAGATACTACAAAACAAAAAGACGTAATTGGATGTAGTAAGGGTTTTTTTTTTTTATTCATGAAAGGTTTTATAGCTTTCATTCTTGGTGCATCGTGTGGTTTGTAGTATAGTTATAGTGTTGTAGGTATCCATCTTGGTTGGATTTTTGTGCGCGGCGGTGATTTTTTATTGTTTTTAATTAAAAGTGAAATTTATTAATTCGGTTTTGTGTCGGTTATATTAAATTAATAAATTAATTGATTAATAAGTGAGTTGATGGATTATTGCAGGTAAGTGTCTGATGAATGGATTTGGAAGATTCATTGTCGATGTCGGGTGCGCATATTCGTACGGCGTAAGTTATTCGCGGTGTGTGCATGAGTGTGAGTGATGTGTGTGATTTTTTATATTTCAATTTTTATTGTTTTATATCAATTTTATTAATAAAATAATTGGCTTTTGATGCCGTTATTATAGAATTGAAATATAATTAGATTTTAAAGGCATATTATGTGCACAAGCATATAAATCAAGGCGTGGGTTGTTTATGTACAAATAAGTATATAGTAACTAGAATTTGAGTGTTTCCAGTTGGAATAAACTCGACTTCCAATTGGAGTACGGGAAGTTTGTTTACTTTTTAATTCGAATTAAAGTGATAGTGAAAATTTACAAAAACCAAACAAAAAAAAAAACAAATTATTTTGGTTTTATCGTGATGAAGTGTAATTAATTCGCAGAATTATTTTGAAATTATTTGTGATATGATTTTGATAATGTGCTATAATTATTAAAACTGGTGCGGGTTGTTATTTGTGCATATGTAAATAATTATTTGCATTGTGATAATCTAATTTCGTTGTTTTGTTGGCGAATTATTTCGATGACGTTTGGTTGATTTGTTTTGTTTTGTTTTAATTTTGATTTCGATATACGGTTGATACAATTTAAATTTAGTTTAATTTTGTTTTGGTATTAAATTGATTCGTGTTGGTGTAAAATATTTATTTCGATTTGGATTTAAAGTTTTTTACTGTGAATATTTTATTAAATTCTCCGACGCGATGTGACATTTTTATGTGCTTATAAATATTTTTTTTTTTAATTAATCGCGTTTCGGTGATTTGACATTTTGAGGTGCCGAATGTTTGACAGTGATTTGTTTTTATAAATTTGTGGATGGTGTTTTAAATCTGTTTGACATCAAATTATTTTTGTTTAATTTTGTGAAATTAGTTTTTTTTTTTTTTTATTACAATGGAAACATTTATTTTGTTTTTCGAAAGAAAAGACGAATACATGTAATTTTGATTTAATATAAATAAATAAATTAATAAAGTAATATTTTTGTGTTTTATTTTACTTTAAATGGATTTTGGTTTTCGCATTTATTGTGATTGAGCTTATTTGATAATTTTAATAATTTTAATTGGGTTTATTTAGACTTGTTGAATTAATTTTGGTGAATTATTTTCTGAAGATGTTATTTTTCTGGAGAAATTGCAGTTTGTGTATTATTTTGTTAATGAGATTTCATACGATGGCGATTTGTTCTGCTGTTTTGTTCGATGGTAGCAGGCAGATTTTTGCTATGGGCCGCTTCAACTGTCCGTTTTGCGTTTTAACCGTCACGACGCGTATCAACCCGTCCGATCCGGTATGGGTTTCTTCGATTCGCGCGAGATTCCAGTAGGTCGATGGAAGTCGTTCATCTTTAAGAAGAACTAAGTCTCCTATTTTTGGCGATTCTTTGACTTGTGTCCATTTTGGACGCAGCTGAAGCCTTGCGAGGTATTCAGAATTCCATTTTCGCCAGAATCCTTCTGCTAGAACTTGGACACGTTTCCATCGATCTGCATAAGTGATGTTGTTGTCGAGTTCACCTTGTGGTATAGCGTGCAATGATTCGCCGACCAGGAAGTGTGCGGGGGTTAATGCATTCAAATCATCTAGGCTGTCGGAGAGAGGGCAAAGGGGCCTCGAATTCAGACACGCTTCTATTTGCGCTAGAAGCGTCGCGAGCTCCTCGAAAGTTAGCCTTTCCGTTCCAACAACTCGTTTTAAGTGGTACTTGACCGATTTCACACCCGCTTCCCATAATCCACCGAAGTGTGGAGAAGCTGGGGGAATAAAATGCCAATCGGTACCGTGATTTGCTAATTGTTCCGCAATCTCTTTCCAATCGTGTTGCGCTTCCTTCAACATTTTTGCTAATTCGTTGTTAGCACCAACAAAATTAGTTCCGCAATCGCTATATACCTTGGTACAGCTTCCTCTTCTGGCAATAAATCTCTTAAAGGCTGCTATAAACGCTTGTGTTGTGAGGTCGGACACTACTTCCAAGTGAATAGCCTTTGTTGCTAAACAAATGAAGACAGCAAAGTATCCTTTAAGAATTTTTGCACCGCGTGCCTTCCAGGATTTTATCTCGATTGGACCGGCGTAGTCGACACCAGTGTGACTGAAAGGTCGAGACATACGCACTCTCGCTGCAGGCAAGTTTCCCATTATTTGCTGCATTTCGGATGCCTTTTGCCGGTAACAAGAAGGGCACCTATGCAGTTGGTATTTAACACTTCTTCTTATTTGCCCAATCCAATATCGCTGTCGAATGTAGCTTATCATTTGCTGGATACCGCCATGAAGTGTGTTCTTATGAGCATCTCGGACGACCAAATTCGTAAAGTGATGGTTGTTTTGAAGCAATATTGGATGTTTAGCATCGTAAGGAAGTAGAGAATTCTCCAAACGTCCGCCCACTCGTAAGACCCCTTGAGCATCGATGAAAGCATTTAACGCACTTAAAGCTTTTGGTGTTTTGTTTTCACGAATTTGTTGAATTTCGGCTTCGAACATTTCCTTTTGTGCTGCTTTTACGATGAATAGGAGGGCAGTTTCCAATTCTTTTGGTTTAAGCGAACCTGAAATAGGCCCCAACTTGGGTCGACATTTTGTTATGAAACGACAACAGGCGGCAACAGTTCTAGTAACTTTGAGAAGACTCGAAAAGTTGTATCGCATGTATACTAAAGACCTTTATGTTTCGTTGGTCTTCTACAGTGTCTATTTCGGTGGGTTGATCTGGAAGATCGAATACCCATTTTTGTCGCAAGAACTCTGGACCGTTCCACCACGACTTCAGTGACTCCAGTTCAGATGGATAGACACCCCTGGACGCCAGATCGGCTGGGTTATGAAGCGTTGCGACATGTCCCCAGCAATCGATCCCCACTAACCGCTGGATTTCCGACACACGGTTGGAAACGAATGTGGTCCATTTGGCGGGAGTGGCGCGTATCCAGGCCAATGCAATTGTGGAATCTGTCCACGAATACATTTTGACATCAGGAATTTGCAGAACTTCCTTGGTGTATTGTAACAGCTCTGCCAAAACTACTGCACCACAAAGTTCAAGACGAGGTAGAGTTATCGTTCGTTGATTTGGTGCTACTTTTGTTTTTGACAAAAGCAGATTGACGTGAATTTTGCCTTCACTATCCAAGACGCGTACGTACACTGCTGCACCGTAGGCCTTCATAGAAGCGTCGCAAAACCCATGCAGCTCGATCGATTTGTTGGTCTTGCTCATCTGGGTCCATCTTGGAATCCGAAGCCGCTCGATCAGATGGAGTTCTCGGAGAAAAGCATCCCAATCTTTCTTCAGAGCAGCTGGAATTGGTTCATCCCAGTCACAGCCAAGTTCCCATAATCGCTGCATCATAAGTTTTGCGGTGATAATACAGGGTGAGATCCAACCCAAAGGATCGAACAATTTGGCAATAGTTGACAGCATAGACCTTTTTGTGGTTGATTCTGTTGCAGGTTGTAGATTTTGGTACGAGAAGAAGTCATCGATGGGAAACCACTTGATGCCTAGAGTTTTGACATGATTTGACAGATTGAACGGAAGTTCAAAGTCAAGCTCTCTTTCCTGAACTGGGATGTCTTCGATGAGTTCTTTCGTGTTGCTTGTCCACTTTCTGAGGTTGAATCCCGCTGTTGCTAAAAGTTGCTTTGCTTCATCACGTTTCTTTCTTGCTTCTTCAATGGTGTCAGCTCCACTTATAAGGTCGTCAACGTACATGTCTTCACGGACAGCCTTCGCCCCCTCCGGAAAATTTTCATTTTCATCATCAGCAACTTTTTTCAAAATTTTGATAGCAAGGTATGGTGCACTTGCTGTACCAAAAGTGACGGTGTTCATTTTGAAAATTTTCACAGGTGAAGTCTTCTCATCTCTCCACATAATCAGCTGGTAATATCGATCTGATTGACTGACCAAAATCTGTCGATACATTTTTTCAATGTCGGCCGTGAAAGTTACTCGGTGAGTCCGCCATTTCAAAACAAGATCTATGATACTTGATTGCAATTTTGGACCCACTAGCAAACAATCGTTGAGAGATTTGCCATCTGATGTTTTCGCTGCAGCATCGAATACCACTCTCAGTTTGGTTGTAGAACTTGCTTCTTTGAAAACCGCGTGATGCGGTAAGAAATAGTGGAATGGGGTTTCTAAAACCGCATCATTAGCATCTATCTCTTCCATATGATGAAGCTCTTTGTATTCTTGGATACATTTTTTGTAACCTTCAGCAAGCTTTGGATCTGAATCAAGCCTCTTCTCCAGATGAAGAAATCGTCGTAAGGCACTTTGACGACTCGATCCCATTGCTGGATAGCCTTCACCTTTGAATGGTAACTTCACTTCATAATGCCCGTCAGGCAAACGTGTTGTGTGTTGATCAAAATGTTTGTCGCAAGCAATATTTTCTTCAGTATCTTGCTTCTGATAAGGCGTCTCTTCCATCTCCCAAAACTTCTCTATCTGTGAACTCAGGTCCGTAATTTGAACGAAACTTCGGACTTGCTGGGGAATCTCGGCTGAAACTTTACCAAACACAATCCACCCCAGTTCTGTGTTTTGTGCTATAGGCCCATTTCCATCTTCTGGACGTCTTATTTCAGGAAGGAGTATTTCGGCGCAAACTTCACTTCCAAGAAGTAAGTCTATGGGTGCAGGCTCATAGAGATGTGGATCAGCTAGCGAAAGACCTTTCAGATGGCTCCAAATGCCAGGTACCACTCGCTGGGTCGGGAGATGGCCAGTCAACGACTTGAAGACCAACGCCTGGATGGCAGTCTCGAACGTCGAGTGGCGGGAAGCAAATCTTACTTCGACGGAGTGTTGCGCAGTGCCGTTGTTGACCAACCCTAACCCGGATACCTCCACATTTGTTCGCCTTCTTTCTAGTTTCAGGAGTTGTGCAGCTGCTTCATTGATGAAAGACTTTTCTGACCCTGTATCGATCAGAGCACGTAAAAGACGTAACTTACCATCTGCTGCTCGTACCTTTACTACCGCTGTCGCCATGAGCACCTGTTGTGCGTAACCACCTTGCAACGCGTGGTAGTTAAATGCATGTCCGTGAGTTGACTGCATTTGTTGATGTTCAACCGTTGGCTGGAACACAGGAGCATTTGGATTTATGGATGTCTGGAATGTTTTCGCTTGAGATGAAGACGCAGTTGCAGGCAGTTGTTGTTGTATATGTGTGTTGCTTCCAATTACATGTTGCTGTTTGTCATGTAGCAGAGAATGATGCCTTTGTTGGCAAAAGTAACACGACGTAAAACTGTAGCAAGTTGCAACAAGATGTCCGTAGGACAAACAATTTTCACATATTTTCAGCCTGTAAACCGTTTCTTGTCGACCTTTGACATCCATGTTGAGGAATTGTTGGCACTTTCTCAATGTGTGTTTGCCTTGACTGCACAGCTTACAAATCAATTGCTCTACGGTGTTGCTCTTGTCTACTTTTTTGGATGGCTGTTTGACGACCTGCTTTGCATGCATGACTTTCGTCTTAGCTGGTTGGACGCGTGGCCTTGTTTTGACGTGTGGCTCTTCTTTAGTCCGGAATGCTGCTTCATGCTCCTGTTGACCAATAACTTCAAGAGTTCGAAAACGGATCTCCAAAAACTCGGTAAATTCCTTAAATGTAGGCAAATCTTTTCTGTTACCTAATTTTTCTTCCCATAGTTTTTGGCACGACTGCGGAAGTTTCTGATGAAGGAACCAAATAAGGACGGTGTCCCAACTGGAAACAGGCACATCCATTTTCTCTAGCGCGAGAAAACATTCCCTGGTGGTGTACAGGAGATCTTTTAGACCCGTTGCAGTTTCACGAGTCAAGGATGGTTGACCAAAAAGCGTTTGCATTTGGGTGTGCACCAGAATGCGCTTATGATCGTATCGATCTTTCAACAAATTCCAAGCCTTATCGTAGCTGGCAGCCTCTACAGAAAAATTCTGCAAAAATCGATTTGCATCACCAGTCAAGCACGACTGCAAGAAGTGCAGCTTGTCGATGTCATCTAGACTGTTGTTGTTGTGGATGAGGGATTGAAACCTGTCGTGAAAAGCGCGCCAGGTGGTATATGAACCATCGAATTTTGGCAAATCAATTCGTGGAAGCCTTAACCCCGAATACGTTGATGGTGCAGCTGTATTACTGGGCGGAGCACCTTGGATTGGAAGGGTTGCAACGATTGGTGACGATTTTTCGATTGCTTCCACCAGCTCTACACGATATTCCAGGTAAATATCACTTATTTGTTCATATACCACCTTTAACTCTTTAACTTTCATCCCTTCTTCCAGCATACCATCCCCAATGATAGCTTCATGATACGTTTTAGCCGAAAGAACATCTTCTTCCAATTTGCTTAGACGAGCTGAAGCATAGGATTTTACCTTACGGTCTTTTGGAGATTTTTTAAAGTTGGTAAGATCCTTTATCACCTTAGATAAAATACCTTTTTGTAGCTCACCATATTTATAATTTTTGGTTTCGGCCATAATAATATTTATTTTCTTTTAAAAATCAACAGAAATGACGAAGAAAAATCGAAATAGACAAGTTTACAACACGTAAAGCAAGACTTACTGCTTGTCTGCAACTGCTACTGATGCTGCTACTGATGCTGCTACTGCTGCTGCTGCTGCCGCCGACGCCAACGTTGATGATCGATGATAATGTCGATTTGTAGTGTCTCTACTGGACACTTTTGTTCAGAAATTAGTTTTAAATTATTTTTAAGTTAAATTTAAGTTAAATTAAATAGATTTTAAGTTAATTTGTTAAAAAACAGAATCAATCAGTGATTAAAAAACGATTTTGCAATGCACAATTTAAAGTCACGTGAATGTTTTACATACGAATCGTAAATTCGTTTTTTTTTTTTTTTAATATGGGGGCACACACCGCACACAAAGTTTGTTTTAATGTTTATTGTTCATAAAAAACTGATTCTAATTTTAAAGCTCGAAGGACCAAATGTTAAACGACTTGAAATTTTTATCATAAAAAATAAGGAAAAAAAAGGGTAACTTCAAAATGAGAAAAATAAAGATGCAACCACTTTGAGTTAAGAAATTGAAATGTTTTATTATCTTGTATATTGTATAGTCGAATTGTATATTTTAGCCATTAATTTTTATGACATTTGACTTCTATTTGACCTTTGATCTGACGTTGACATAGTTGTGGAACGTATTTGACATTAATGATACGTCTTCATCGAATTGGTCATCAGTTCTGTTCGTGTACCTTCGAACACATACCTTATTGACCCTTCTAAGCTCACCGAGGAAATTAAAAAGATACAATTACTCCCTCCAGAAGAAAATCGCTTACAACTTCCTTTACAAGAGCAATATATAGACACACTCTTTAATCTCTTAGAAACTCATGTTTACTATATTGACAACCAACTTAATTTTGTATTAAGAATTCCTCTTACTTCTTCAAAAAAAACTATAACGTTTATAAAATGACTAGCATACCAAATCTCATCAAAAACAAAACCTATGCAATTATAATCCCCGAAAAACCTTTTCTTATCGTAGACTCAGAAAAACAATCGTATTTCCTCTTTGATAAACATGACTTAGACAGATGTCAAACAACTACAAAAAATAATTATCTTTGCGAGAGAAACGCACCAATCCTATTCACATCTTCAAGCAATGCCTGCGAACTGAATTTACTTTCTATTCTGCCAAGTGAAACCAGTAATTGCAATATTCAAGTAATGCAAATACTTCACCCAATTTTCCTTCAGCTAGCAGACTCCAACTCTTGGATTTTCGTTTCCCCAAATCCAGAAAACCTTATGATTAAATGCCAAAACCTTAACTCTCAAATCAAATTAAATGCAACTGGTATTCTTAAGATCCAACCGAACTGTATAGCAAATACAAGATACCAATCTTTAAACTCCAAAACAAATTTCGAAACAATAACTAATCTCAATTTTATTTCATCAAATCCTAACCTTTCGTTTAACATAACACTACCACAATTTGAGAAAATCCCCAGCTACGTGACAAAATCTTTTAATATACATAATCAAATTGATGAACTTAGCTCCATCAGTAAAGATATAGAAAATATAAAAAATTCCCAGATCATATATCCAAAAGTCGATCACGAAAGTAATAATATGATAGTCGTGTTCCTTCTTACAATGTTTTCCGCCATACTTAGGGTCATAATAATACTACTCATGCGAAATAAGCGAAATATAAAAAAAACTTCCGTAAATACTCAAATATCGAATTCCATGCCATTAGAAGAAATAAAAATCTCGAATCCACTCCAAACCATAGAACAAATTCCAGAACCATTACCAACACCTACACCTTGTTTAGTTTCATCTAACCTTTCTCGTTCACTTCCAATTCCATCTTCTAAAGCCGAAACTCACACCATTCCAAGGTATAAGTTTCGTTCTTAAGGGGGGAGGTGTTGTAAAGTACGTACCTTACAACTTTCCCTTATCACTTCCCCTTATCATTCCATCCAACTAAACCCATACTTACTTCAACCCATTGCAACTTCAAATTCCCACAATCATCATTTCCTTTTGCTTGACCAATATTCCATATTCATCATTTACTTTAATTGCCCAACTACAAACCACTTCAAATTCCCACAGTCATCATTTCCTTTTGATTGACCAATATTCCATATTCATCATTTACTTTAATTACCCAACTACAAACCACTTCAAATTCCCATATCATCATTTCATTTTCTATATCCAACGATCAATGCACTCCCTTACTTTTCCAACCTATTAAACGTGCATTGATCCCAAAACCCATTTCATTGCCCAACTCTTCTAAATCTCCATATCATTATTTTATATATCCAACGATCAATGCACTCGCTCACTTTTCAACATATTAAACGTGCATTGATCTCAAAAACCAATCGCGACTGTGACCAGGCACACTTGTGCTCATGTTGCATATTTGTTCCGGTTTCGAGTCGGGTAGCGAGGCAGACATCGGGCACTGTTGTTTTCGGACTGTCGTCGATAGGGTCGTTTGTTAGCATTATTAATTCTTTTATTTTGAACGGCAATACTAATTCTTTATTTCTTATCTTTTTATTTCTCATATCGTTGTTGTAAAGAAAAACTCCAAGTAAGGAGTATACTATATACATGTAAATTTGTAAATTAGATTAAGAAAGCAATTAATAAACAATAAACTAAAATACAAGTTTCGTTTAATTAATTAATTAATGTGGCACATAAGACGTAACATTAAAAAGGTAAGACCCCTTTCGAGGATCGTGCTTCTCGAAGTAAAAGAAAAAAAACAGCACAACAAAAAATTGGTGTCAGATGTGGGGTTTGCCTGAAAAGTGTTTGTGTCAAGTGAAACAAAAATTTTAAAAAAAATCCAAAAGAAACTCAAGTGAAACAAAAATTTAAAAAAAAAATCCAAAAATAAAAAAAAAAAAATCCAAAAGAAACTCAAGCGACGCATTAAATAAATAAGAACAAGTGAAAAATACAAAACTGTACAAAAAAAAAGAGACAATTAACCAACCCAAGGGGTTGCAACGAAAACAAAAAGACAATCAAGTCATCTCTAACCTACAACATCTTTAACATCTCTCATCTTTAATCTACTACATACATCTCCAACATATTCATCTTTAGCCAACCATCATCTCAACTTTAATTATTTAATTCATAAAATAAAAAGAGGCAAGAATTTAAAAAATAAAATATATTAGATACATATTGATTTTTACCAAAATATTATTACCTACTCTTACTATTACTATTATTATCATATTTATCATTACCTTCTATTAGCCAAAATTTTTTTTTGAGCTTGAATTAATAAATTTTTTTTTTAATATTATCAATTTATGTCCGATATTGTTTTTGTAATATTATCAGTTTATGTCCGAAAATAAGAGTGTCGAAACATCCGACTCAGAAGATTCTGAAACTGGTACTACCGAGGGTTCCTCTTCCTCTGACAATTCCATTGTAGAAACTGAATCCAAAATGGCCCCAAAATTAGATAGATCTTTTGCTTTTAAATTGATTCCCGAATTTGATGGGAACAGGGCACATCTACATAAATTTTTAAATGCGTGTAATCTAATAGCAGAAGACATCCCCGCATCCGAAACCTCAATCCTACTCCTTATAATAAAAACAAAACTAATTGGCCCGGCGTACAATATAGTAAAATATACGGAATTTTCCACTTGGGAATCCATTAGAGAAAAATTAATTCAACAATTTTTAGAAACCAAATCCTTGTCCCAACTCCAATTAGAGCTTATTCATACACAACAAAGAACAAACGAGACGGTGCGTTCTTGTTCCAATAGATTGGAACAAACGCTAGCAAATCTGAACGATGCTTGCGTTGCTAGCGAAGGCTCAGAGCATTCGCAGGCAATTTTGAGCCTGAACCGTAAAACTGCTCTAAAGGCTTTTGAAAGGGGTCTTAATCCCAAGATAGGACTAATAATAAAAGCCTCGCGATTTACATCTCTCACTGAAGCTATAGAGACTGCTGTACTAGAAGAGAAAAATGAATTCAGTTATTTGTCCCAAACTCCTACTACCTCGTTTCATTCTAAATCTAGAAATTTAATCTCATGTAATTATTGTAAGAAAACCGGACATAGCATCGAACAATGCTACTCAAGGAAAAACAAAGAACAGCTTCCTTCCTTCAAGAGTGAGGTTAAAAAAGTTACCATTACTTGTAGTTATTGTAAGAATCTAGGACATCATATAAACGAATGCAGAAAAAGAGAGTATAACAACAATAGGAAACAAAACAATACTAATCCAATTCCCTCTTCCTCAACAAATAAACACACGGAAAACATTTCAGAGGCCGGAACCAGTGGCAGGCTTCGGACTCAAACTTAATCTCATCTCGCCACATCTTTCAAATAAACTTAAATAATAAAATAAGTAGAGTAGACTCAATAAAAATTTCATCCGAAACCTTGCTAAGTCCTCAACCTGCGAAATTTCTCATCGATGGTGGTAGTGAAATTTGTCTGATTAAAATAGACAAATTAAAACCAGAACTATCCATCGACTCAAACATTATTCACTCATTATCTGGAATTACAGATTCCGTGATTCGCACTAAGGGTGTTATATACTTACGCATAAACCTACCTAAAAATATTACTATTTCTTATCCCTTTCACGTTGTAGATAAAAACTTCCCTATAAGCACTGAAGGAATAATAGGTAACAATTTTCTCGATGATCATAAGGCCCAAATCGACTATGGGACTAAAATGCTTACATTCTCTTTTAAGAATTTCATTATTGAATATGATGTAATCCCTTCAAATTTAGTCACTATCCCACCTAGATCCGAAACCGTAGTCCCTGTTCTTAAAGAAGTAAATGTGGACACTATATGCCTCTCCCAACAATTTTCTAATGGATTATATATTGGCAATAGCATTACTCCTGCCAATAGTTCTATCTCCTACATATCCGTCGTTAATTCTTCTGAATCTCCTATTGAATTTAATACCGAAGACCTTGTATTCGATGAGGTATCCAACTATAACATTTTACGAATTCAAAATTATCCCGAATCATATGACAGAATCCAAGCTATAAAAGAGTCAGTCGTGACAGATCACATGTCGAAGAATGAAAAAGAATCGATACTAAATCTGTGTATCTTGTATAGCGAACTCTTCTATCTAAAAGGGGATAAGTTAACTCATACCTCTTCTGTACAACACCCAATCCTTACCCCGGATGCAACACCAACCTATATCAAACCCTACAGGTTGCCGGAAGCACAAAGATTAGAGGTTGACAAACAAATCCACGAGATGATGGACGATAATATAATCCAGCCATCGAATAGTCCGTGGAATTTTCCTCTTATCGTTGTCCCTAAAAAACCTGATAAAGATGGTAATAAGAAATGGAGAATCGTCGTCGATTTTCGCAAACTCAACGACAAAACTGTCGGTGATGCATTTCCATTACCCAACATAACTGATATTCTAGATCGGTTGGGAAGTTCAAAATTTTTTTCTACTTTAGATCTCGCCAGTGGATTCCATCAAATCCAAGTTAGACCGGAAGATAGAGAGAAGACCGCTTTCTCTTCACCTTTTGGTCATTAAGAATTCATTAGAATGCCTTATGGATTAAAAGGTGCCCCAGCCACCTTCCAACGGTTAATGAATAATGTATTGACTGGTCTTCAAGGTATAAAAACTTTCGTTTACATGGATGACATCGTGGTCTATGGTAAAACCTTAGATGAACACAATTTGAAATTAAAAGAAATCTTTGAACGTCTCAAAATACATAATCTTAAATTGCAACCCGAAAAATGCCAGTTTTTGCGAACGGAACTCACTTACCTAGGACACGTGATAAATGAATCAGGTATCAAACCTGATCCGCAAAAAATCGAATGCGTGAAGAATTTCGCTCAACCCAAAAATCCCAAAGAAATAAAAAGCTTTCTGGGACTCGCTGGATATTATCGCCGTTTCATAAAAGATTTTGCAAAAATTTCCAAACTCCTTACTAATCTTTTACGCAAGGATGTTCGTTTTGACTGGACTCCTCTTTGTTCAAATTCCTTTCATGGATTAAAACAAAGACTAATTAATCCATCCCTTCTTCAATATCCTGATTTCACCAAAAACTTTATCTTAACAACGGATGCTAGCGATGTAGCTATTGGTAGTGTCCTTTCGCAAGGTGAAATTGGTAACGACCTTCCTATATCTTATGCATCACGACCTCTTAATAAAAGCGAAAAAAATTATTCTACTACTGATAAGGAACTTTTAGCTATTGTTTGGTCAGTCAAACATTTCAGACCTTATCTGTATGGTAGAAAATTTCAACTATACACTGATCATAAACCTCTAGTTTATATTCACAACTGTAAAGATATAAATTCCAGAATGATGAGATATCGTCTACAACTCGAAGAGTTTGAATATGAAATCATTCATAAAAAAGGTGATCAAAATACAAACGCTGACTGTCTTAGCAGAATTGCGAAAATGACTCTTCGATCTGTTACAAAATCCTCTTCTACTTCTTCTCAAAATTCGTCATCTTCATCATCTCCTATATCGTCTGCAAGTACCAATTCTTTTCCTACATCGTCAGTTCCTAATTCTGGTTCATCATCACCAACAGGTACAAATTTGTCTTCATCGCCAATTACTAATTCTTGTCCATCATCAACAAATTCAAATTCGTCTTCTAAATCTTCAACTTCTAATTCTTGTTCAAAACCAATTTCTAATTCTTGTACAAATTCTATAAATACAAACTCGTCTCCAACATCGTCTTATTCCAATTCCAATTCCAAATCATTAAATACCAATTCTTGTTCAAACGCTACTAATTCTTGTCCCACATCTTCTAATATTGATCCAGAAGCCTTTCCTTCATCCATAAATTCTAATTCTTCGTCTCTGAGTCCTCAAACATCTTCAAAAACAAACTCCAATTCTTGTTCAACGTCTTTAGCCAGAACTACTAACTTTTCGACTTTTCCTTCGGCAAAACAAGACCTATCAGAGAACGATATAAAAACCATTCTCAAGGAATTCCACTCAAATCCTATAGGTGGACACTGTGGTGTCAACAGAACCTTCAAACGGATTCAATTATATCACAAATGGAAGAATATGTTCCGAGATATAAAAAACTACATAAAAAACTGCGAACTCTGTCAGAAAAACAAGGTAACAAAGTACACGATGGAACCAATGGTCATAACATCAACCGCTAAGGAACCATTCGAAAAAATTTCCATCGATATCGTTGGTCCATATCCTATGACCAACAATAAAAACAGATACCTCCTAACATTCATTGACGACCTCACGAAATACACCGATGATATACCAATACCCAACCAAGAGGCTAACACAATCGCCGAGGCATTCGTCAAGGAAATAATATTTCGATATGGCACACCCAAATACGTGTTGTCAGATCAAGGCCAAAATTTCCTTAGTGAAATATTCAAAAATGTATGTAAGCTTCTTAAAATTAATAAACTCCAAACTACTGCATACCGACCACAATCAAATGGTTCTTGCGAAAGAAGTCACAGAAACTTCGTTGAGTATCTTCGTTGTTTTATCAACAAATCTCAAGATGATTGGGATAGCTGGATAAAATATGCCGTTTTCGTCCATAACACGACCCCGAATACTTCAACGTCATTTACTCCGTTCGAACTCATGTATGGTAGACAGGTTGAACTTCCTTCTAGCGTAACAAAAAATCCTGAAATTTGTTACAATTACGACCTTTATGCCAATGAACTTAAATCAAGACTTCAACACTGCCATAAGATAGCAAGAGAAAAACTGCTCAAGAGTAAAGAATCCTCAAAACTACAATACGATGAAAAACAACACCCTGTCGATTTTCAAATAGGAAACCTAGTTTTACTCAAAAATGAAAGCAATCCCAAAAATACAAATAAAAAATTACTTCCCCTTTGGTCAGGCCCATACGAAATCATATCTACGTCAGGAGTAAACTCAAATATTAAAATAAAGAACAAAATAACAAAAGTTCATAACAACAGACTAAAAATTTATTTAACCTAACTAATTTACCTCAATCTCAATATTCCTTTCCAGAAATGGAGAAACTTTTAATTGTGACTCTCATCTACAACCTAATCTTGATCTCCCAAACGAATATACATAACAACGAGCAACTATATGAAATCATCGACTTGCAAAACAAAACAGGGCTGTACTACGAAAACCTTGGTAATCTTAAGCTTTTTTCTAATCAATGGAACTTAGTCATTTATACTAACCTTACCGAACTTAAGCTACAATATAATTCTATCTTACTGACCTATGACAAAATTCTATCTTCATGCAAGCAACTTCTTTCTTCTCACGAATACCTATCCCAATGCGAATCTCTTCCTACCCTTTCTACTATGGTACTTGATCGAATAAAATCACAAGACCAAATTATTAATAAATACTTAGGAACCACTATAAAACCTAGACTGCAAAAGAGAGGATTAATAAATGCTATTGGTTCTATATCAAGCAACTATTTGGTACCCTCGATGACGAAGACGCAAAAACCTTTACTCATCATATAAACAAACTTAAACAACAACAATATTACGAATCCCAATTACATGAAAAACAATTTTCAATATCGAAAAATATCATCCATCAACTAAACCTTACAAACGACCAAATTATTAAGATAGAAGAAAAAATTGAAGAAACCAGTAAAATCATTAATCAAGTGAGCAAAAACTCAAATAGTAACGACGTAATAAATAAATCCTTTCTTCAACTAAACGAACCTTTTACGATGTTCAACTCCTTATCAGAATATTATTATTCAACCAAAGATCACCTTCTTGATGCTATTTACTCCGCAGCTCATGGAAAACTTCATCCATACCTTATTGACCCTTCTAAGCTCACCGAAGAAATTAAAAAGATACAATTACTCCCTCCAGAAGAAAATCGCTTACAACTTCCTTTACAAGAGCAATATATAGACACACTCTTTAATCTCTTAGAAACTCATGTTTACTATATTGACAACCAAATTAATTTTGTATTAAGAATTCCTCTTACTTCTTCAAAAAAACTATAACGTTTATAAAATGACTAGCATACCAAATCTCATCAAAAACAAAACCTATGCAATTATAATCCCCGAAAAACCTTTTCTTATCGTAGACTCAGAAAAACAATCGTATTTCCTCTTTGATAAACATGACTTAGACAGATGTCAAACAACTACAAAAAATAATTATCTTTGCGAGAGAAACGCACCAATCCTATTCACATCTTCAAGCAATGCCTGCGAACTGAATTTACTTTCTATTCTGCCAAGTGAAACCAGTAATTGCAATATTCAAGTAATGCAAATACATCACCCAATTTTCCTTCAGCTAGCAGACTCCAACTCTTGGATTTTCGTTTCCCCAAATCCAGAAAACCTTATGATTAAATGCCAAAACCTGAACTCTCAAATCAAATTAAATGCAACTGGTATTCTTAAGATCCAACCGAACTGTATAGCAAATACAAGATACCAATCTTTAAACTCCAAAACAAATTTCGAAACAATAACTAATCTCAATTTTATTTCATCAAATCCTAACCTTTCGTTTAACATAACACTACCACAATTTGAGAAAATCCCCAGCTACGTGACAAAATCTTTTAATATACATAATCAAATTGATGAACTTACCTCCATCAGTAAAGATATAGAAAATATAAAAAATTCCCAGATCATATATCCAAAAGTCGATCACGAAAGTAATAAAATGATAGTCGTGTTCCTTCTTACAATGTTTTCCGCCATACTTATGGTCATAATAATACTACTCATGCGAAATAAGCGAAATATAAAAAAACTTCCGTAAATACTCAAATATCGAATTCCATGCCATTAGAAGAAATAAAAATCTCGAATCCACTCCAAACCATAGAACAAATTCCAGAACCATTACCAACACCTACACCTCGTTTAGCTCCATCTAACCTTTCTCGTTCACTTCCAATTCCATCTTCTAAAGCCGAAACTCACACCATTCCAAGGTATAAGTTTCGTTCTTAAGGGGGGAGGTGTTGTAAAGTACGTACCTTACAACTTTCCCTTATCACTTCCCCTTATCATTCCATCCAACTAAACCCATACTTACTTCAACCCATTGCAACTTCAAATTCCCACAGTCATCATTTCCTTTTGATTGACCAATATTCCATATTCATCATTTACTTTAATTGCCCAACTACAAACCACTTCAAATTCCCACAGTCATCATTTCCTTTTGATTGACCAATATTCCATATTCATCATTTACTTTAATTGCCCAACTACAAACCACTTCAAATTCCCATATCATCATTTCATTTTCTATATCCAACGATCAATGCACTCCCTTACTTTTCCAACCTATTAAACGTGCATTGATCCCAAAACCAATTTCATTGCCCAACTCTTCTAAATCTCCATATCATTATTTTATATATCCAACGATCAATGCACTCGCTCACTTTTCAACATATTAAACGTGCATTGATCTCAAAAACCAATCGCGACTGTGACCAGGCACACTTGTGCTAATGTTGCATATTTTTTCCGGTTTCGAGTCGGGTAGCGAGGCAGACATCGGGCACTGTTATTTTCGGACTGTCGTCGATAGGGTCGTTTGTTAGCATTATTAATTCTTTTATTTTGAACGGCAATACTAATTCTTTATTTCTTATCTTTTTATTTCTCATATCGTTGTTGTAAAGAAAAACTCCAAGTAAGGAGTATACTATATACATGTAAATTTGTAAATTAGATTAAGAAAGCAATTAATAAACAATAAACTAAAATACAAGTTTCGTTTAATTAATTAATTAATGTGGCACATAAGACGTAACATTAAAAAGGTAAGACCCCTTTCGAGGATCGTGCTTCTCGAAGTAAAAGAAAAAAACAGCACAACAAAAAATTGGTGTCAGATGTGGGGTTTGCCTGAAAAGTGTTTGTGTCAAGTGAAACAAAAATTTAAAAAAAAATCGAAAAGAAACTCAAGTGAAACAAAAATTAAAAAAAAAAATCCAAAAGAAACTCAAGTGAAACAAAAATAAAAAAAAAAATCCAAAAGAAACTCAAGCGACGCATTAAATAAATAAGAACAAGTGAAAAATACAAAACTGTACAAAAAAAAAGAGACAATTAACCAACCCAAGGGGTTTCAACGAAAACAAAAAGACAATCAAGTCATCTCTAACCTACAACATCTTTAACATCTCTCATCTTTAATCTACTACATACATCTCCAACATATTCATCTTTAGCCAACCATCATCTCAACTTTAATTATTTAATTCATAAAATAAAAAGAGGCAAGAATTTAAAAAATAAAATATATTAGATACATATTGATTTTTACCAAAATATTATTACCTACTTTTACTATTACTATTATTATCATATTTATCATTACCTTCTATTAGCCAAAATTTTTTTTTGAGCTTGAATTAATAAATTTTTTTTTTAATATTATCAATTTATGTCCGATATTGTTTTTGTAATATTATCAGTTTATGTCCGAAAATAAGAGTGTCGAAACATCCGACTCAGAAGATTCTGAAACTGGTACTACCGAGGGTTCCTCTTCCTCTGACAATTCCATTGTAGAAACTGAATCCAAAATGGCCCCAAAATTAGATAGATCTTTTGCTTTTAAATTGATTCCCGAATTTGATGGGAACAGGGCACATCTACATAAATTTTTAAATGCGTGTAATCTAATAGCAGAAGACATCCCCGCATCCGAAACCTCAATCCTACTCCTTATAATAAAAACAAAACTAATTGGCCCGGCGTACAATATAGTAAAATATACGGAATTTTCCACTTGGGAATCCATTAGAGAAAAATTAATTCAACAATTTTTAGAAACCAAATCCTTGTCCCAACTCCAATTAGATCTTATTCATACACAACAAAGAACAAACGAGACGGTGCGTTCTTATTCCAATAGATTGGAACAAACGCTAGCAAATCTGAACGATGCTTGCGTTGCTAGCGAAGGCTCAGAGCATTCGCAGGCAATTTTGAGCCTGAACCGTAAAACTGCTCTAAAGGCTTTTGAAAGGGGTCTTAATCCCAAGATAGGACTAATAATAAAAGCCTCGCGATTTACATCTCTCACTGAAGCTATAGAGACTGCTGTACTAGAAGAGAAAAATGAATTCAGTTATTTGTCCCAAACTCCTACTACCTCGTTTCATTCTAAATCTAGAAATTTAATCTCATGTAATTATTGTAAGAAAACCGGACATAGCATCGAACAATGCTACTCAAGGAAAAACAAAGAACAGCTTCCTTCCTTCAAGAGTGAGGTTAAAAAAGTTACCATTACTTGTAGTTATTGTAAGAATCTAGGACATCATATAAACGAATGCAGAAAAAGCGAGCATAACAACAATAGGAAACAAAACAATACTAATCCAATTCCCTCTTCCTCAACAAATAAACACACGGAAAACATTTCAGAGGCCGGAACCAGTGGCAGGCTTCGGACTCAAACTTAATCTCATCTCGCCACATCTTTCAAATAAACTTAAATAATAAAATAAGTAGAGTAGACTCAATAAAAATTTCATCCGAAACCTTGCTAAGTCCTCAACCTGCGAAATTTCTCATCGATGGTGGTAGTGAAATTTGTCTGATTAAAATAGACAAATTAAAACCAGAACTATCCATCGACTCAAACATTATTCACTCATTATCTGGAATTACAGATTCCGTGATTCGCACTAAGGGTGTTATATACTTACGCATAAACCTACCTAAAAATATTACTATTTCTTATCCCTTTCACGTTGTAGATAAAAACTTCCCTATAAGCACTGAAGGAATCATAGGTAACAATTTTCTCGATGATCATAAGGCCCAAATCGACTATGGGACTAAAATGCTTACATTCTCTTTTAAGAATTTCATTATTGAATATGATGTAATCCCTTCAAATTTAGTCACTATCCCACCTAGATCCGAAACCGTAGTCCCTGTTCTTAAAGAAGTAAATGTGGACAGTATATGCCTCTCCCAACAATTTTCTAATGGATTATATATTGGCAATAGCATTACTCCTGCCAATAGTTCTATCTCCTACATATCCGTCGTTAATTCTTCTGAATCTCCTATTGAATTTAATACCGAAGACCTTGTATTCGATGAGGTCTCCAACTATAACATTTTACGAATTCAAAATTATCCCGAATCATATGACAGAATCCAAGCTATAAAAGAGTCAGTCGTGACAGATCACATGTCGAAGAATGAAAAAGAATCGATACTAAATCTGTGTATCTTGTATAGCGAACTCTTCTATCTAAAAGGGGATAAGTTAACTCATACCTCTTCTGTACAACACCCAATCCTTACCCCGGATGCAACACCTACCTATATCAAACCCTACAGGTTGCCGGAAGCACAAAGATTAGAGGTTGACAAACAAATCCACGAGATGATGGACGATAATATAATCCAGCCATCGAATAGTCCGTGGAATTTTCCTCTTATCGTTGTCCCTAAAAAACCTGATAAAGATGGTAATAAGAAATGGAGAATCGTCGTCGATTTTCGCAAACTCAACGACAAAACAGTCGGTGATGCATTTCCATTACCCAACATAACTGATATTCTAGATCGGTTGGGAAGTTCAAAATTTTTTTCTACTTTAGATCTCGCCAGTGGATTCCATCAAATCCAAGTTAGACCGGAAGATAGAGAGAAGACCGCTTTCTCTTCACCTTTTGGTCATTACGAATTCATTAGAATGCCTTATGGATTAAAAGGTGCCCCAGCCACCTTCCAACGGTTAATGAATAATGTATTGACTAGTCTTCAAGGTATAAACACTTTCGTTTACATGGATGACATCGTGGTCTATGGTAAAACCTTAGATGAACACAATTTGAAATTAAAAGAAATATTTGAACGTCTCAAAATACATAATCTTAAATTGCAACCCGAAAAATGCCAGTTTTTGCGAACGGAACTCACTTACCTAGGACACGTGATAAATGAATCAGGTATCAAACCTGATCCGCAAAAAATCGAATGCGTGAAGAATTTCGCTCAACCCAAAAATCCCAAAGAAATAAAAAGCTTTCTGGGACTCGCTGGATATTATCGCCGTTTCATAAAAGATTTTGCAAAAATTTCCAAACCCCTTACTAATCTTTTACGCAAGCATGTTCGTTTTGACTGGACTCCTCTTTGTTCAAATTCCTTTCATGGATTAAAACAAAGACTAATTAATCCAACCCTTCTTCAATATCCTGATTTCACCAAAAACTTTATCTTAACAACGGATGCTAGCGATGTAGCTATTGGTAGTGTCCTTTCGCAAGGTGAAATTGGTAACGACCTTCCTATATCTTATGCATGACGACCTCTTAATAAAAGCGAAAAAAATTATTCTACTACTGATAAGGAACTTTTAGCTTTGTTTGGTCAGTCAAACATTTCAGACCTTATCTGTATGGTAGAAAATTTCAACTATACACTGATCATAAACCTCTAGTTTATATTCACAACTGTAAAGATATAAATTCCAGAATGATGAGATATCGTCTACAACTCGAAGAGTTTGAATATGAAATCATTCATAAAAAAGGTGATCAAAATACAAACGCTGACTGTCTTAGCAGAATTGCGAAAATGACTCTTCGATCTGTTACAAAATCCTCTTCTACTTCTTCTCAAAATTCGTCATCTTCATCATCTCCTATATCGTCTGCAAGTACCAATTCTTTTCCTACATCGTCAGTTCCTAATTCTGGTTCATCATCACCAACAGGTACAAATTTGTCTTCATCGCCAATTACTAATTCTTGTCCATCATCAATAAATTCAAATTCGTCTTCTAAATCTTCAATTCTAATTCTTGTTCAAAACCAATTTCTAATTCTTGTACAAATTCTATAAATACAAACTCGTCTCCAACATCGTCTTATTCCAATTCCAATTCCAAATCATTAAATACCAATTCTTGTTCAAACGCTACTAATTCTTGTCCCACATCTTCTAATATTGATCCAGAAGCCTTTCCTTCATCCATAAATTCTAATTCTTCGTCTCTGAGTCCTCAAACATCTTCAAAAACAAACTCCAATTCTTGTTCAACGTCTTTAGCCAAAACTACTAACTTTTCGACTTTTCCTTCGGCAAAACAAGACCTATCAGAGAACGATATAAAAACCATTCTCAAGGAATTCCACTCAAATCCTATAGGTGGACACTGTGGTGTCAACAGAACCTTCAAACGGATTCAATTATATCACAAATGGAAGAATATGTTCCGAGATATAAAAAACTACATAAAAAACTGCGAACTCTGTCAGAAAAACAAGGTAACAAAGTACACGATGGAACCAATGGTCATAACATCAACCGCTAAGGAACCATTCGAAAAAATTTCCATCGATATCGTTGGTCCATATCCTATGACCAACAATAAAAACAGATACCTCCTAACATTCATTGACGACCTCACGAAATACACCGATGATATACCAATACCCAACCAAGAGGCTAACACAATCGCCGAGGCATTCGTCAAGGAAATAATATTTCGATATGGCACACCCAAATACGTGTTGTCAGATCAAGGCCAAAATTTCCTTAGTGAAATATTCAAAAATGTATGTAAGCTTCTTAAAATTAATAAACTCCAAACTGCTGCATACCGACCACAATCAAATGGTTCTTGCGAAAGAAGTCACAGAAACTTCGTTGAGTATCTTCGTTGTTTTATCAACAAATCTCAAGATGATTGGGATAGCTGGATAAAATATGCCGTTTTCGTCCATAACACCACCCCGAATACTTCAACGTCATTTACTCCGTTCGAACTCATGTATGGTAGACAGGTTGAACTTCCTTCTAGCGTAACAAAAAATCCTGAAATTTGTTACAATTACGACCTTTATGCCAATGAACTTAAATCAAGACTTCAACACTGCCATAAGATAGCAAGAGAAAAACTGCTCAAGAGTAAAGAATCCTCAAAACTACAATACGATAAAAAACAAAACCCTGTCGATTTTCAAATAGGAAACCTAGTTTTACTCAAAAATGAAAGCAATCCCAAAAATACAAATAAAAAATTACTTCCCCTTTGGTCAGGCCCATACGAAATCATATCTACGTCAGGAGTAAACTCAAATATTAAAATAAAGAACAAAATAACAAAAGTTCATAACAACAGACTAAAAATTTATTTAACCTAACTAATTTACCTCAATCTCAATATTCCTTTCCAGAAATGGAGAAACTTTTAATTGTGACTCTCATCTACAACCTAATCTTGATCTCCCAAACGAATATACATAACAACGAGCAACTATATGAAATCATCGACTTGCAAAACAAAACAGGGCTGTACTACGAAAACGTTGGTAATCTTAAGCTTTTTTCTAATCAATGGAACTTAGTCATTTATACTAACCTTACCGAACTTAAGCTACAATATAATTCTATCTTACTGACCTATGACAAAATTCTATCTTCATGCAAGCAACTTCTTTCTTCTCACGAATACCTATCCCAATGCGAATCTCTTCCTACCCTTTCTACTATGGTACTTGATCGAATAAAATCACAAGACCAAATTATTAATAAATACTTAGGAACCACTATAAAACCTAGACTGCAAAAGAGAGGATTAATAAATGCTATTGGTTCTATATCAAGCAACTATTTGGTACCCTCGATGACGAAGACGCAAAAACCTTTACTCATCATATAAACAAACTTAAACAACAACAATATTACGAATCCCAATTACATGAAAAACAAATTTCAATATCGAAAAATATCATCCATCAACTAAACCTTACAAACGACCAAATTATTAAGATAGAAGAAAAAATTGAAGAAACCAGTAAAATCATTAAACAAGTGAGCAAAAACTCAAATAGTAACGACGTAATAAATAAATCCTTTCTTCAACTAAACGAACTTTTTACGATGTTCAACTCCTTATCAGAATATTATTATTCAACCAAAGATCACCTTCTTGATGCTATTTACTCCGCAGCTCATGGAAAACTTCATCCATACCTTATTGACCCTTCTAAGCTCACCGAAGAAATTAAAAAGATACAATTACTCCTTCCAGAAGAAAATCGCTTACAACTTCCTTTACAAGAGCAATATATAGACACACTCTTTAATCTCTTAGAAACTCATGTTTACTATATTGACAACCAAATTAATTTTGTATTAAGAATTCCTCTTACTTGTTCAAAAAAACTATAACGTTTATAAAATGACTAGCATACCAAATCTCATCAAAAACAAAACCTATGCAATTATAATCCCCGAAAAACCTTTTCTTATCGTAGACTCAGAAAAACAATCGTATTTCCTCTTTGATAAACATGACTTAGACAGATGTCAAACAACTACAAAAAATAATTATCTTTGCGAGAGAAACGCACCAATCCTATTCACATCTTCAAGCAATGCCTGCGAACTGAATTTACTTTCTATTCTGCCAAGTGAAATCAGTAATTGCAATATTCAAGTAATGCAAATACATCACCCAATTTTCCTTCAGCTAGCAGACTCCAACTCTTGGATTTTCGTTTTCCCAAATCCAGAAAACCTTATGATTAAATGCCAAAACCTTAACTCTCAAATCAAATTAAATGCAACTGGTATTCTTAAGATCCAACCGAACTGTATAGCAAATACAAGATACCAATCTTTAAACTCCAAAACAAATTTCGAAACAATAACTAATCTCAATTTTATTTCATCAAATCCTAACCTTTCGTTTAACATAACACTACCACAATTTGAGAAAATCCCCAGCTACGTGACAAAATCTTTTAATATACATAATCAAATTGATGAACTTAGCTCCATCAGTAAAGATATAGAAAATATAAAAAATTCCCAGATCATATATCCAAAAGTCGATCACGGAAGTAATAATATGATAGTCGTGTTCCTTCTTACAATGTTTTCCGCCATACTTATGGTCATAATAATACTACTCATGCGAAATAAGCGAAATATAAAAAAAACTTCCGTAAATACTCAAATATCGAATTCCATGCCATTAGAAGAAATAAAAATCTCGAATCCACTCCAAACCATAGAACAAATTCCAGAACCATTACCAACACCTACACCTCGTTTAGCTCCATCTAACCTTTCTCGTTCACTTCTAATTCCATCTTCTAAAGCCGAAACTCACACCATTCCAAGGTATAAGTTTCGTTCTTAAGGGGGGAGGTGTTGTAAAGTACGTACCTTACAACTTTCCCTTATCACTTCCCCTTATCATTCCATCCAACTAAACCCATACTTACTTCAACCCATTGCAACTTCAAATTCCCACAGTCATCATTTCCTTTTGATTGACCAATATTCCATATTCATCATTTACTTTAATTGCCCAACTACAAACCACTTCAAATTCCCACAGTCATCATTTCCTTTTGATTGACCAATATTCCATATTCATCATTTACTTTAATTGCCCAACTACAAACCACTTCAAATTCCCATATAATCATTTCATTTTCTATATCCAACGATCAATGCACTCCCTTACTTTTCCAACCTATTAAACGTGCATTGATCCCAAAACCAATTTCATTGCCCAACTCTTCTTAATCTCCATATCATTATTTTATATATCCAACGATCAATGCACTCGCTCACTTTTCAACATATTAAACGTGCATTGATCTCAAAAACCAATCGCGACTGTGACCAGGCACACTTGTGCTCATGTTGCATATTTTTTCCGGTTTCGAGTCGGGTAGCGAGGCAGACATCGGGCACTGTTGTTTTCGGACTGTCGTCGATAGGGTCGTTTGTTAGCATTATTAATTCTTTTATTTTGAACGGCAATACTAATTCTTTATTTCTTATCTTTTTATTTCTCATATCGTTGTTGTAAAGAAAAACTCCAAGTAAGGAGTATACTATATACATGTAAATTTGTAAATTAGATTAAGAAAGCAATTAATAAACAATAAACTAAAATACAAGTTTCGTTTAATTAATTAATTAATGTGGCATATAAGACGTAACATTAAAAAGGTAAGACCCCTTTCGAGGATCGTGCTTCTCGAAGTAAAAGAAAAAAAACAGCACAACAGTCTGTCAACTGGCCCTGAATGGCAAGCAGAATGCCTGTGTCGCCGGTGGGCGCCTTAAGCAGGGGGACCTCTTGGGCTACCTTTGGTGTAGGCTGTACCGTGCTACCCCTTCCTCGCGCCATTTTGGCGTAAGATATTTGGGGTTTGACGGGCGTTGTTGTTGGACCACCACTGTTTGCTTTGCTGCTTTATTGTTCTTTATTAGCTGAAACGTCGGGCATCCCCGATAATTAGCGGGGTGTCCGTCGCCTCGGCAGAGTGCACATTTAAGCTGGGTTCTATCTTCGACGCTTTCCTTTCCTAACTTGCATAACTTCCAGTCATCTGCACTGTGGTTCTCTCCACACTTAACGTAACGTGACTGCATGTCGCAGTTTGCTGCGACGTGGCCGAAACTTTGGCAACGAATGCATTGAAGTATGTCGCCGCGTGTTTCTAATTTATCCCAAGTTACAACCTGGTAGTTGACGACGGAGATACTCCCCAAACAACCCAGTTTGCTGTTGGGTGAGAGTTGTACTAGGAAGAAGGGAAGATTCAGCTTCTCCCGCCTAGCTCTAACTGTAGCAAACGGCGTGACCCTATAAAATCGAGATCGTCGCTCGCTTTTTGGGGACATCATTCAAGAGCTCCTGAATCTATACCTTTCAAGGGGAGCGTTTGAACCTTTTCGGCCTTAGGCGTGCAACTAAAGAATTCAGGTGTGGATGCTTTTAGCAACGCTTTAATTTTATTGTGCTGTTCCACTGTGAAGCAGCGATTTCTTTTGCTCCAGCTCTTTTTTTTTTCTATCGCACGGCACGCCCCTGCTTGCTTTTAAGCGCGAGTATAAGGGGCTCTAGATGCGCTTTAAGGCGTTGTATTTCCGCCCCCACTGCTCCAATTTGTTGGATCATTACCTGCTCCTCGTTGTCTTCCTCGGAAGACGCCTCTGACGTAGGGAAGTTTACGAAAGCATTACTGTCGCCCGTGGTGTAGTGCCCTTCTCCACCATCTGACATTTAATCAAAACCATCCTCGTGGTCCGATGGTGACGTATTTAATTGTTTTTCTAATGTTGCCTCTATGTCACTATCAGTTGTTTTATTCACCACAGCTGGCAACTTAGATGAAGTGGTGGCGGATCTCCTCTTCACAAAGTTTGGCGCAACTTTGATCCTCTTCCTTCTCTTTGTTATGGCATTAACTGATGTTGCCGTTGTTCGCCATCGCCACTACATCCACTGCGGCATCGTACTAATTAAAAATGTTTTGATGAAGTTAGAACTTGATCACACACGATTATAAGTTGAAATTACTGGGAAAGCCGATGAACGTCCACTCTTTCCACAGTTCAAGATCGACTGTCACGTCAGTTCATTTTCTTATTGGCATTCCCCAGCGTGTGATTCCAGAACACATCATAGATGAACCTAAGGTTATTGCTGCCGTTGAAAGATGGAAGTGAGTAAGTCTCCTTCGACAACACTTCTGGGAACGATGGCAAAAGGAATATTTGCTCAATCTGCAATCCAAATCCAAACGGAGAGAAGGTATCCACAAATCCTTGAAGCCTGACATATTGGTTTTGATTTACGATGACAGCATTTCGTCCACCGGTGGAATATGGGGCGAATCGTTAATCTTATACTCGGCAATGATAGTAAGGTTCGAGTTGCGGATGTGAGAACAATGTCTGGTATCATTCAACGAGCCGTCCGACAGCAATTTTACTACGTCAAAATTAAAGTTTATCTTTTTACTATAAAGTTTAGTTCATTACACAGGGGCCGATATGTTTGGGTCACCCTGCAACTAGTAAAAGTTTATACCAATAAATGTGACTCAACATGTTTATAACTAATAAATCGGCACATAATACTTGTAGAGAGAAGCTTAAAATAAGGAAAAAAGAATTCGAGTTGAACTGAACTTAACAGCGAGTATTTGTTTCTTAAAGAAGTTAGAAAGAACAAATTTTTCGTTGTACGATTAAAACAAAACGGAACATCTTATCTAGATCTTACAATGAGAATTGGTTAGAACAAAACTGAGAAAAAAATTTTTACTTACAGTCCATTACAGTTGCTCCAGATGATGTTTCAGTTAACCCGTATCCCTGAACAAGGTCCACACAGAGACAAACTTTAATTTGCTCATGGGTGTCAGGCGCTAGAGGTGCACCACCAGACATCATTATTCGAACTCGTCCCCCCAATAACTTAGCTACCTTTTTAAAAACGATCCTATAATCCGCAGCAAAATATTAAAGAAAAACGTGAAAAATAAAAACAAGATATCTAGCTCACCTATCAATAACTGGTGTCTGATATCCTTGTGTAGCCCATTTCACTTTGTAATTGTAACAAAAATAAAACAGAGCTTTTTGAAAGGGTGAACCAGCGTTAACTTTATCGTTGATTCCTTTAGTAATACGATCCAAAATAAGCTAAAATATTTATATTAAACATACAAAATAGTGGAATTATAAAAACAAATACAACAATCTACCGGCACTGTTGTCATACAAGTTGGCTTCAGGACGGTGGCATCACCTTTACATCCCATTCTAATTTTACTACTGGTATCGATAAGTGTCAATGGTGTTGAGTACCCAATAGGAACCCCAGTTAAAAGGCAGACACTTTCAGCAAGGAGTTCAAAAACGTGAGCCAGTGGAAGGAACCTAGAACAAAAACATTAATTATATAAATTTTTTTGAACGTCAATTTAGTTTTGCTAAAAATATTAAATTATTGTTAAATACCTCCATCTATATTTATCGAAACTTTGCTGTCAATATAAAGTGTGTTCCCATACTTTTTGCACAAAAATGTGAAGGCTGTCATTTTTTAAAGAGTGGGGCTAAGATCTATCAGAGAACACCAAATTTCCACAAAAGTACGGGAACGCTTTGAACAACAATTATTGTCATTTTTTAAACGTCAACGTAAGTGTGTTTTTGAAAATGTTTATTAAAGATTAACGTTAATTTTTTCTAAAAAATAACCAATTTGATATCACAAATTTCAATTTAATGCACGGATAGATTATATATTCCATTATTTTCAACTTTTGTAACGATACACTTGGCAACTGACAGCTTATGTATTGTTTTGTTTTATTTTTTCATTTATTTGACAGTCTTCATAATTTTGTCCAAAGAAATTTCTTGGACTAGATTCGCAGCCTGTGGAAATATTTTACTCTCTCATGAGCGCTCTTTCTGTGAAAAACTACGAAAATTTGGAGTACGGGAACAGGATTTGACTGTTTTTCGCAGAAATTCGTAGATTTTCGCAGTTTTAGGGAGTACAGGAACGGACCTATTGTGTTGTTAAGAAATTAGCAGGATATATGTAGATATCGATAAGAAACAGTTACCCTAATGTCTTATATCTTTCTGCCAGATATATTCGCGGTCTTGATCGGGTGTTATATAAAAAATTCGTTGCACCTACAAGTTTCAACATGGACTTATTTGCTAAGGCGCAGGGACATAACTGCGCCGGACAAAATTCCAAAATTCTTTTTTTTTTTTTTTTTGAAGTGAGACATAAGTTCAAAATTTGCTTAAAAGTTTTGCAAAAAATACTCGACTTCCCAGCAGTTTTTTTTCTCATCTCGGTCAGAGATTGCACACTATGTACACAGGGTGTGCACTTGAAGAATTTTTAGCGATGCATACAAATAGGCGTATAAAAAGCTCGGCGTCCAGGTTGGATGTATGGAAATTTTGTTTTGGTTTAATTTTGCCATATACAATGTACATATAGCTCAAAGGACATTCTTAGCGCTGCTTGCAAATATGTAGGTATATAAAGTTAAGGATATATAAAAAGCTCGCCGGGCAAGGGTGCCATGCTGCTCCCTACTTGGCACAGTTATATGATCTTTGTATCCAACGATTTTTTGGATTTATTTTTTTTTCGATTTATTTATAATTTCTTCGGGCGGTATGCACGCAATTTAAGAGCTGGGCGGCAACCTTTATGACATATGGCAGTAATTATTTAAGAAAAAACCGGTTAAGCCCATTTTAATATCATCTGAATTTCTTCTAATTATTGGCCCTTGGATTAGGAAGTTTCAGCTCATAATAGGTAGATACAGTACTTGCCTCAAACAATGCATTTCAGTTGGGACATAAGTCCAAAATTCTTTATTTTCGACTTATGTCCCATCAAAGTGTGATATAATTCCAAAATTTTATTTTGGATGTATGTCCCACCAAAGTGGGATTCTCGGCCTTGATCAGGGTTTGGATGGATGGATTCTGTGAATGATTATTCCGTGATTCGTAACAAGTTTCCAATTACGATGGAATTCGTGATAGGACTGATTATTCTTCTTATACATATGTTTGTAAAACAAAGGCGAATGTATTCAATAATCAGAAGGCCAAAACTAAATTTACCCGCATGAATGTATATATTTTGTTTTGAGGTTGGCAACTCTGCTGTGAAAGTGATTGGTTCAATTTGTTTATCGCTCTCATACTTTTTTTAAATTTTAATAGTAAATCACTTACAAAAACTGTTAAATCCTTAATCTGTGGCTGTCTTTTTAATTGTGTTATTATAATAATTTGCTGATTAACCAGGTAACACTATTAAATAAGCATAACACCATAGTTCTTTGCTGTTGACGGTGTCACATGACCGACCACAAAAGAAAAGTTGACCAAACCTCTCCGGACGATATTTCTACCCCTATATCAAAAATTGCTAATAAGGCAACAAAAACAAACAGTTTCTATTTGATTATGCCAATTTCCGAATCGGATCTTCAGAAAATTAAACAAATTATTGATACATAACTTCACAAAGAGCTCTCATTAGCGACCGCCAAACTAGCTACAAAAGATGACGTGCTAAAGTTAAATGATGAAATCAGAATTCTGCGCTTGCAAAATGAAGATCTGAGTAGGAAAGTGCAAATATTCGAAGAAAGATGTGGAATACTGGAGGATGAGCTTGAGATGCAAAGTCGCATTTTACGATAAAAAAAACATCATTCTCATCCCAAACAGTAATCCCGACCCTCAAATGGAAGTACAAAACATCAGGCAACTTTTGCTTGGTAAGGCAAATCAAATCACGGAGACAATAAAGCTAAGTGAAAATAGCTCTGTTATTAAATTAAAAATAAACACCGGCTCTAGCGAAAATGCAACGAAAATGCTAAAGAACTCGTCAAAGCTTAAAGGAGACATGACAAAGCAGATACAGTACAAACGACAAATTCTTCTTGCATATAGAAAAATAAACAAAAACAAAAAAAACAAATGAAAAAGTACAAATAAAAAACAATTCGATGGTGGTTGCTGATAAAACATTTTATTTGAACAATTATAATTTTATTAAATACAAAAACGAGGATGGAGAACAACAACTTCGCGTAATGTTTGGTGAGATGGACTTCGAATCTGTCAAAATTCCTGTCGCTGCCAAAAAGACGTCAAATTGAATGGTATAGACCAGTCAACACAGATGAACCAGGGATACCACTTTATCAAAATAGTGCAAGTTGTAGTACGTTAGTACAGAACTGAAATTGTGATGCCGTCAGCTCAATATATTTAAGTAATAGTAATATTTTGTGTTATAATGTTTCAGGCCTCAATAATAAATTATTATTTGTGGATTTTTTTAATTATGTAAAAAGTTTTGATTTGTTTTTTTTTTATATGAAACTCATGTAACTTTAGGAAATATTAATAAGTTTAGTATTTGAATGGGTATAAGTTAAATTGGAAACCAGCAGTAAAAACACATAACAAAGGGCGTGCTAGTGGGGGAAGCCTTTATGGAATCAAAACATCATTGTTATACAAATATGATTTTCAGGAGCATGAAGGAGTCACAGTAGTAAAACTAGTTCATAAACCAAATTTGATAATTATTCCATTCTATATCAACTGCAACAAGTGGAGTGGGGATTTTGAACGCTTCAACAATATTATGATCTACCTGGCAAATAAAAGTGTCGTGATAATGAGAGATTTCAATGCCAGAATAGCTAATTTGCAAGTTTCAGTAGCCCTTATCACAAGTAACACTGCTTTAAGCCCCAGTCAAAGAACATCAAAGGATGAAATCTGCAACCAAAATGGTACCATTTTGTTAGAACTTCTTCAGATGTTTGGCTGTACAGTTCTTAACGGATGCACTAATGGGGACACTGAAGGTCACTTTACCTTTCTTGGAGGTCAAGGTAAATCGGTCATCGACTACTGTGCGATCAATAATGAATGGAATGGCTTAGTGAAGAAATTCGAAGTCCAGTGCAAAAACTTTTCCGATCATATGCCGACTATTGTAGACTGGTTCGATGATACATCGGCAAATCAAAGAAATCTTGAACTTTTACCACGGCTGATATGGAAGCAGGAAAGTGTAAATACTTACCAACTGAAATTAGATGAAAACCTATCGCCAGGGTCATTAAATGTACTTGCAGAGTCAGCTGAAGTAAGTGCAAATAAACTTGTCGTTTGCATAAGGAGTTCCACAAACAACGTCGTTGCAAAAAAAGTCACCAATTTCAAACAAAAATGGTTTGACAAGGAATGTTCGATAGCCCGAAAAAAATCGTTTGCTTTGTTCAATGCACTGAGAAACTCAAACTGCCAGAATCTTAATAAGTGCTATTGTAATTCGAATGCAGCATACAAAAAACTGTGCCTAAAAAAGAAAACCAACTTTGAAAATTATCAAGCTGGTACTCTTAGCCAAATAAAAAGTACAAAAGAATTCTGGTCAACTGTCAGGGAGATTAATGGTGTAAATTTTACAATTGGAATTGCAGTGGCTGCTGGAGATCTGTCTGTACACTTTAAAACCCTTTTAAGTCTGACCTAAAATTTTTGTATGAGGAGCCACGGATTTCTGATGAAATTTTAGACCCTGAAATCACTTCTGTCGAACTTAGAACTGCAATTTGTAAAGGAAAGTGGAAAGGCACCTGGAGAAGATGGTATACCATAAGAATTTTTCAAGAACGCGACTGAGGGTTTTCATACGCAACTGCAATTGTTTTTCAACAGAGTATTTTCTAGTGAAGAAATTCCATCATCATTCAAAAGATCGGTAATATTTCCTAATCACAAAAAAGGAGACTTGAACAAAGTTGAAAATTACCGAGGCATCTCCTTCATGAATGTACTTGCAAAATTATTCTGCGGTATACTTGTAAACAGACTAGAGACATGGGTTGCTGTAAACAGTATCCTTTCAGACTGTAAGGCTGGTTTCCGGAAAAGCTATTCTACAACTGACCAAATATCCACAATAACATCTATTGTTTAAGCGTTCCAAGCAAGAAGCAAGAAAGTGTATGCCTTTTTTGTTGATTTTAAAGCTGCATTCGATCTTATAAATCAAAATGCCCTCTTTTATAAGCTCTCGAAATTAGGACTGTCTACAAAATGCATACATATTATAAAATAATTGTATTCAGAAACAAAAGCAGCAGTATGGGATGGTTCTACTTACTCAGATTGATTTGAAATCGATAATGGAGTAAAACAAGGTTGTCTTCTGAGTGCACGCTTGTTTGCGCTTTTTATAAACGATGTAGTATCCTACCTTCCCGGTGGAATTCAAGTAGCTGATTTAAATATCAATGTTCTTTTGTATGCCGGTGATCTTGTGTTACTAACTGAATCTCCAGAAAACCCCAAACTTTTAATCAATCGCCTGGCGAAATACTGTTATGAATGGGGCCTTGAAATAAACTCAAACATATCAAAAGTGATGGTCTTCAGGAGATCAGCAAGAAGCCAAAATACATATAATTGGGTGTTCAATGGTGATAGTTTGGAGATTGTAGAAGAGTACAAGTATCTGGGTTTGAAACTGAACCGAACTCTTGATTTCAGCTTGCACCTTACAGAGAAATCAAATACTTCACAAAGTCTACTGAATGTGACAACATATTTTCAAATAATCGAATCAACCTTTCAGCGAAATATAAAATATTCGAAGCCGTGGTGAGATCGACATTCTGTTACGCTGGTCAAGTTTTTGGAAGTGATGAATACGACTCCCTCGAAAAATTCCAAAGGAATTTCTTAAAAAAGCTTTTCAACTTGCCCTTGAAAACGCCAACTTACGCACTTCATCTTGAAACAGGACTTCCTAAATTGTATACATACACACTAAAGCTGCAGGCCGATTTCATCGTGAAAACGCTCTCTTATCAGGAAAACCGTCTTCCCAAGAAAATTGAGGAATGAGGATTGGTGGTTGTCCAATTGGAAACGTTTGGGAATCGCTTGTGATGTAATTGTCTTGATTGATACAAGTAATCCAATTTTGGTTAAAGATCAACTATATCGTGTTATCCAGAAGCATGAAAATCTTGTCCGAGAGGAGTTTATAGTGAGAGCTCGGGAATCGGAGAGTAGAATTATTTACTCACAGCTTAATACCAACTTAATGGTGAAAAACTACTTTCATAACCAATATAGTTACAAAGAAATAGGGCAAAAGAAGACTGCTTTCACTTTCTAAGTATATGTCCAATTTTCACTGCACAGCGCCTTGTATACTTCGGAAAGAGAACTTTTTCGATGCAGAAAACGATTGCGATTTTAAACGATTTCAACTGGAAAGACCTTTACAACTACTTAAAAGAAATTTCAACATATAGAATGTTACTGATAACAGAATTCACATAGTGAATATAAATATGTACATACTATTTAATTGAAAAAAATTTTTTTTCTTTTTAAGATTTAAAAAATGTATATAATAAATTTTGCTAATAGAGCTGACGGCAAAGCCATAGCTTTAAATTCGTTGTATTGTATCAAATGAAATAAGAAATTTTAAATAAATGAATTCATTACTTACCATTTTGTTTTAAGTATTACAAGTACCAGCCGGAGCCAGTATTAGCAAAAGTATATTATTCAATTGGTATATTATTATATTGGGTGGCAATGGCGCAGTGGATAAAGTGCTTGATTGCTAACTAGGACGTGCGGGTTCGATCCCCACGCTAGGCGCATTCTTTTCTACCTCCAATTTTAATTGGATGCCGCCCATGGGTTAAAATGAGACAGTCAATACCTGGTTCTCAAATCCACTGTGCCAAACTAGTGCCGTGCAATTCACGTTGCATTTAAAAAAGACCTTAGGTCTTACAGGCATATAGTTAAATTAAAAAAAAAAAAAAATATATATACATACATACCGTTAACCACTATGCACTTTGCAAGAAACTATTAATTGATTTTGGTCTCTCCCCACTTGCAGTAAGACTATTGCACTCTTATTTAACTGGTCGTCAACAATGTGTGGCAGTGGGGAATAGAATGTCATCATTTCTAGGAATAACGGCTGGTGTTCCACAAGGATCTGTTCTTGGACCTTTACTGTTTTCCTTATATGTCAATGAGTTACCTGGATTGGTCGAACATTGTTCACTTCACATGTTTGCAGATGATGTCCAGTTATATCATAGTTGTCCACTTATCGACGTTGCAAGTGCAATAGGCGATGTCAATGAGGACTTAAAAATCATTCAGCAGTGGCCACTTAGACACAATCTCTCCCTCAACCCGGGGAAGTCAAAAACCCTATGCATATACAAACAGTGTCTAGAAACATCCAGCTTCGCTCCAATTAAATTAGGGGAATCAATAATCGAATACGTCCACACTGCGAAAAATTTAGGCGTTGTTTTTAACGAAAACCTTACCTGGACAGACCACGTAGCAACTATAATTGGTAAAGTTTATAGTGGCCTCCGAATGCTTTGGTGTACTCAAAGATTTATTCCGACTGCCACATAAATGTTACTTATAAAAGCTTTACTCCTACCAATCCTCACGTACTGTTGTGAAGTTTACTGTAGTGTAGATAACAACACAAAAAATAAACTGAGATTAACTTATAATAATTAGGCCCGATACGTCTTCAACAAAAAATACTTCGACCATATCTCTCCCTATTCCAAGCAAATAACAGGCCTTAAACTCGAAGATTTAATAACATTTAGATCACTTATTCTTCTCCATGGTATTATGCAATCACATCAACCTGAATATCTGTACAACAGGCTAGATTTTCCTAATTCCCAAAGAACAACTGTTATAATACAACCAAGATTTAATTGCTTGCAATCTGAACGATCATTTTTGGTCCATGTCACCCGACAGTGGAACTCATTGCCCATACAATTAAGGAGAATCATAAACGCAAACGCTTTTAAAACCAGTCTTTTTAAGCACTTGGCTAGAAATATATAAGCTTAACAAGTAATTACAAATTCATATTATTATTTTAAATTCAATTCAAATATTATAAATAATAAATAAAGCAAAAATGTTATGTACTTTACTTTTAAATAATTAGACACTTACCTTTTATATAAAAATGTATATTATCATATCATATTTTATTAAATTGCATTATAATAATTAAGCCAATCACAAAATATAAGATAATATCTTAATGTGAAATTATAAATTATCCAATAAATAAATAAATAAATAAACATATATTTGAATATGTATAGAACTTCATAATATATCAATATTGATATATTTAACTACGTCTGATAAATAAATTTATTTCTTTAATTTTTTCGCTTCCAATATCAATACTTCGAAAATTAAACATGTAATTTTGTTATTAAATAATAATAATATGAGTAACAATTTCCAACTATGTAATTTAATTCACAGATTAAACACTCTTTTATTACTTCAGTGATATTTATTAAATCACTTATATCTTTGCGCAACAGTCCCCATATTAAAACTGTGCTCTTTTTAATAAGTTTGAATGACCAACAACAACTTGAGTGTGTTACCACCCAGTTTTTCTCATATTATTTTTGGCTGGAATTATAGCTATTTCACTACTTGCCAAGGTCGATCGTCAGATTCCTTTGCTCTAGTGGTGCTGGTCTACTATTTCTTTTTAATTGAAAAAGTTCGTTTGAATTCATCGTATATTGAACCATGGCCAATCTGCTTAGAAGCCAACCCACTACGCATCACGACACCGAGCCCACATGATCAGATCCAAACCAATGCAGGTTTTTTGTTTATCAATTGCATTGAAATTCGGGTTCTTTCCTATTTTTTCCTTAATCGTTTATAAGCCAAGACTTTTTTTTATGAAAAATTTGACACTTTTATTTGTATTATATTCAATGTTTGTATGCTACATTACTTTCTTTTTAAAGTACTTTTTGTATCATTTTAATGAATCTGATGATCGACCTTGGCATGTCGTGAAATAGCTATAATTCCAGCCAAAACTAATATGATAAAAACTTGGTGGTTACACACTCTAGTTGTTGTTGGTCATTCACACTCATTAAAATACAAAAAGTGCTTTAAAAAGAAAGTATGTGAGCATTCAAACATTGAATATAATACAAATAAAAATAACCAGTGTCAAATTTTTCATATAAAAAATCTCCCTCCCTATAAGAACAACAAAAAAGATTGGCTTATAAACGATTAAGGAGAAAATAAGAAAGAACCCGAATTACTAACAACAAACTTGTGTGGCTAATAAAAGCGCTAGTGGTTTCAATGCAATTGATAAACAGAAAAACCTGCATTGGGTTGGATCTGATCATGTGGGCTCGGTGGCGGGATGCGTAGTGCGTTGGCTTCTAAGCAGCTTGGTCATAGTTCAATATACGATGAAGGCACAAGAAGTTTTTTAATTAATATGAAAAAGTAGACCAGCACCACTAGAGCAAAGGAATCTGATGATCGACCTTGGAGAGTCGTGAAATAGCTATAAAACAAACCAAAAATAATATGAGAAAAACTTGGTGGTAGCACAATCAAGTTGTTGTTGGTCATTCATACTCATTAAAATGATACAAAAAGTGCTTTGAAAAGCAAGTATGTGAGCATACAAAAATTGAATATTGTTAAACTGAGCAGAATAAAAAGACGACCCGTTTGCTTTGGAAGATGAACAGCAAGTAGTTGTAGTTTATTATATTGTAATGTACACATCATGAGATCGATACATAAGTAAGTACATAAAGAAACTATTAATATTATGTACCAACAAGAAGTGTAGAGTACAGTGATTGGCAAGAATTACTTTGCTAATAATACAATTTTAACACTCCCACTTATTATTATATTGCAAACAAAAGATTTTTAAATAATCATAATTTTAAAATATTAATATTTTTACGAAAAAGCTTAAATTTAACTTCTGAGAGTGGCTTTGTGAAAGCATCAGCTAATTGGTCGTTTGATGGCACAAAAGATATCTCGAATCGGTTCTCTTTGTACTTCTCTCTGATGAAATGAACACGAACATCAATGTGTTTAGTTCCTGCATGAAATTCAGGGTTCTTCACCAGCTTAAGAGCACTCTGATTGTCGATATAAAGCGTTGGTTTAGTGATTTGAGGAACCATGAGATCGTGTATGAGCGCATCAAGCCACATCATCTCCTTGACTGCCTCCGATGCAGCTACATACTCTGCCTCAGTTGTGCTCAATGCTGTGCATCGTTGCCTTTTCGATGACCAAGAAATAGGGCTACCTCCAAGAAGACAAACTTGTCCACTCGTTGAACGTCGTGTCGAATAATCTGCTGCAAAATCAGCATCACTATAAATAGAAAAATGAAGATTAACTTTCGGCTTAAATAATATACCAAAATTTTTAGTATTATTCAAATATTTAAAAATGCGTTTAACGGCTTTGACATGATGAGATTTTGGATTATCCAAAAAACGGCTAACTACTCCCACTGCTTACGAAATGTCAGCTCTAGTTCCAATAGCTAAATACATCAGGCTACCTACTGCCTCACGGTAAGGAAATTTGGTCACAGATGATGACTCTGTTACAATTGCAGATCTGCTTCCGAGTTCACTGGGTGTAGATACTGGATATGAATCCGACATGTTAAACTTGTGAAGCACTCTGTCGACATAATTCGACTGATAAACAAAGTATCCACCATCTTCTTTGTGGAAAATTTGAAGTCCGAGATAGTAGTTTGCTTTATAAAGTTTAACCTCGAAATGCTGAGTTAAAAAGCTTTTAACGTACTCCATATCATGTGCATTATGGACAGCAAGCAAACCGTCATCAATATAAACTGCAAGATAAACCACCCTCTGCTCGTGTTGCAGAACGAAAACACATGGATCAGCTTTAGAGATGTTAAATCCAAAATCGGCCAATAAATTTGTGAATCTCGTATTCCAACATCTGGAGGCTTGCTTCAGGCCGTATAAGCTTTTGATAAGCCTACAAGCCCGACCGGAACCATCGTCGTAACCTTTTGGCTGGCACATAAAGATTTCTTCATCTAGCTCGCCATTGAGAAAGGTAGTCTTTACGTCAAATTGGTAAAGAGTTAGGAATTGACTGGCTGCAATTGCGAATATGGTACGAATCGACGTGAACTTGGCAACGGGACTAAAGGTTTCTGCATAATCGATTCCTTCTTGTTGATTAAAACCTTTGGCAACAAGACGTGCCTTATATCTCTCGCTTGTATTTTCTGACGATAACTTTGCTTTATAAACCCATTTATTTTTGATGATCTTCCGATGCGGTGGTAGGTCAACCAGCTCCCATGTTTTGTTTATCCGATTAGATTCTATCTCATCATCCATAGCCTTTCTCCAGTGATCTGCTTCCTCCGATTGTTGGGCTTCCTCAAACGTATCTGGCTCGAAAGAACTACAAATAAAAGCATAACCTTCTAAAACATTAGTGTAAAATCCAGAACTTGGTTTTGCGCTATTTTGAGAATGACTACGATGTTTTTCGCGGTAGATAATGCTCGTTTGATTTGGATCAGGATCTTCGCTCTCCTGTGTTGAAATATTTTCAGAATGACTTCGAAGCTTCTCTCGATATTTATTCGACTCAGCAGTATCAATACGCGCCTTTCTGACTGGCTTCGATCTTGTGTATGAATTTTCTGTTTCACAAATCAACTCATTTTTTGATTTCCAACATTGTTTTCCTTCATTAGCTGCGGGTAATTTGAATCTGCATCTACTACTGAAAATTCTTTGAACAAAACATCTCTGGATATCTTTATTTTGTTAGATTTTGGAATCCATACACGGAAACCTTTAACATTGTCAGGGTATCCAACAAAAATACCTGCTTCTGACTTTTTATCCAATTTTTGTCTTTTTTCTTTTGGGATGTGAACAAAAACTGCGCTTCCAAAAATTTTCAAATTGTGAAAAGACATTTTCTTATTATAGTACAATTCAAAAGGAGTTTTTAACTTTTCAGGACTCGGTCCAAATCTGTTTATTAGAAAGACAGCTGTATTGACTGCTTCGGCCCAAAGTCCAAGTGGCAAATTCATAGCATGAAGCATTGTTCTTGCGGTTTCAACTATAAATCGCATGTCTCGTTCTGCCCTACCATTTTGTTGTGGTGTGTAGGGTACAGAGGTCTGATGGTTGATTCCATGGCATTGAAGTAAAGCTTGGACTTCCTTGTTTTTGAATTCTAAGCCATTGTCAGATCTTAAAACTTTGATGCGACGATCAAGCTGAGTACGAACAAGGGCAATGTACTTTTCAATCATTGCATAAGCTTGAGATTTCTCGCTAATAAAGAAAACAACCCTAAAATTTGAGTAGTCGTCTTTGAAGAGACAGAAATATTTTGACCCACCAATCGATGACGTTTGCATCGGGCCACACAAGTCTATATGTACTAATTCACCTGCCTCCTTAGCACGAGAACTACTTTTTAAAAAAGGTGATCTATGCATTTTTCCAACTGCGCAAGCTTCACAAAGAAAATTTAAATCATCAGTAAATCGTATTTCATTGGATTTTAAAAGGCTTCTTATTTGACCAACACACATGTGGCCAAGCCGCTTATGCCATGTTTGCAGTGCTTCAGCTTTAAAAGAAACGCAGGCTGAATGAAGCGTTTGTGGTTCCACTACCTTGAACAACATCTTAAATAAACGACCCGAGCGATTTCCTACAGCTACAACATCACCATTAGGCTTAACAATTTTGCAGTTGTCTCTAGTTGAAGTAAGACAGTAGTTTTTGTCTAGAGCACTACCAGAAGAAAAGAGGTTTATTTTTATATCCGGAACAAAGTAAACGTCAACAAGTTTCTTTTCAATCCATTCATGACTATTGAAAGCTAAAATGTTAATGTTAATGTTTGCCACTTGCCTGAATTCTACTTCCATTCCCTATTGTTATCGGAATCGGGTGCTCAAGTTCAATATATTCACTAAACCATTCCCTTCGTGAAGTCATATGCTCACTTGCACCGGAGTCTAGTACCCAATCATCTACAGTGACTGCCACATTAGAATTTACTGTAGCGCAAACCAAAGCATCGCAATCACTACTCTCTTCTTTCTTCGCATAATTTAATTTTTTGTTTTTATTTGGACAATCGAACTTCCAATGTCCATACTGATTACATGCAAAGCACTTACCTGGTCGTTTCTTCTTACCACGGCTGCTTTGGTAATTCGTTTGTCCATGTGCTTTGCTTGAGATAAGAGCACTACCTTCCTCAATGGATGCTGCTGGGGTTGTCACATGGTCCATTGCATTTAACCTCATTTCTTCCATCATAAGACGTGACCTCAGATTTTCAATTGTTCGGCATTTGATGTCTGTGGATTCCCAAGCACTAAAAAAATGGGAAAAACGACTAGGCAAAGTCATTAAAATTTTTGCAATTAACATCGATTGAGAGATCGCCTCCCCAACATCGCCTAACTGTTGCACTAAGCTTTCTAATTTGCTCATGTGCGTGGCTATGCCGTCATCTGGATCTTTTTGAAAGCTATAGAAACGCTGTTGAAGTAAACTTATACTTGCACTGGATTTTTGCTCATACACTGAACAAAGTTTGCTCCACATGTCACAAGACGTCGAACAGTTCCTAATGTAAACCAACGGCTGCTGTCCAACAGAAGTTGCTATAATTTTCTGAGCCTTCCGATCTTTGCTGTGCCATGCCTTCAATTTTACAGCTTCTGTTTCAGCTGGAATTACCTCATCTCCATTTACCACCTCGAATAAATCGCTGGCGTTGAGAATAATTTTTACTTGGAACTTCCAAATGTTCCATTGTTCAGAGCATTGCAGCATCTCAATTTTTGCACTATCTTTATCCATTTTAAAAAAGTGATTGAGAAAAAAAGTATCTAACACGGTTTCAAAATAAATTAATACTTTTCGTGTAACTTTTAACCTTGAACTACTCTTAAGCTTTCAACAAAAAATTTAATAACGCTATTGGGTAACTGGGCCCATAACCTGTTAAACTGAGCAGAATAAAAAGACGACCCGTTTGCTTTGGAAGATGAACAGCAAGTAGTTGTAGTTTATTATATTGTAATGTACACATCATGAGATCGATACATAAGTAAGTACATAAAGAAACTATTAATATTATGTACCAACAAGAAGTGTAGAGTACAGTGATTGGCAAGAATTACTTTGCATAATAATACAATTTTAACAAATATAATACAAATGAAAATTACCAGTGTCACATCTTTCATATAAAAAATCTCCCTCCTTATAAGAGCAACTAAAAAGGTTGGATTATAAACGATTAGGGAGAAAATAAGAAAGTACCCGAATGAACAACAACAAACTTGTGTGGCTTATAAAAGCACTAGTCGTTTCAATGCAATTTATGAACAGAAAAACCTGCATTGGGTTGGATCTGATCATGTGGACTCGCTGGCGTGATGCGTAGTGCGTTGGCTTCGAAGCAGATTGGTCATGGTTCAATATACGTTGAAGGCACAAGAAGTTTTTCAATTAAAATGAAAAAGTATACCAGCACCACTAGAGCAAAGGAATCTGATGATCGACCTTGGCAAGTCGTGAAATAGCTATAATTCCAGTCAAAAATAGTATGAGAAAAACTTGGTGGTAGCACACTCAAGTTGTTGTTGGTCATTCAAAATCATTAAAATGATACAAAAAGTGCTTTAAAAAGCAAGTATATGAGGATACAAAAATTGTAAATAATACAAATAAAAATAAACAGTGTCAAATCTTTCATATAAAAAATTTCCCTTCTTATAAGAACAACAAAAAAGGTTGGCTTATAAACGATAAAGGAGAAAATAAGAAAGAACCCGAATCAACAACAACAAACTTGTGTGGCTAATAAAAGCGCTAGTCGTTTCAATACAATTGATAAACAGAAAAACCTGCATTGGGTGGGATCAGATCATATGGGCTCGGTGGCGTGGTGCTTAGTGCGTTGGCTTCTCAGCAGCTTGATCATGGTTCAATATACGATGAATGCACAAGAAGTTTTTCAATTAAAATGAAAAAGTAAGCCAGCATCACAAGAGAAAAGTAATCTCATGATCGACCATGGCAAGTCGTGAAATAGCTATAATTCCAGTCAAAAATAATATGAGAAAAACTTGGTGGTAGCACACTCAAGTTGTTGTTGGTCATTCAAAATCATTAAAATGACACAAAAAGTACTTTAAAAACCAAGTATGTGAGGATACAAAAATTGAATATAATACAAATAAAAATGAACAGTGTCAAATCTTTCATATAAAAAATCTCCCTCCTTATAAGAACAACAAAAAAGGTTGGCCTATAAATTAAGGAGAAAATAAGAAAGAACCCAAATGAACAAGAACAATCTCCCTCCTTATAAGAACAACAAAAAAGGTTGGCTTATAAACGATTAAGGAGAAAATAAGAAAGAACCCGAATGAACAATAACAAACTTGTGTGGCTAATAAAAGCGCTAGTGGTTTCAATGCAATTGATAAATAGAAAAACCTGCATTGGGTTAGATCTGATCATGTGGGCTCGGTGGGGTGATGTATAGTGCGTTGGCTTCTAAGCAGCTTGGTCATGGTTCAATATACCAAGAAGGCACAAGAAGTTTTTCAATTAAAATGAAAAAGTACACCAGCACCACTAGAGCACAGGAATCTGATGATCGACCTTGGCAAGTCGTTAAATAGCTATATTTCCAGCCAAAAATAATATGAGAAAAACTTGGTGGTGGCACACTCAAGTTGTTGTTCGTCATTCAAAATCATTAAAATGATACAAAAAATGCTTAAAAAAGCAAGTATGTGAGGATACAAAAATTGAATATAATACAAATAAAAATGAACAGTGTCAAATCTTTCCTATAAAAAATTTCCCTCCTTATAAGAACAACAAAAAGCTTGGCTTATAAACGATTAGGAGGAAATAAGAAAGTACCCGAATGAACAACAACAAACTTGTGTGGCTAATAAAAGTGCTAAGCGTTTCAATGCAATTGATAAAGAGAAAAACCTGCATTGGGTTGGATCTGATCATATGGGCTCGTTGGCGTGATGCGTAGTGCTTTAAAAAGCAGGTGAGCATACAAAAATTGAATATAATACAAATAAAAATCACCAGTGTCAAATCTTTTATATAAAAAATCTCCCTCCTTATAAGAACAACATAAAAGGTTGGCTTATAAACAATTAAGGAGAGAATAAGAAAGAACCCGAACGAACAACAACAAACTTGTGTGGCTAATAAAAGCGCTAGTCGTTTCAGTGCAGTTGGTAAACAGAAAAACGTGCATTATGTTGAATTTGATCATGTGGGCTCGGTGGCGTGATGCGTAGTGCGTTGGCCTCTAAGCATAGTTCAATATACGCTGAATGCACAAGAAGTTTATCAGTTAAAATGAAAAAGTAGACCAGCACCACTAGAGCAAAGGAATCTGATCATCGACCTTGGCAAGTCGTGAAGTAGCTATAATTCCAGCCAAAAATAATATCAGAAAAACTTGATGATACACACTCGAGTTGTTGTTGGGCATTCAAACTCATTAAAATGATACAAAAAGTGCTTTAAAAAGTAAGTATGTGAACATACAAAAATTGAATATAATACAAATAAAAATTACCACTGTCAAATATTTCATATAAAAAATCTCCCTCCTTATAAGAACAACAAAAAAGGTTGGCTTATAAACGATTAAGGGGAAAATAAGAAAGAACCCGAGTGAACAACAACAATCTCCCTCCTTTTAAGAATAACAAAAAAGGTTGGATTATAAATGATTAAGGAGAAAATAAGAAAGAACCCGAATGAACAACAACAAACTCGTGTGGCTAATAAAAGGGCTAGTAGTTTCAATGTAATTGATAAATAGAAAAGCCTGCATTGGGTTAGATCTGATCATGTGGGCTCGGTGGGGTGATGCGTAGTGCGTTGGCTTCTAAGCAGCTTGGTCATGGTTCAATATACGATGAAGGCACAAGAAGTTTTTCAATTAAAATGAAAAAGTAGACCAGCACCACTAGAGCAAAGGAATCTGATGATCGACCTTGGTAAGTCGTGAAGTAGCTATAATTGCAGCCAAAACAATATGATAAAAACTTGGTGGTAGCACACTTGAGTAGTTGAAGGCACAAGAAGTTTTTCAATTAAAATGAAAAAGTAGACCAGCACCACTAGAGCAAAGGAATCTGATGATCGACCTTGGTAAGTCGTGAGGTAGCTATAATTGCAGCCAAAAACAATATGAGAAAAACTTGGTGGTAGCACACTCGAGTTGTTGTTGGTCATTCAAAATCATTAAAATGATACAAAGGTGCTTTAAAAAGCAAGTATGTGAGGATACAAAAATTTAATATAATACAAACAAAAATGAACAGTGTCAAATCTTTCATATACAAAATCTCCCTCCTTATAAGAACAACATAACAGGTTGGCTTATAAACGATTAAGGAGAGAATAAGAAAGAACCCGAACGAACAACAACAAACTTGTGTGGCTAATAAAAGCGCTAGTCGTTTCAGTGCAGTTGGTAAACAGAAAAACGTGCATTATGTTGAATTTGATCATGTGGGCTCGGTGGCGTGATGCGTAGTGCGTTGGCCTCTAAGCATAGTTCAATATACGCTAAATGCACAAGAAGTTTTTCAGTAAAAATGAAAAAGTAGACCAGCACCACTAGAGCAAAGGAATCTGATCATCGACCTTGGCAAGTCTTGAAGTAGCTATAATTCCAGCCAAAAATAATATCAGAAAAACTTGATGATAGCACACTCGAGTTGTTGTTGGGCATTCAAACTCATTAAAATGATACAAAAAGTGCTTTAAAAAGTAAGTATGTGAACATACAAAAATTGAATATAATACAAATAAAAATTACCACTGTCAAATATTTCATATAAAAAATCTCCCTCCTTATAAGAACAACAAAAAAGGTTGGCTTATAAACGATTAAGGAGAAAATAGGAAAGAACCCGAATGAACAACAAGAATCAACCTGCTTTTAAGAACAACAAAAAAGGTTGGCTTATAAACGATTAAGGAGAAAATAAGAAAGAACCCGAATGAACAACAACAAACTCGTGTGGCTAATAAAAGCGCTATTGGTTTCAATGCAATTGATAAATAGAAAAACCTGCATTGGGTTAGATCTGATTATGTGGGCTCGGTGGGGTGATGCATATTGCGTTGGCTTCTAAGCAGCTTGGTCATGGTTCAATATACGATGAAGGCACAAGAAGTTTTTCAATTAAAATGAAAAAGTAGACCAGCACCACTAGAGCAAAGGAATCTGATGATCGACCTTGGCAAGTCGTGAAGTAGCTACAATTCCAGCCAAAAATAATATGAGAAAAGCTTGGTGGTGGCGCACTCAAGTTGTTGTTCGTCATTCAAAATCATTAAAATGATACAAAAAGTGCTTAAAAAAGCAAGTATGTGAGGATACAAAAATTGAATATAATAGAAATAAAAATGAACAGTGTCAAATCTTTGCTATAAAAAATCTCCCTCCTTATAAGAACAACAAAAAGCTTGGCTTATAAACGATTAGGAGGAAATAAGAAAGTACCCGAATGAACAACAACAAACTTGTGTGGCTAATAAAAGCGCTAAGCGTTTCAATGCAATTGATAAACAGAAAAACCTGCATTGGGTTGGATCTGATCATGTGGGCTCGGTGGCGTGATGCGTAGTGCTTTAAAAAACAGGTGAGCATACAAAAATTGAATATAATACAAATAAAAATTACCAGTGTCATATCTTTTATATAAAAAATCTCCCTCCTTATAAGAACAACATAAAAGGTTGGCTTATAAACGATTAAGGAGAGGATAAGAAAGAACCCGAACGAACAACAACAAACTTGTGTGGCTAATAAAAGCGCTAGTCGTTTCAGTGCAGTTGGTAAACAGAAAAACGTGCATTATATTGAATTTGATCATGTGGGCTCGGTGGCGTGATGCGTAGTGCGTTCGCCTCTAAGCATAGTTCAATATACGCTGAATGCACAAGAAGTTTTTCAGTTAAAATGAAAAAGTAGACCAGCACCACTAGAGCAAAGGAATCTGATCATCGACCTTGGCAAGTCGTGAAGTAGCTATAATTCCAGCCAAAAATAATACCAGAAAAACTTGATGATAGCACACTCGAGTTGTTGTTGGGCATTCAAACTCATTAAAATGATAAAAAAGTGCTTTAAAACGTAAGTATGTGAACATAAAAAAATTGAATATAATACAAATAAAAATTACCACTGTCAAATATTTCATATAAAAAATCTCCCTCCTTATAAGAACAACAAAAAAGGTTGGCTTATAAACGATTAAGGAGAAAATAAGAAAGAACCCGAGTGAACAACAACAATCTCCCTCCTTTTAAGAACAACAAAAAAGGTTGGCTTATAAACGATTAAGGAGAAAATAGGAAAGCATTGGGTTAGATCTGATCATGTGTGCTCGGTGGGGTGATGCATAGTGCGTTGGCTTCTAAGCAGCTTGGTCATGGTTCAATATACGATGAAGGCACAAGAAGTTTTTCAATTAAAATGAAAAAGTAGACCAGCACCACTAGAGCAAAGGAATCTGATGATTGACCTTGGCAAGTCGTAAAATAACTATAATTCCAGCAAAAATAATATGAAAAAACTTGGTGGTACCACAATCAAGTTGTTGTTGTTCATTCAAACTCATTAAAATGATACAAAAAGTACTTTAAAAAGCAAGTATGTGAGCATACAAAAATTGAATATAATACAAATAAAAAATACCACTGTCAAAAATTTCATATAAAAAATCTCCCTCCTTATAAGAACAACACAAAGGGTTGGTTTATAAACCATAAAGGAGAAAATAAGAAAGAACCCGAATAAACAACAACAATCTCCCTCCTTATAAGAACAACAAAAAAGGTTGGCTTACAAACGATTAAGGAGAAAATAAGAAAGAACCCCAATGAACAACCACAAACTTGTGTGGCTAATAAAAGCGCTAGTGGTTTCAATGCAATTGATAAACAGAAAAACCTGCATTGGGTTGGATCTGATCATGTGGGCTCGGTGGCGGGATGCGTAGTGCGTTGGCTTCTAAGCAGCTTGGTCATAGTTCAATATACGATGAAGGCACAAGAAGTTTTTCAATTAATATGAAAAAGTAGACCAGCACCACTAGATCAAAGGAATCTGATGATCGACCTTGGCAAGTCGTGAAATAGCTACAAAACAAGCCAAAACTAATATGAGAAAAACTTGGTGGTAGCACGCTCAAGTTGTTGTTGGTCATTCATACTCATTAAAATGATACAAAAAGTGCTTTAAAAAGCAAGTATGTGAGCATACAAAAATTGAATATAATACAAATGAAAATTACTAGTGTCAAATCTTTCATATAAAAAATCTCCCTCCTTATAAGAACAACTAAAAAGGTTGGATTATAAACGATTAGGGAGAAAATAAGAAAGTACCCGAATGAACAACAACAAACTCGTGTGGCTAATAAAAGCACTAGTCGTTTCAATGCAATTTATTAACAGAAAAACCTGCATTGGGTTGGATCTGATCATGTGGGCTCGGTGGCGTGATGCGTAGTGCGTTGGCTTCGAAGCAGATTGGTCATGGTTCAATATACGTTGAAGGCACAAGAAGTTTTTCAATTAAAATGAAAAAGTATACCAGCACCACTAGAGCAAAGGAATCTGATGATCGACCTTGGCAAGTCGTGAAATAGCTATAATTCCAGTCAAAAATAATATGAGAAAAACTTGGTGGTAGCACACTCAAGTTGTTGTTGGTCATTCAAAATCATTAAAATGATACAAAAAGTGCTTTAAAAAGCAAGTATATGAGGATACAAAAATTGTAAATAATACAAATAAAAATAAACAGTGTCAAATCTTTCATATAAAAAATTTCCCTTCTTATAAGAACAACAAAAAAGGTTGGCTTATAAACGATAAAGGAGAAAATAAGAAAGAACCCGAATCAACAACAACAAACTTGTGTGGCTAATAAAAGCGCTAGTCGTTTCAATACAATTGATAAACAGAAAAACCTGCATTGGGTGGGATCAGATCATATGGGCTCGGTGGCGTGGTGCTTAGTGCGTTGGCTTCTCAGCAGCTTGATCATGGTTCAATATACGATGAATGCACAAGAAGTTTTTCAATTAAAATGAAAAAGTAAGCCAGCATCACAAGAGAAAAGTAATCTCATGATCGACCTTGGCAAGTCGTGAAATAGCTATAATTCCAGTCAAAAATAATATGAGAAAAACTTGGTGGTAGCACACTCAAGTTGTTGTTGGTCATTCAAAATCATTAAAATGACACAAAAAGTACTTTAAAAACCAAGTATGTGAGGATACAAAAATTGAATATAATACAAATAAAAATGAACAGTGTCAAATCTTTCATATAAAAAATCTCCCTCCTTATAAGAACAACAAAAAAGGTTGGCCTATAAATTAAGGAGAAAATAAGAAAGAACCCAAATGAACAAGAACAATCTCCCTCCTTATAAGAACAACAAAAAAGGTTGGCTTATAAACGATTAAGGAGAAAATAAGAAAGAACCCGAATGAACAATAACAAACTTGTGTGGCTAATAAAAGCGCTAGTGGTTTCAATGCAATTGATAAATAGAAAAACCTGCATTGGGTTAGATCTGATCATGTGGGCTCGGTGGGGTGATGTATAGTGCGTTGGCTTCTAAGCAGCTTGGTCATGGTTCAATATACCAAGAAGGCACAAGAAGTTTTTCAATTAAAATGAAAAAGTACACCAGCACCACTAGAGCACAGGAATCTGATGATCGACCTTGGCAAGTCGTTAAATAGCTATATTTCCAGCCAAAAATAATATGAGAAAAACTTGGTGGTGGCACACTCAAGTTGTTGTTCGTCATTCAAAATCATTAAAATGATACAAAAAATGCTTAAAAAAGCAAGTATGTGAGGATACAAAAATTGAATATAATACAAATAAAAATGAACAGTGTCAAATCTTTCCTATAAAAAATTTCCCTCCTTATAAGAACAACAAAAAGCTTGGCTTATAAACGATTAAGAGGAAATAAGAAAGTACCCGAATGAACAACAACAAACTTGTGTGGCTAATAAAAGTGCTAAGCGTTTCAATGCAATTGATAAAGAGAAAAACCTGCATTGGGTTGGATCTGATCATATGGGCTCGTTGGCGTGATGCGTAGTGCTTTAAAAAGCAGGTGAGCATACAAAAATTGAATATAATACAAATAAAAATCACCAGTGTCAAATCTTTTATATAAAAAATCTCCCTCCTTATAAGAACAACATAAAAGGTTGGCTTATAAACAATTAAGGAGAGAATAAGAAAGAACCCGAACGAACAACAACAAACTTGTGTGGCTAATAAAAGCGCTAGTCGTTTCAGTGCAGTTGGTAAACAGAAAAACGTGCATTATGTTGAATTTGATCATGTGGGCTCGGTGGCGTGATGCGTAGTGCGTTGGCCTCTAAGCATAGTTCAATATACGCTGAATGCACAAGAAGTTTATCAGTTAAAATGAAAAAGTAGACCAGCACCACTAGAGCAAAGGAATCTGATCATCGACCTTGGCAAGTCGTGAAGTAGCTATAATTCCAGCCAAAAATAATACCAGAAAAACTTGATGATAGCACACTCGAGTTGTTGTTGGGCATTCAAACTCATTAAAATGATAAAAAAGTGCTTTAAAACGTAAGTATGTGAACATAAAAAAATTGAATATAATACAAATAAAAATTACCACTGTCAAATATTTCATATAAAAAATCTCCCTCCTTATAAGAACAACAAAAAAGGTTGGCTTATAAACGATTAAGGAGAAAATAAGAAAGAACCCGAGTGAACAACAACAATCTCCCTCCTTTTAAGAACAACAAAAAAGGTTGGCTTATAAACGATTAAGGAGAAAATAGGAAAGCATTGGGTTAGATCTGATCATGTGTGCTCGGTGGGGTGATGCATAGTGCGTTGGCTTCTAAGCAGCTTGGTCATGGTTCAATATACGATGAAGGCACAAGAAGTTTTTCAATTAAAATGAAAAAGTAGACCAGCACCACTAGAGCAAAGGAATCTGATGATTGACCTTGGCAAGTCGTAAAATAACTATAATTCCAGCAAAAATAATATGAAAAAACTTGGTGGTACCACAATCAAGTTGTTGTTGTTCATTCAAACTCATTAAAATGATACAAAAAGTACTTTAAAAAGCAAGTATGTGAGCATACAAAAATTGAATATAATACAAATAAAAAATACCACTGTCAAAAATTTCATATAAAAAATCTCCCTCCTTATAAGAACAACACAAAGGGTTGGTTTATAAACCATAAAGGAGAAAATAAGAAAGAACCCGAATAAACAACAACAATCTCCCTCCTTATAAGAACAACAAAAAAGGTTGGCTTACAAACGATTAAGGAGAAAATAAGAAAGAACCCCAATGAACAACCACAAACTTGTGTGGCTAATAAAAGCGCTAGTGGTTTCAATGCAATTGATAAACAGAAAAACCTGCATTGGGTTGGATCTGATCATGTGGGCTCGGTGGCGGGATGCGTAGTGCGTTGGCTTCTAAGCAGCTTGGTCATAGTTCAATATACGATGAAGGCACAAGAAGTTTTTCAATTAATATGAAAAAGTAGACCAGCACCACTAGATCAAAGGAATCTGATGATCGACCTTGGCAAGTCGTGAAATAGCTACAAAACAAGCCAAAACTAATATGAGAAAAACTTGGTGGTAGCACGCTCAAGTTGTTGTTGGTCATTCATACTCATTAAAATGATACAAAAAGTGCTTTAAAAAGCAAGTATGTGAGCATACAAAAATTGAATATAATACAAATGAAAATTACTAGTGTCAAATCTTTCATATAAAAAATCTCCCTCCTTATAAGAACAACTAAAAAGGTTGGATTATAAACGATTAGGGAGAAAATAAGAAAGTACCCGAATGAACAACAACAAACTCGTGTGGCTAATAAAAGCACTAGTCGTTTCAATGCAATTTATTAACAGAAAAACCTGCATTGGGTTGGATCTGATCATGTGGGCTCGGTGGCGTGATGCGTAGTGCGTTGGCTTCGAAGCAGATTGGTCATGGTTCAATATACGTTGAAGGCACAAGAAGTTTTTCAATTAAAATGAAAAAGTATACCAGCACCACTAGAGCAAAGGAATCTGATGATCGACCTTGGCAAGTCGTGAAATAGCTATAATTCCAGTCAAAAATAATATGAGAAAAACTTGGTGGTAGCACACTCAAGTTGTTGTTGGTCATTCAAAATCATTAAAATGATACAAAAAGTGCTTTAAAAAGCAAGTATATGAGGATACAAAAATTGTAAATAATACAAATAAAAATAAACAGTGTCAAATCTTTCATATAAAAAATTTCCCTTCTTATAAGAACAACAAAAAAGGTTGGCTTATAAACGATAAAGGAGAAAATAAGAAAGAACCCGAATCAACAACAACAAACTTGTGTGGCTAATAAAAGCGCTAGTCGTTTCAATACAATTGATAAACAGAAAAACCTGCATTGGGTGGGATCAGATCATATGGGCTCGGTGGCGTGGTGCTTAGTGCGTTGGCTTCTCAGCAGCTTGATCATGGTTCAATATACGATGAATGCACAAGAAGTTTTTCAATTAAAATGAAAAAGTAAGCCAGCATCACAAGAGAAAAGTAATCTCATGATCGACCTTGGCAAGTCGTGAAATAGCTATAATTCCAGTCAAAAATAATATGAGAAAAACTTGGTGGTAGCACACTCAAGTTGTTGTTGGTCATTCAAAATCATTAAAATGACACAAAAAGTACTTTAAAAACCAAGTATGTGAGGATACAAAAATTGAATATAATACAAATAAAAATGAACAGTGTCAAATCTTTCATATAAAAAATCTCCCTCCTTATAAGAACAACAAAAAAGGTTGGCCTATAAATTAAGGAGAAAATAAGAAAGAACCCAAATGAACAAGAACAATCTCCCTCCTTATAAGAACAACAAAAAAGGTTGGCTTATAAACGATAAAGGAGAAAATAAGAAAGAACCCGAATCAACAACAACAAACTTGTGTGGCTAATAAAAGCGCTAGTCGTTTCAATACAATTGATAAACAGAAAAACCTGCATTGGGTTGGATCTGATCATGTGGGCTCGGTGGCGGGATGCGTAGTGCGTTGGCTTCTAAGCAGCTTGGTCATAGTTCAATATACGATGAAGGCACAAGAAGTTTTTCAATTAATATGAAAAAGTAGACCAGCACCACTAGATCAAAGGAATCTGATGATCGACCTTGGCAAGTCGTGAAATAGCTACAAAACAAGCCAAAACTAATATGAGAAAAACTTGGTGGTAGCACGCTCAAGTTGTTGTTGGTCATTCATACTCATTAAAATGATACAAAAAGTGCTTTAAAAAGCAAGTATGTGAGCATACAAAAATTGAATATAATACAAATGAAAATTACTAGTGTCAAATCTTTCATATAAAAAATCTCCCTCCTTATAAGAACAACTAAAAAGGTTGGATTATAAACGATTAGGGAGAAAATAAGAAAGTACCCGAATGAACAACAACAAACTCGTGTGGCTAATAAAAGCACTAGTCGTTTCAATGCAATTTATTAACAGAAAAACCTGCATTGGGTTGGATCTGATCATGTGGGCTCGGTGGCGTGATGCGTAGTGCGTTGGCTTCGAAGCAGATTGGTCATGGTTCAATATACGTTGAAGGCACAAGAAGTTTTTCAATTAAAATGAAAAAGTATACCAGCACCACTAGAGCAAAGGAATCTGATGATCGACCTTGGCAAGTCGTGAAATAGCTATAATTCCAGTCAAAAATAATATGAGAAAAACTTGGTGGTAGCACACTCAAGTTGTTGTTGGTCATTCAAAATCATTAAAATGATACAAAAAGTGCTTTAAAAAGCAAGTATATGAGGATACAAAAATTGTAAATAATACAAATAAAAATAAACAGTGTCAAATCTTTCATATAAAAAATTTCCCTTCTTATAAGAACAACAAAAAAGGTTGGCTTATAAACGATAAAGGAGAAAATAAGAAAGAACCCGAATCAACAACAACAAACTTGTGTGGCTAATAAAAGCGCTAGTCGTTTCAATACAATTGATAAACAGAAAAACCTGCATTGGGTGGGATCAGATCATATGGGCTCGGTGGCGTGGTGCTTAGTGCGTTGGCTTCTCAGCAGCTTGATCATGGTTCAATATACGATGAATGCACAAGAAGTTTTTCAATTAAAATGAAAAAGTAAGCCAGCATCACAAGAGAAAAGTAATCTCATGATCGACCTTGGCAAGTCGTGAAATAGCTATAATTCCAGTCAAAAATAATATGAGAAAAACTTGGTGGTAGCACACTCAAGTTGTTGTTGGTCATTCAAAATCATTAAAATGACACAAAAAGTACTTTAAAAACCAAGTATGTGAGGATACAAAAATTGAATATAATACAAATAAAAATGAACAGTGTCAAATCTTTCATATAAAAAATCTCCCTCCTTATAAGAACAACAAAAAAGGTTGGCCTATAAATTAAGGAGAAAATAAGAAAGAACCCAAATGAACAAGAACAATCTCCCTCCTTATAAGAACAACAAAAAAGGTTGGCTTATAAACGATTAAGGAGAAAATAAGAAAGAACCCGAATGAACAATAACAAACTTGTGTGGCTAATAAAAGCGCTAGTGGTTTCAATGCAATTGATAAATAGAAAAACCTGCATTGGGTTAGATCTGATCATGTGGGCTCGGTGGGGTGATGTATAGTGCGTTGGCTTCTAAGCAGCTTGGTCATGGTTCAATATACCAAGAAGGCACAAGAAGTTTTTCAATTAAAATGAAAAAGTACACCAGCACCACTAGAGCACAGGAATCTGATGATCGACCTTGGCAAGTCGTTAAATAGCTATATTTCCAGCCAAAAATAATATGAGAAAAACTTGGTGGTGGCACACTCAAGTTGTTGTTCGTCATTCAAAATCATTAAAATGATACAAAAAATGCTTAAAAAAGCAAGTATGTGAGGATACAAAAATTGAATATAATACAAATAAAAATGAACAGTGTCAAATCTTTCCTATAAAAAATTTCCCTCCTTATAAGAACAACAAAAAGCTTGGCTTATAAACGATTAGGAGGAAATAAGAAAGTACCCGAATGAACAACAACAAACTTGTGTGGCTAATAAAAGTGCTAAGCGTTTCAATGCAATTGATAAAGAGAAAAACCTGCATTGGGTTGGATCTGATCATATGGGCTCGTTGGCGTGATGCGTAGTGCTTTAAAAAGCAGGTGAGCATACAAAAATTGAATATAATACAAATAAAAATCACCAGTGTCAAATCTTTTATATAAAAAATCTCCCTCCTTATAAGAACAACATAAAAGGTTGGCTTATAAACAATTAAGGAGAGAATAAGAAAGAACCCGAACGAACAACAACAAACTTGTGTGGCTAATAAAAGCGCTAGTCGTTTCAGTGCAGTTGGTAAACAGAAAAACGTGCATTATGTTGAATTTGATCATGTGGGCTCGGTGGCGTGATGCGTAGTGCGTTGGCCTCTAAGCATAGTTCAATATACGCTGAATGCACAAGAAGTTTATCAGTTAAAATGAAAAAGTAGACCAGCACCACTAGAGCAAAGGAATCTGATCATCGACCTTGGCAAGTCGTGAAGTAGCTATAATTCCAGCCAAAAATAATATCAGAAAAACTTGATGATAGCACACTCGAGTTGTTGTTGGGCATTCAAACTCATTAAAATGATACAAAAAGTGCTTTAAAAAGTAAGTATGTGAACATACAAAAATTGAATATAATACAAATAAAAATTACCACTGTCAAATATTTCATATAAAAAATCTCCCTCCTTATAAGAACAACAAAAAAGGTTGGCTTATAAACGATTAAGGGGAAAATAAGAAAGAACCCGAGTGAACAACAACAATCTCCCTCCTTTTAAGAATAACAAAAAAGGTTGGATTATAAATGATTAAGGAGAAAATAAGAAAGAACCCGAATGAACAACAACAAACTCGTGTGGCTAATAAAAGGGCTAGTAGTTTCAATGTAATTGATAAATAGAAAAGCCTGCATTGGGTTAGATCTGATCATGTGGGCTCGGTGGGGTGATGCGTAGTGCGTTGGCTTCTAAGCAGCTTGGTCATGGTTCAATATACGATGAAGGCACAAGAAGTTTTTCAATTAAAATGAAAAAGTAGACCAGCACCACTAGAGCAAAGGAATCTGATGATCGACCTTGGTAAGTCGTGAAGTAGCTATAATTGCAGCCAAAACAATATGATAAAAACTTGGTGGTAGCACACTTGAGTAGTTGAAGGCACAAGAAGTTTTTCAATTAAAATGAAAAAGTAGACCAGCACCACTAGAGCAAAGGAATCTGATGATCGACCTTGGTAAGTCGTGAGGTAGCTATAATTGCAGCCAAAAACAATATGAGAAAAACTTGGTGGTAGCACAATCGAGTTGTTGTTGGTCATTCAAAATCATTAAAATGATACAAAGGTGCTTTAAAAAGCAAGTATGTGAGGATACAAAAATTTAATATAATACAAACAAAAATGAACAGTGTCAAATCTTTCATATACAAAATCTCCCTCCTTATAAGAACAACATAACAGGTTGGCTTATAAACGATTAAGGAGAGAATAAGAAAGAACCCGAACGAACAACAACAAACTTGTGTGGCTAATAAAAGCGCTAGTCGTTTCAGTGCAGTTGGTAAACAGAAAAACGTGCATTATGTTGAATTTGATCATGTGGGCTCGGTGGCGTGATGCGTAGTGCGTTGGCCTCTAAGCATAGTTTAATATACGCTAAATGCACAAGAAGTTTTTCAGTAAAAATGAAAAAGTAGACCAGCACCACTAGAGCAAAGGAATCTGATCATCGACCTTGGCAAGTCTTGAAGTAGCTATAATTCCAGCCAAAAATAATATCAGAAAAACTTGATGATAGCACACTCGAGTTGTTGTTGGGCATTCAAACTCATTAAAATGATACAAAAAGTGCTTTAAAAAGTAAGTATGTGAACATACAAAAATTGAATATAATACAAATAAAAATTACCACTGTCAAATATTTCATATAAAAAATCTCCCTCCTTATAAGAACAACAAAAAAGGTTGGCTTATAAACGATTAAGGAGAAAATAGGAAAGAACCCGAATGAACAACAACAATCAACCTGCTTTTAAGAACAACAAAAAAGGTTGGCTTATAAACGATTAAGGAGAAAATAAGAAAGAACCCGAATGAACAACAACAAACTCGTGTGGCTAATAAAAGCGCTATTGGTTTCAATGCAATTGATAAATAGAAAAACCTGCATTGGGTTAGATCTGATTATGTGGGCTCGGTGGGGTGATGCATATTGCGTTGGCTTCTAAGCAGCTTGGTCATGGTTCAATATACGATGAAGGCACAAGAAGTTTTTCAATTAAAATGAAAAAGTAGACCAGCACCACTAGAGCAAAGGAATCTGATGATCGACCTTGGCAAGTCGTGAAGTAGCTACAATTCCAGCCAAAAATAATATGAGAAAAGCTTGGTGGTGGCGCACTCAAGTTGTTGTTCGTCATTCAAAATCATTAAAATGATACAAAAAGTGCTTAAAAAAGCAAGTATGTGAGGATACAAAAATTGAATATAATAGAAATAAAAATGAACAGTGTCAAATCTTTGCTATAAAAAATCTCCCTCCTTATAAGAACAACAAAAAGCTTGGCTTATAAACGATTAGGAGGAAATAAGAAAGTACCCGAATGAACAACAACAAACTTGTGTGGCTAATAAAAGCGCTAAGCGTTTCAATGCAATTGATAAACAGAAAAACCTGCATTGGGTTGGATCTGATCATGTGGGCTCGGTGGCGTGATGCGTAGTGCTTTAAAAAACAGGTGAGCATACAAAAATTGAATATAATACAAATAAAAATTACCAGTGTCATATCTTTTATATAAAAAATCTCCCTCCTTATAAGAACAACATAAAAGGTTGGCTTATAAACGATTAAGGAGAGGATAAGAAAGAACCCGAACGAACAACAACAAACTTGTGTGGCTAATAAAAGCGCTAGTCGTTTCAGTGCAGTTGGTAAACAGAAAAACGTGCATTATATTGAATTTGATCATGTGGGCTCGGTGGCGTGATGCGTAGTGCGTTCGCCTCTAAGCATAGTTCAATATACGCTGAATGCACAAGAAGTTTTTCAGTTAAAATGAAAAAGTAGACCAGCACCACTAGAGCAAAGGAATCTGATCATCGACCTTGGCAAGTCGTGAAGTAGCTATAATTCCAGCCAAAAATAATACCAGAAAAACTTGATGATAGCACACTCGAGTTGTTGTTGGGCATTCAAACTCATTAAAATGATAAAAAAAGTGCTTTAAAAAGTAAGTATGTGAACATAAAAAAATTGAATATAATACAAATAAAAATTACCACTGTCAAATATTTCATATAAAAAATCTCCCTCCTTATAAGAACAACAAAAAAGGTTGGCTTATAAACGATTAAGGAGAAAATAAGAAAGAACCCGAGTGAACAACAACAATCTCCCTCCTTTTAAGAACAACAAAAAAGGTTGGCTTATAAACGATTAAGGAGAAAATAGGAAAGCATTGGGTTAGATCTGATCATGTGTGCTCGGTGGGGTGATGCATAGTGCGTTGGCTTCTAAGCAGCTTGGTCATGGTTCAATATACGATGAAGGCACAAGAAGTTTTTCAATTAAAATGAAAAAGTAGACCAGCACCACTAGAGCAAAGGAATCTGATGATTGACCTTGGCAAGTCGTAAAATAACTATAATTCCAGCAAAAATAATATGAAAAAACTTGGTGGTACCACAATCAAGTTGTTGTTGTTCATTCAAACTCATTAAAATGATACAAAAAGTACTTTAAAAAGCAAGTATGTGAGCATACAAAAATTGAATATAATACAAATAAAAAATACCACTGTCAAAAATTTCATATAAAAAATCTCCCTCCTTATAAGAACAACACAAAGGGTTGGCTTATAAACCATAAAGGAGAAAATAAGAAAGAACCCGAATAAACAACAACAATCTCCCTCCTTATAAGAACAACAAAAAAGGTTGGCTTACAAACGATTAAGGAGAAAATAAGAAAGAACCCCAATGAACAACCACAAACTTGTGTGGCTAATAAAAGCGCTAGTGGTTTCAATGCAATTGATAAACAGAAAAACCTGCATTGGGTTGGATCTGATCATGTGGGCTCGGTGGCGGGATGCGTAGTGCGTTGGCTTCTAAGCAGCTTGGTCATAGTTCAATATACGATGAAGGCACAAGAAGTTTTTCAATTAATATGAAAAAGTAGACCAGCACCACTAGATCAAAGGAATCTGATGATCGACCTTGGCAAGTCGTGAAATAGCTACAAAACAAGCCAAAACTAATATGAGAAAAACTTGGTGGTAGCACGCTCAAGTTGTTGTTGGTCATTCATACTCATTAAAATGATACAAAAAGTGCTTTAAAAAGCAAGTATGTGAGCATACAAAAATTGAATATAATACAAATGAAAATTACTAGTGTCAAATCTTTCATATAAAAAATCTCCCTCCTTATAAGAACAACTAAAAAGGTTGGATTATAAACGATTAGGGAGAAAATAAGAAAGTACTCGAATGAACAACAACAAACTCGTGTGGCTAATAAAAGCACTAGTCGTTTCAATGCAATTTATTAACAGAAAAACCTGCATTGGGTTGGATCTGATCATGTGGGCTCGGTGGCGTGATGCGTAGTGCGTTGGCTTCGAAGCAGATTGGTCATGGTTCAATATACGTTGAAGGCACAAGAAGTTTTTCAATTAAAATGAAAAAGTAGATCAGCACCACTAGAGCAAAGGAATCTGATGATCGACGTTGGCAAGTCGTGAAATAGCTATAATTCCAGTCAAAAATAATATGAGAAAAACTTGGTGGTAACACACCCAAGTTATTGTTGGTCATTCAAACTCATTAAAATGATACAAAAAGTGCTTTAAAAAGAAAGTATATGAGGATACAAAAATTGAATATAATACAAATAAAAATGAACAGTGTCAAATCTTTCATATACAAAATTTCCCTCCTTATAAGAACAACAAAAAAGGTTGGCTTATAAACGATTAAGGAGAAAATAAGAAAGAACCCGAATGAACAACAACTATCTCCCTCCTTTTAAGAACAACAAAATATGTTGGTTTATAAACGATTAAGGAGAAAATAAGAAAGAACCCGAATGAACAACAACAAACTTGTGTGGCTAACAAAAGCGCTAGTCGTTTCACTACAATTGATAAAAAACAGAAAAACCTGCATTGGGTTGGATCTGATCATGTGGGCTCAGTGGCGTGATGCTTAGTGTGTTGGCTTCTAAGCAGCTTGGTCATAGTCCAATATGCGATGAATGCACAAGAAGTTTTTCAATTAAAATGAAAAAGTAGACCAGCACCACTAGATCAAGGGAATCTTATGATCGACCTTGGCAAGTCGTGAAATAGCTATAATTCCAGCCAAAAATAATATGAAAAAAAACTTGGTGGTGGCATGCTCAGGTTGTTGTTGGTCATTCAAACTCATTAAAATGATACAAAAAGTGCTTTAAAAGGCAAGTATGTATGTGAGCATACAAAAATTGTATATAATACAAATAAAAATGACCACTGTCAAATATTTCATATAAAAAATCTCCCTCTTTATAAGAACACAAAAAAGGTTGGCTTATAAACGATTAAGGAGAAAATAAGAAAGAACCCGAATGAACAATAACAATCTCCCTCCTTATAAGAACAACAAAAAAGGTTGGCTTATAAACGATAAAGGAGAAAATAAGAAAGAACCCGAATCAACAACAACAAACTTGTGTGGCTAATAAAAGCGCTAGTCATTTCAATACAATTGGTAAACAGATGCATTGGGTTGGATCTGATCATGGGGGCTCGGTGGAGTAATACATAGCGCGTTGGCCCCTCAGCAGCTTGGTCACGGTTCAATAAACGATGAATACACAAGAAGCTTTTCAATTAAAATGAAAAAGTAAACCAGCATCACTAGAGAAAAGTAATCTCATGATCGACCATGGCATGTCGTGAAATAGCTTTAATTCCAGCCAAAAATAATGTGAAATAAACTTTGTGGTAGCACATTTAAGTTGTTGTTGGCTATTCAAACTCATTAAAATGACACAAAAAGTGCTTTAAAAAGCAAGTATGTGAGGATACACAAATTGAATATAATACAAATAAAAATGACCAGTGTCAAATCTTTCATATAAAAAATCTCCCTCCTTATAAGAACAACATAAAAGGTTAGCTTATAAACGATTATGAAGAAAATAAGAAAGAACCCGAATGAACAACAACAATCTCCCTCCTTTTAAGAACAACAAAAAATGTTGGTTTATAAACGATTAAGGAGAAAATAAGAAAGAACCCGAATGAACAACAACAAACTTGTGTGGCTAACAAAAGCGCTAGTCGTTTCAGTACAATTGATAAACAGAAAAATCTGCATTGGGTGGGATCAGATCATATGGGCTCGGTGGCGTGGTGCTTAGTGCGTTGGATTCTCAGCAGCTTGATCATGGTTCAATAAACGATGAATGCACAAGAAGTTTTTAAATTAAAATGAAAAACTAGACCAGTACCACTAGAGTAAAGGAACCTGATGATCGACCTTGGCAAGTCGTATATAGCTATAATTCCAGCCAAAGATAATATGAGAAAAACTTGGTGGTAACACACCCAAGTTATTGTTGGTCATTCAAACTCATTAAAATGATACAAAAAGTGCTTTAAAAAGCAATATGTGAGCAAACAAAAATTGAATATAATACATATAAAAATGACCACTGTCAAATATTTCATATAAAAAATCTCCCTCCTTATAAGAACAACAAAAAAGGTTGGCCTATAAACGATTAAGGAGAAAATAATAAAGAACCCAAATGAACAAGAACAATCTTCCTCCTTATAAGAACAACAAAAAAGGTTGGCTTATAAACGATTAAGGAGAAAATAAGAAAGAACCCGAATGAACAATAACAAACTTGTGTGGCTAATAAAAGCGCTAGTAGTTTCAATGTAATTGATAAATAGAAAAGCCTGCATTGGGTTAGATCTGATCATGTGGGCTCGGTGGGGTGATGCGTAGTGCGTTGGCTTCTAAGCAGCTTGGTCATGGTTCAATATTCGATGAATGCACAAGAAGTTTTTCAATTAAAATGAAAAAGTACACCAGCACCACTAGAGCAAAGGAATCTGATGATCGACCTTGGCAAGTCGTTAAATAGCTATAATTCCAGTCAAAAATAATATGAGAAAAACTTGGTGGCGGCACACTCAAGTTGTTGTTCGTCATTCAAAATCATTAAAATGATACAAAAAGTGCTTAAAAAAGCAATATGTGAGCAAACAAAAATTGAATATAATACAAATAAAAATGACCACTGTCAAATATTTCATATAAAAAATCTCCTTCCTTATAAGAACAACAAAAAAGGTTGGCTTATAAACGATTAAGGAGAAAATAAGAAAGAACCCGAATGAACAATAACAATCTCCCTCCTTATAAGAACAACAAAAAAGGTTGGCTTATAAACGATAAAGGAGAAAATAAGAAAGAACCCGAATCAACAACAACAAACTTGTGTGGCTAATAAAAGCGCTAGTCATTTCAATACAATTGGTAAACAGATGCATTGGGTTGGATCTGATCATGGGGCTCGGTGGAGTAATACATAGCGCGTTTGCCCCTCAGCAGCTTGGTCACGGTTCAATAAACGATAAATACACAAGAAGTTTTTCAATTAAAATGAAAAAGTAAACCAGCATCACTAGAGAAAAGTAATCTCATGATCGACCATGGCATGTCGTGAAATAGCTTTAATTCCAGCCAAAAATAATGTGAAATAAACTTTGTGGTAGCACATTTAAGTTGTTGTTGGCTATTCAAACTCATTGAAATGACACAAAAAGTGCTTTAAAAAGCAAGTATGTGAGGATACAAAAATTGAATATAATACAAATAAAAATGACCAGTGTCAAATCTTTCATATAAAAAATCTCCCTCCTTATAAGAACAACATAAAAGGTTAGCTTATAAACGATTAAGGAGAAAATAAGAAAGAACCCGAATGAACAACAACAATCTCCCTCATTTAAAGAACAACAAAAAATGTTGGTTTATAAACGATTAAGGAGAAAATAAGAAAGAACCCGAATGAACAACAACAAACTTGTGTGGCTAACAAAAGCGCTAGTCGTTTCAGTACAATTGATAAACAGAAAAACCTGCATTGAGTGGGATCAGATCATATGGGCTCGGTGGCGTGGTGCTTAGTGCGTTGGCTTCTCAGCAGCTTGATCATGGTTCAATATACGATGAATGCACAAGAAGTTTTTAAATTAAAATGAAAAACTAGACCAGTACCACTAGAGTAAAGGAACCTGATGATCGACCTTGGCAAGTCGTAAAATAGCTATAATTCCAGCCAAAGATAATATGAGAAAAACTTGGTGGTAACACACCCAAGTTATTGTTGGTCATTCAAACTCATTAAAATGATACAAAAAGTGCTTTAAAAAGCAATATGTGAGCAAACAAAAATTGAATATAATACAAATAAAAATGACCACTGTCAAATATTTCATATAAAAAATCTCCCTCCTTATAAGAACAACAAAAAGGTTGGCCTATAAACGATTAAAGAGAAAATAATTAAGAACCCAAATGAACAAGAACAATCTTCCTCCTTATAAGAACAACAAAAAACGTTGGCTTATAAACGATTAAGGAGAAAATAAGAAAGAACCCGAATGAACAATAACAAACTTGTGTGGCTAATAAAAGCGCTAGTAGTTTCAATGTAATTGATAAATAGAAAAGCCTGCATTGGGTTAGATCTGAGCATGTGGGCTCGGTGGGGTGATGCGTAGTGCGTTGGCTTCTAAGCAGCTTGGTCATGGTTCAATATACGATGAATGCACAAGAAGTTTTTCAATTAAAATGAAAAAGTACACCAGCACCACTAGAGCAAAGGAATCTGCTGATCGACCTTGTCAAGTCGTTAAATAGCTATAATTCCAGCCAAAAATAATATGAGAAGAACTTGGTGGCGGCACACTCAAGTTGTTGTTCGTCATTCAAAATCATTAAAATGATACAAAAAGTGCTTAAAAAAGCAAGTATGTGAGGATACAAAACTTGACTATAATACAAATAAAAATGAACAGTGTCAAATCTTTCATATAAAAAATCTCCCTCCTTATAAGAACAACAAAAAGCTTGGATTATAAACGATTAGGAGGAAATAAGAAAGTACCCGAATGAACAACAACAAACTTGTGTGGCTAATAAAAGCGCTAAGCGTTTCAATGCAATTGATAAACAGAACAACCTGCATTGGGTTGGATCTGATCATGTGGGCTCGGTGGCGTGATGCGTAGTGCTTTAAAAAGCAGGTGAGCATACAAAAATTAAATATAATACAAATAAAAATCACCAGTGTCAAATCTTTTATATACAAAATCTCCCTCCTTATAAGAACAACATAAAAGGTTGGCTTATAAACGATTAAGGAGAGAATAAGAAAGAACCCGAACGAACAACAACAAACTTGTGTGGCTAATAAAAGCGCTAGTCGTTTCAGTGCAGTTGGTAAACAGAAAAACGTGCATTATGTTGAATTTGATCATGTGGGCTCGGTGGCGTGATGCGTAGTGCGTTGGCCTCTAAGCATAGTTCAATATACGCTGAATGCACAAGAAGTTTTTCAGTTAAAATGAAAAGGTAGACCAGCACCACTAGAGCAAAGGAATCTGATCATCGACCTTGGCAAGTCGTGAAGTAGCTATAATTCCAGCCAAAAATAATATCAGAAAAACTTGATGGTAGCACACTCGAGTTGATGTTGGGCATTCGAACTCATTAAAATGATACAAAAAGTGCTTTAAAAAGTAAGTATGTGAACATACAAAAATTGAATATAATACAAATAAAAATTACCACTGTCAAAAATTTCATATAAAAAATCTCCCTCCTTATAAGTACAATACAAAGGGTTGGCTTATAAACCATAAAGGAGAAAATAAGAAAGAACCCGAATAAACAACAACAATCTCCCTCCTTATAAGAACAACAAAAAAGGTTGGCTTATAAACGATTAAGGAGAAAATAAGAAAGAACCCCAATGAACAACCACAAGCTTGTGTGGCTAATAAAAGCGCTAGTGGTTTCAATGCAATTGATAAACAGAAAAACCTGCATTGGGTTGGATCTGATCATGTGGGCTCGGTGGCGGGATGCGTTGTGCGTTGGCTTCTAAGCAGCTTGGTCATAGTTCAATATACGATGAAGGCACAAGAAGTTTTTCAATTAATATGAAAAAGTAGACCAGCACCACTAGAGCAAAGGAATCTGATGATCGACCTTGGCAAGTCGTGAAATAGATACAAAACAAGCCAAAACTAATATGAGAAAAACTTGGTGGTAGCACACTCAAGTTGTTGTTGGTCATTCATACTCATTAAAATGATACAAAAAGTGCTTTAAAAAGCAAGTATGTGAGCATACAAAAATTGAATATAATACAAATGAAAATTACCAGTGTCAAATCTTTCATATAAAAAATCTCCCTCCTTATAAGAACAACTAAAAAGGTTGGATTATAAACGATTAGGGAGGAAAATAAGAAAGTACCCGAATGAACAACAACAAACTTGTGTGGCTAATAAAAGCACTAGTCGTTTCAATGCAATTTATTAACAGAAAAACCTGCATTGGGTTGGATCTGATCATGTGGGCTCGGTGGCGTGATGCGTAGTGCGTTGGCTTCGAAGCGGATTGGTCATGGTTCAATATACGTTGAAGGCACAAGAAGTTTTTCAATTAAAATGAAAAAGTAGACCAGCACCACTAGAGCAAAGGAATCTGATGATCGACGTTGGCAAGTCGTGAAATAGCTATAATTCCAGTCAAAAATAATATGAGAAAAACTTGGTGGTAGCACACTCAAGTTGGTGTTGGTCATTCAAAATCATTAAAATGATACAAAAAGTGCTTTAAAAAGAAAGTATATGAGGATACAAAAATTGAATATAATACAAATAAAAATGAACAGTGTCAAATTTTTCATATAAAAAATTTCCCTCCTTATAAGAACAACAAAAAAGGTTGGCTTATAAACGATTAAGGAGAAAATAAGAAAGAACCCGAATGAACAACAACAATCTCTCTCCTTTTAAGAACAACAAAAAATGTTGGTTTATAAACGATTAAGGAGAAAATAAGAAAGAACCCGAATGAACAACAACAAACTTGTGTGGCTAATAAAAGCGCTAGTCATTTCAATACAATTGGTAAACAGATGCATTGGGTTGGATCTGATCATGGGGGCTCGTTGGAGTAACACATAGCGCGTTGGCCCCTCAGCAGCTTGGTCACGGTTCAATAAACGATGAATACACAAGAAGTTTTTCAATTAAAATGAAAAAGTAAACCAGCATCACTAGAGAAAAGTAATCTCATGATAGACCATGGCATGTCGTGAAATAGCTTTAATTCCAGCCAAAAATAATGTGAAATAAACTTTGTGGTAGCACATTTAAGTTGTTGTTGGCTATTCAAACTCATTAAAATGACACAAAAAGTGCTTTAAAAAGCAAGTATGTGAGGATACAAAAATTTAATGTAATACAAATAAAAATGACCAGTGTCAAATCTTTCATATAAAAAATCTCCCTCCTTATAAGAACAACATAAAAGGTTAGCTTATAAACAATTAAGGAGAAAATAAGAAAGAACCCGAATGAACAACAACAATCTCCCTCCTTTTAAGAACAACAAAAAATGTTGGTTTATAAACGATTAAGGAGAAAATAAGAAAGAACCCGAATGAACAACAACAAACTTGTGTGGCTAACAAAAGCGATAGTCGTTTCAGTACCATTGATAAACAGAAAAACCTGCATTGGGTGGGATCAGATCATATGGGCTCGGTGGAGTGGTGCTTAGTGCGTTGGCTTTTCAGCAGCTTGATCATAGTTCAATATACGATGAATGCACAAGAAGTTTTTCAATTAAAATGAAAAACTAGACCAGTACCACTAGAGTAAAGGAACCTGATGATCGACCTTGGCAAGTCGTAAAATAGCTATAATTCCAGCCAAAGATAATATGAGAAAAACTTGGTGGTAACACACCCAAGTTATTGTTGGTCATTCAAACTCATTAAAATGATACAAAAAGTGCTTTAAAAAGCAATATGTGAGCAAACAAAAATTGAATATAATACAAATAAAAATGACCACTGTCAAATATTTCATATAAAAAATCTCCCTCCTTATAAGAACAACAAACAAGGTTGGCCTATAAACGATTAAGGAGAAAATAATAAGGAACCCAAATGAACAAGAACAATCTTCCTCCTTATAAGAACAACAAAAAAGGTTGGCTTATAAACGATTAAGGAGAAAATAAGAAAGAACCCGAATGAACAATAACAAACTTGTGTGGCTAATAAAAGCGCTACTAGTTTCAATGTAATTGATAAATAGAAAAGCCTGCATTGGGTTAGATCTGATCATGTGGGCTGGGTGGGGTGATGCGTAGTGCGTTGGCTTCTAAGCAGCTTGGTCATGGTTCAATATACGATGGATGCACAAGAAGTTTTTCAATTAAAATGAAAAGGTACACCAGCACCACTAGAGCAAAGGAATCTGATGATCGACCTTGGCAAGTCGTTAAATAGCTATAATTCCAGCCAAAAATAATATGAGAAAAACTTGGTGGCGGCACACTCAAGTTGTTGTTCGTCATTCAAAATCATTAAAATGATACAAAAAGTGCTTAAAAAAGCAAGTATGTGAGAATACAAAAATTGAATATAATACAAATAAAAATGAACAGTGTCAAATCTTTCATATAAAAAATCTCCCTCCTTATAAGAACAACAAAAAGCTTGGCTCATAAACGATTAGGAGGAAATAAGAAAGTACCCGAATGAACAACAACAAACTTGTGTGGCTAATAAAAGCGCTAAGCGTTTCAATGCAATTGATAAACAGAAAAACCTGCATTGGGTTGGATCTGATCATGTGGGCTCGGTGGCGTGATGCGTAGTGCGTTGGCTTCGAAGCAGATTGGTCATGGTTCAATATACGTTGAAGGCACAAGAAGTTTTTCAATTAAAATGAAAAAGTAGACCAGCACCACTAGAGCAAAGGAATCTGATGATCGACGTTGGCAAGTCGTGAAATAGCTATAATTCCAGTCAAAAATAATATGAGAAAAACTTGGTGGTAGCACACTCAAGTTGGTGTTGGTCATTCAAAATCATTAAAATGATACAAAAAGTGCTTTAAAAAGAAAGTATATGAGGATACAAAAATTGAATATAATACAAATAAAAATGAACAGTGTCAAATCTTTCATATAAAAAATTTCCCTCCTTATAAGAACAACAAAAAAGGTTGGCTTATAAACGATTAAGGAGAAAATAAGAAAGAACCCGAATGAACAACAACAATCTCTCTCCTTTTAAGAACAACAAAAAATGTTGGTTTATAAACGATCAAGGAGAAAATAAGAAAGAACCCGAATGAACAACAACAAACTTGTGTGGCTAATAAAAGCGCTAGTCATTTCAATACAATTGGTAAACAGATGCATTGGGTTGGATCTGATCATGGGGGCTCGGTGGAGTAACACATAGCGCGTTGGCCCCTCAGCAGCTTGGTCACGGTTCAATAAACGATGAATACACAAGAAGTTTTTCAATTAAAATGAAAAAGTAAACCAGCATCACTAGAGAAAAGTAATCTCATGGTAGACCATGGCATGTCGTGAAATAGCTTTAATTCCAGCCAAAAATAATGTGAAATAAACTTTGTGGTAGCACATTTAAGTTGTTGTTGGCTATTCAAACTCATTAAAATGACACAAAAAGTGCTTTAAAAAGCAAGTATGTGAGGATACAAAAATTTAATATAATGCAAATAAAAATGACCAGTGTCAAATCTTTCATATAAAAAATCTCCCTCCTTATAAGAACAACATAAAAGGTTATCTTATAAACGATTAAGGAGAAAATAAGAAAGAACCCGAATGAACAACAACAATCTCCCTCCTTTTAAGAACAACAAAAAATATTGGTTTATAAACGATTAAGGAGAAAATAAGAAAGAACCCGAATGAACAACAACAAACTTGTGTGGCTAACAAAAGCGATAGTCGTTTCAGTACCATTGATAAACAGAAAAACCTGCATTGGGTGGGATCAGATCATATGGGCTCGGTGGCGTGGTGCTTAGTGCGTTGGCTTTTCAGCAGCTTGATCATGGTTCAATATACGATGAATGCCCAAGAAGTTTTTCAATTAAAATGAAAAACTAGACCAGTACCACTAGAGTAAAGGAACCTGATGATCGACCTTGGCAAGTCGTAAAATAGCTATAATTCCAGCCAAAGATAATATGAGAAATACTTGGTGGTAACACACCCAAGTTATTGTTGGTCATTCAAACTCATTAAAATGATACAAAAAGTGCTTTAAAAAGCAATATGTGAGCAAACAAAAATTGAATATAATACAAATAAAAATGACCACTGTCAAATATTTCATATAAAAAATCTCCCTCCTTATAAGAACAACAAAAAAGGTTGGCCTATAAACGATTAAGGAGAAAATAATAAGGAACCCAAATGAACAAGAACAAACTTCCTCCTTATAAGAACAACAAAAAAGGTTGGCTTATAAACGATTAAGGAGAAAATAAGAAAGAACCCGAATGAACAATAACAAACTTGTGTGGCTAATAAAAGCGCTACTAGTTTCAATGTAATTGATAAATAGAAAAGCCTGCATTGGGTTAGATCTGATCATGTGGGCTGGGTGGGGTGATGCGTAGTGCGTTGGCTTCTAAGCAGCTTGGTCATGGTTCAATATACGATGAATGCACAAGAAGTTTTTCAATTAAAATGAAAAGGTACACCAGCACCACTAGAGCAAAGGAATCTGATGATCGACCTTGGCAAGTCGTTAAATAGCTATAATTCCAGCCAAAAATAATATGAGAAAAACTTGGTGGGGGCACACTCAAGTTGTTGTTCGTCATTCAAAATCATTAAAATGATACAAAAAGTGCTTAAAAAAGCAAGTATGTGAGGATCCAAAAATTGAATATAATACAAATAAAAATGAACAGTGTCAAATCTTTCATATAAAAAATCTCCCTCCTTATAAGAACAACAAAAAGCTTGGCTCATAAACGATTAGGAGGAAATAAGAAAGTACCCGAATGAACAACAACAAACTTGTGTGGCTAATAAAAGCGCTAAGCGTTTCAATGCAATTGATAAACAGAAAAACCTGCATTGGGTTGGATCTGATCATGTGGGCTCGGTGGCGTGATGCGTAATGCTTTAAAAGCAGGTGAGCATACAAAAATTTAATATAATACAAATAAAAATCACCAGTGTCAAATCTTTTATATACAAAATCTCCCTCCTTATAAGAACAACATCAAAGGTTGGCTTACAAACGATTAAGGAGAGAATAAGAAAGAACCCGAACGAACAACAACAAACTTGTGTGGCTAATAAAAGCGCTAGTCGTTTCAGTGCAGTTGGTAAACAGAAAAACGTGCATTATGTTGAATTTGATCATGTGGGCTCGGTGGCGTGATGCGTAGTGCGTTGGCCTCTAAGCATAGTTCAATATACGCTGAATGCACAAGAAGTTTTTCAGTCAAAATGAAAAAGTAGACCAGCACCACTAGAGCAAAGGAATCTGATCATCGACCTTGGCAAGTCGTGAAGTAGCTATAATTCCAGCCAAAAATAATATCAGAAAAACTTGATGGTAGCACACTCGAGTTGTTGTTGGGCATTCAAACTCATTAAAATGATACAAAAAGTGCTTTAAAAAGTAAGTATGTGAACATACAAAAATTGAATATAATACAAATAAAAATTACCACTGTCAAATATTTCATATAAAAAATCTCCCTCCTTATAAGAACAACAAAAAAGGTTGGCTTATAAATGATTAAGGAGAAAATAAGAAAGAACCCGAGTGAAGAATAACAATCTCCCTCCTTTTAAGAACAACAAAAAAGGTTGGCTTATAAACGATTAAGGAGAAAATAAGAAAGAACCCGAATGAACAACAACAAAATCGTGTGCCTAATAAAAGGTCTAGTAGTTTCAATGTAATTGATAAATAGAAAAGCCTTCATTGGGTTAGATCTGATCATGTGGACTCGGTGGGGTGATGCGTAGTGCGTTGGCTTCTAAGCAGCTTGGTCATGGTTCAATATACGATGAAGGCACAAGAAGTTTTTCAATTAAAATGAAAAAGTAGACCAGCACCACTAGAGCAAAGGATTCTGATGATCGACCTTCGCAAGTCGTGAAGTAGCTATAATTCCAGCCAAAAATAATATGAGAAAAACTTGGTGGTTGCACACTCGAGTTGCTGTTGGTCATTCAAAATCATTAAAATGATACAAAGGTGCTTTAAAAAACAAGTATGTAAGGATACAAAAATTGAATATAATACAAACCAATATGAACAGTGTCAAATCTTTCATATACAAAATCTCGCTCCTTATAAGAACAACACAACAGGTTGGCTTATAAGCGATCAAGGAGAAAATAAGAAAGAACCCGAATGAACCACAACAAACTTGTGTGGCTAATAAAAGCGCTAGACATTTTAATGCTATTGATAAACAGAAACACCGGCATTGGTTTGGATCTGCTCATGTGGGCTCCGTGTGGAGGCCGTGGCGCGATAGTTGTGTGCTCGCCTGTCAACCTTGTGGTCGCGGGTTCGATTCCAGCGGTCGTCTATGTCTTCTTATATTCCATTAAAAACTAATTCTAAAAATTGTCGTAAAATGAGTTGCCGCTTACTCATTACATGCTGTTCAGGCATAACACTAAATACATGTGATTGAGTAAACTAGTATACAAATAAAATATGACAAAGAAATAAATAAAAATAATGCGAATTCTAAATCCCTAAAGATACATCTGAGACAACAACCAGCTCTAGTCTCAGAACTTCGCGCCACACATCTTTCATATCCTTCTATCTCTTCTTTCACCGGATGCCGCGCTGTGTTAAAACACATATAAAGGGTATTCATAATCCCTTGAGCGCGTGCAAAACTATAAAAAAAGCATCTTGGTCATGGTTCAATATACGATGAAGGCACAATAAGTTTTTCAATTAAAAGAAAAAGGAGACCAGCACCACTAGAGCAAAGGAATCTGATGATTGACCTTGGCAAGTCGTAAAATAACTATAATTCCAGCCAAAAATAATATGAAAAAACTTGGTGGTAGCACACTCAAGTTGTTGGTGTTCATTCAAACTCATTAAAATGATACAAAAAGTACTTTAAAAAGCAAGTATGTGAGCATACAAAAATTGAATATAATACAAATAAAAAACAGTCAAAAATTTCATATAAAAAATCTCCCTCCTTATAAGAACAACACAAAGGGTTTGCTTATAAACCATAGAGGAGAAAATAAGAAAGAACCCGTATAAACAACAACAATCTCCCTCCTTATAAGAACAACAAGAAAGGTTGGCTTATAAACGATTAAGGAGAAAATAAGAAAGAACCCGAATGAACAACAACAAACTTGTGTGGCTAATAAAAGCGCTAGTCATTTCAATACAATTGGTAAACAGATGCATTGGGTTGGATCTGATCATGGGGGCTCGGTGGAGTAACACATAGCGCGTTGGCCCCTCAGCAGCTTGGTCACGGTTCAATAAACGATGAATACACAAGAAGTTTTTCAATTAAAATGAAAAAGTAAACCAGCATCACTAGAGAAAAGTAATCTCATGGTAGACCATGGCATGTCGTGAAATAGCTTTAATTCCAGCCAAAAATAATGTGAAATAAACTTTGTGGTAGCACATTTAAGTTGTTGTTGGCTATTCAAACTCATTAAAATGACACAAAAAGTGCTTTAAAAAGCAAGTATGTGAGGATACAAAAATTTAATATAATGCAAATAAAAATGACCAGTGTCAAATCTTTCATATAAAAAATCTCCCTCCTTATAAGAACAACATAAAAGGTTATCTTATAAACGATTAAGGAGAAAATAAGAAAGAACCCGAATGAACAACAACAATCTCCCTCCTTTTAAGAACAACAAAAAATATTGGTTTATAAACGATTAAGGAGAAAATAAGAAAGAACCCGAATGAACAACAACAAACTTGTGTGGCTAACAAAAGCGATAGTCGTTTCAGTACCATTGATAAACAGAAAAACCTGCATTGGGTGGGATCAGATCATATGGGCTCGGTGGCGTGGTGCTTAGTGCGTTGGCTTTTCAGCAGCTTGATCATGGTTCAATATACGATGAATGCCCAAGAAGTTTTTCAATTAAAATGAAAAACTAGACCAGTACCACTAGAGTAAAGGAACCTGATGATCGACCTTGGCAAGTCGTAAAATAGCTATAATTCCAGCCAAAGATAATATGAGAAATACTTGGTGGTAACACACCCAAGTTATTGTTGGTCATTCAAACTCATTAAAATGATACAAAAAGTGCTTTAAAAAGCAATATGTGAGCAAACAAAAATTGAATATAATACAAATAAAAATGACCACTGTCAAATATTTCATATAAAAAATCTCCCTCCTTATAAGAACAACAAAAAAGGTTGGCCTATAAACGATTAAGGAGAAAATAATAAGGAACCCAAATGAACAAGAACAAACTTCCTCCTTATAAGAACAACAAAAAAGGTTGGCTTATAAACGATTAAGGAGAAAATAAGAAAGAACCCGAATGAACAATAACAAACTTGTGTGGCTAATAAAAGCGCTACTAGTTTCAATGTAATTGATAAATAGAAAAGCCTGCATTGGGTTAGATCTGATCATGTGGGCTGGGTGGGGTGATGCGTAGTGCGTTGGCTTCTAAGCAGCTTGGTCATGGTTCAATATACGATGAATGCACAAGAAGTTTTTCAATTAAAATGAAAAGGTACACCAGCACCACTAGAGCAAAGGAATCTGATGATCGACCTTGGCAAGTCGTTAAATAGCTATAATTCCAGCCAAAAATAATATGAGAAAAACTTGGTGGGGGCACACTCAAGTTGTTGTTCGTCATTCAAAATCATTAAAATGATACAAAAAGTGCTTAAAAAAGCAAGTATGTGAGGATCCAAAAATTGAATATAATACAAATAAAAATGAACAGTGTCAAATCTTTCATATAAAAAATCTCCCTCCTTATAAAAACAACAAAAAGCTTGGCTCATAAACGATTAGGAGGAAATAAGAAAGTACCCGAATGAACAACAACAAACTTGTGTGGCTAATAAAAGCGCTAAGCGTTTCAATGCAATTGATAAACAGAAAAACCTGCATTGGGTTGGATCTGATCATGTGGGCTCGGTGGCGTGATGCGTAATGCTTTAAAAGCAGGTGAGCATACAAAAATTTAATATAATACAAATAAAAATCACCAGTGTCAAATCTTTTATATACAAAATCTCCCTCCTTATAAGAACAACATCAAAGGTTGGCTTACAAACGATTAAGGAGAGAATAAGAAAGAACCCGAACGAACAACAACAAACTTGTGTGGCTAATAAAAGCGCTAGTCGTTTCAGTGCAGTTGGTAAACAGAAAAACGTGCATTATGTTGAATTTGATCATGTGGGCTCGGTGGCGTGATGCGTAGTGCGTTGGCCTCTAAGCATAGTTCAATATACGCTGAATGCACAAGAAGTTTTTCAGTCAAAATGAAAAAGTAGACCAGCACCACTAGAGCAAAGGAATCTGATCATCGACCTTGGCAAGTCGTGAAGTAGCTATAATTCCAGCCAAAAATAATATCAGAAAAACTTGATGGTAGCACACTCGAGTTGTTGTTGGGCATTCAAACTCATTAAAATGATACAAAAAGTGCTTTAAAAAGTAAGTATGTGAACATACAAAAATTGAATATAATACAAATAAAAATTACCACTGTCAAATATTTCATATAAAAAATCTCCCTCCTTATAAGAACAACAAAAAAGGTTGGCTTATAAATGATTAAGGAGAAAATAAGAAAGAACCCGAGTGAAGAATAACAATCTCCCTCCTTTTAAGAACAACAAAAAAGGTTGGCTTATAAACGATTAAGGAGAAAATAAGAAAGAACCCGAATGAACAACAACAAAATCGTGTGCCTAATAAAAGGTCTAGTAGTTTCAATGTAATTGATAAATAGAAAAGCCTGCATTGGGTTAGATCTGATCATGTGGACTCGGTGGGGTGATGCGTAGTGCGTTGGCTTCTAAGCAGCTTGGTCATGGTTCAATATACGATGAAGGCACAAGAAGTTTTTCAATTAAAATGAAAAAGTAGACCAGCACCACTAGAGCAAAGGATTCTGATGATCGACCTTCGCAAGTCGTGAAGTAGCTATAATTCCAGCCAAAAATAATATGAGAAAAACTTGGTGGTTGCACACTCGAGTTGCTGTTGGTCATTCAAAATCATTAAAATGATACAAAGGTGCTTTAAAAAACAAGTATGTAAGGATACAAAAATTGAATATAATACAAACCAATATGAACAGTGTCAAATCTTTCATATACAAAATCTCGCTCCTTATAAGAACAACACAACAGGTTGGCTTATAAGCGATCAAGGAGAAAATAAGAAAGAACCCGAATGAACCACAACAAACTTGTGTGGCTAATAAAAGCGCTAGACATTTTAATGCTATTGATAAACAGAAACACCGGCATTGGTTTGGATCTGCTCATGTGGGCTCCGTGTGGAGGCCGTGGCGCGATAGTTGTGTGCTCGCCTGTCAACCTTGTGGTCGCGGGTTCGATTCCAGCGGTCGTCTATGTCTTCTTATATTCCATTAAAAACTAATTCTAAAAATTGTCGTAAAATGAGTTGCCGCTTACTCATTACATGCTGTTCAGGCATAACACTAAATACATGTGATTGAGTAAACTAGTATACAAATAAAATATGACAAAGAAATAAATAAAAATAATGCGAATTCTAAATCCCTAAAGATACATCTGAGACAACAACCAGCTCTAGTCTCAGAACTTCGCGCCACACATCTTTCATATCCTTCTATCTCTTCTTTCACCGGATGCCGCGCTGTGTTAAAACACATATAAAGGGTATTCATAATCCCTTGAGCGCGTGCAAAACTATAAAAAAAGCATCTTGGTCATGGTTCAATATACGATGAAGGCACAATAAGTTTTTCAATTAAAAGAAAAAGGAGACCAGCACCACTAGAGCAAAGGAATCTGATGATTGACCTTGGCAAGTCGTAAAATAACTATAATTCCAGCCAAAAATAATATGAAAAAACTTGGTGGTAGCACACTCAAGTTGTTGGTGTTCATTCAAACTCATTAAAATGATACAAAAAGTACTTTAAAAAGCAAGTATGTGAGCATACAAAAATTGAATATAATACAAATAAAAAACAGTCAAAAATTTCATATAAAAAATCTCCCTCCTTATAAGAACAACACAAAGGGTTTGCTTATAAACCATAGAGGAGAAAATAAGAAAGAACCCGTATAAACAACAACAATCTCCCTCCTTATAAGAACAACAAGAAAGGTTGGCTTATAAACGATTAAGGAGAAAATAAGAAAGAACCCCAATGAACAACCACAAACTTGTGTGGCTAATAAAAGCGCTAGTGGTTTCAATGCAATTGATAAACAGAAAAACCTGCATTGGGTTGGATCTGATCATGTGGGCTCGGTGGCGGGATGCGTAGTGCGTTGGATTCTAAGCAGCTTGGTCATAGTTCAATATACGATGAAGGCAGAAGAAGTTTTTCAATTAATATGAAAAAGTAGACCAGCACCACTAGAGCAAAGGAATCTGATGATCGACCTTGGCAAGTCGTGAAATAGATACAAAACAAGCCAAAACTAATATGAGAAAAACTTGGTGGTAGCAAACTCAAGTTGTTGTTGGTCATTCATACTCATTAAAATGATACAAAATGTGCTTTAAAAAGCAAGTATGTGAGCATACAAAAATTGAATATAATACAAATGAAAATTACCAGTGTCAAATCTTTCATATAAAAAATCTCCCTCCTTATAAGAACAACTAAAAAGGTTGGATTATAAACGATTAGGGAGAAAATAAGAAAGTACCCGAATGAACAACAACAAACTTGTGTGGCTAATAAAAGCACTAGTCGTTTCAATGCAATTTATAAACAGAAAAACCTGCATTGGGTTGGATCTGATCATGTGGGCTCGGTGGCGTGATGCGTAATGCGTTGGCTTCGAAGCAGATTTGTCATGGTTCAATATATGTTGAAGGCACAAGAAGTTTTTCAATTAAAATGAAAAAGTAGACCAGCACCACTAGAGCAAAGGAATCTGATGATCGACGTTGGCAAGTCGTGAAATAGCTATAATTCCAGTCAAAAATAATATGAGAAAAACTTGGTGGTAGCGCACTCAAGTTGGTGTTGGTCATTCAAAATCATTAAAATGATACAAAAAGTGCTTTAAAAAGAAAGTATATGAGGATACAAAAATTTAATATAATACAAATAAAAATGAACAGTGTATCTTTCATAGAAAAAATTTCCCTCCTTATAAGAACAACAAAAAAGGTTGGCTTATAAACGATTAAGGAGAAAATAAGAAAGAACCCGAATGAACAACAACAATCTCTCTCCTTTTAAGAACAACAAAAAATGTTGGTTTATAATCGATTAAGGAGAAAATAAGAAAGAACCCGAATGAACAACAACAAACTTGTGTGGCTAATAAAAGCGCTAGTCATTTCAATACAATTGGTAAACAGATGCATTGGGTTGGATCTGATCATGGGGGCTCGGTGGAGTAACACATAGCGCGTTGGCCCCTCAGCAGCTTGGTCACGGTTCAATAAACGATGAATACACAAGAAGTTTTTCAATTAAAATGAAAAAGTAAACCAGCATCACTAGAGAAAAGTAATCTCATGATAGACCATGGAATGTCGTGAAATAGCTTTAATTCCAGCCAAAAATAATGTGAAATAAACTTTGTGGTAGCACACTCAAGTTGTTGTTGTTCATTCAAACTCATTAAAATGATACAAAAAGTACTTTAAAAAGCAAGTATGTGAGCATACAAAAATTGAATATAATACAAATAAAAAACACCACTGTCAAAAATGTCATATAAAAAATCTCCCTCCTTATAAGAACAACACAAAGGGTTTACTTATAAACCATAAAGGAGAAAATAAGAAAGAACCAGTATAAACAACAACAATCTCCCTCCTTATAAGAACAACAAAAAAGGTTGGCTTATAAACGATTAAGGAGAAAATAAGAAAGAACCCAAAAGAACAACCACAAACTTGTGTGGCTAATAAAAGCGCTAGTGGTTTCACTGCAATTGATAAACAGAAAAACCTGCATTGGGTTGGATCTGATCATGTGGGCTCGGTGGCGGGATGCGTTGTGCTTTAAAAAGCAGGTGAGCATACAAAAATTGAATATAATACAAATAAAAATCACCAGTGTCAAATCTTTTATATATAAAATCTCCCTTCTTATAAGAACAACATAAAAGGTTGGCTTATAAACCATTAAGGAGAGAATAAGAAAGAACCCCAATGAACAACCACAAACTTGTGTGGCTAATAAAAGCGCTAGTGGTTTCAATGCAATTGATAAACAGAAAACCCTGCATTGGGTTAGATCTGATCATGTGGGCTCGGTGGGGTGATGCGTAGTGCGTTGGCTTCTAAGCAGCTTGGTCATGGTTCAATATACGATGAATGCACAAGAAGTTTTTCAATTAAAATGAAAAAGTACACCAGCACCACTAGAGCAAAGGAATCTGATGATCGACCTTGGCAAGTCGTTAAATAGCTATAATTCCAGCCAAAAATAATATGAGAAAAACTTGGTGGCGGCACACTCAAGTTGTTGTTCGTCATTCAAAATCATTAAAATGCAAAAAGTGCTTAAAAAAGCAAGTATGTGAGGATACAAAAATTGAATATAATACAAATAAAAATGAACAGTGTCAAATCTTTCATATAAAAAATCTCCCTCCTTATAAGAACAACAAAAAGCTTGGCTCATAAACGATTAGGAGGAAATAAGAAAGTACCCGAATGAACAACAACAAACTTGTGTGGCTAATAAAAGCGCTAAGCGTTTCAATGCAATTGATAAACAGAAAAACCTGCATTGGGTTGGATCTGATCATGTGGGCTCGGTGGCGTGATGCGTAATGCTTTAAAAAGCAGGTGAGCATACAAAAATTGAATATAATACAAATAAAAATCACCAGTGTCAAATCTTTTATATACAAAATCTCCCTCCTTATAAGAACAACATCAAAGGTTGGCTTATAAACGATTAAGGAGAGAATAAGAAAGAACCCGAACGAACAACAACAAACTTGTGTGGCTAATAAAAGCGCTAGTCGTTTCAGTGCAGTTGGTAAACAGAAAAACGTGCATTATGTTGAATTTGATCATGTGGGCTCGGTGGCGTGATGCGTAGTGCGTTGGCCTCTAAGCATAGTTCAATATACGCTGAATGCACAAGAAGTTTTTCAGTTAAAATGAAAAAGTAGACCAGCACCACTAGAGCAAAGGAATCTGCTCATCGACCTTGGCAAGTCGTGAAGTAGCTATAATTCCAGCCAAAAATAATATCAGAAAAACTTGATGGTAGCACACTCGAGTTGTTGTTGGGCATTCAAACTCATTAAAATGATACAAAAAGTGCTTTAAAAAGTAAGTATGTGCACATACAAAAATTGAATATAAAACAAATAAAAATTACCACTGTCAAATATTTCATATAAAAAATCTCCCTCCTTATAAGAACAACAAAAAAGGTTGGCTTATAAATGATTAAGGAGAAAATAAGAAAGAACCCGAGTGAAGAACAACAATCTCCCTCCTTTTAAGAACAACAAAAAAGGTTGGCTTATAAACGATTAAGGAGAAAATAAGAAAGAACCCGAATGAACAACAACAAACTCGTGTGCCTAATAAAAGGGCTAGTAGTTTCAATGTAATTGATAAATAGAAAAGCCTGCATTGGGTTAGATCTGATCATGTGGACTCGGTGGGGTGATGCGTAGTGCGTTGGCTTCTAAGCAGCTTGGTCATGGTTCAATATACGATGAAGGCACAAGAAGTTTTTCAATTAAAAGAAAAAGTAGACCAGCACCACTAGAGCAATGGAATCCGATGATTGACCTTGGCAAGTCGTAAAATAACTATAATTCCAGCCAAAAATAATATGAAAAAACTTGGTGGTAGCACACTCAAGTTGTTGTTGTTCATTCAAACTCATTAAAATGATACAAAAAGTACTTTAAAAAGCAAGTATGTGAGCATACAAAAATTGAATATAATACAAATAAAAAACACCACTGTCAAAAATTTCATATAAAAAATCTCCTTCCTTATGAGAACAACACAAAGGGTTTGCTTATAAACCATAAAGGAGAAAATAAGAAAGAACCCGTATAAACAACAACAATCTCCCTCCTTATAAGAACAACAAAAAAGGTTGGCTTATAAACGATTAAGGAGAAAATAAGAAAGAACCCCAATGAACAACCACAAACTTGTGTGGCTAATAAAAGCGCTAGTGGTTTCAATGCAATTGATAAACACAAAAACCTGCACTGGGTTGGATCTAATCATGTGGGCTCGGTGGCGGGATGCGTAGTGCTTTAAAAAGCAGGTGAGCATACAAAAATTGAATATAATACAAATAAAAATCACCAGTGTCAAATCTTTTATATACAAAATCTTCCTCCTTATAAGAACAACAAAAAAGGTTGGCTTATAAACGATTAAGGAGAGAATAAGAAAGAACCCCAACGAACAACAACAAACTTGTGTGTCTAATAAAAGCGCTAGTCGTTTCAGTGCAGTTGGTAAACAGAAAAACGTGCATTATGTTGAATTTGATCATGTGGGCTCGGTGGCGTGATGCGTAGTGCGTTGGCCTCTAAGCATAGTTCAATATACGCTGAATGCACAAGAAGTTTTTCAGTTAAAATGAAGACCAGCACCACTAGAGCAAAGGAATCTGATCATCGACCTTGGCAAGTCGTGAAGTAGCTATAATTCCAGCCAAAAATATTATCAGAAAAACTTGATGGTAGCACACTCGAGTTGTTGTTGGGCATTCAAACTCATTAAAATGATACAAAAAGTGCTTTAAAAAGTAAGTATGTGAACACACAAAAATTGAATATAATACAAATAAAAATTACCACAGTCAAATATTTCATATAAAAAATCTCCCTTCTTATAAGAACAACAAAAAAGTTTGGCTTATAAATGATTAAGGAGAAAATAAGAAAGAACCCGAGTGAACAACAACAATCTCCCTCCTTTTAAGAACAACAAAAAAGGTTGGCTTATAAACGATTAAGGAGAAAATAAGAAAGAACCCCAATGACAACCACAAACTTGTGTGGCTAATAAAAGCGCTAGTGGTTTCAATGCAATTGATAAACAGAAAAACCTGCATTGGGTTGGATCTGATCATGTGGGCTCGGTGGCGGGATGCGTAGTGCGTTGGCTTCTAAGCAGCTTGGTCATAGTTCAATATACGATGAAGGCACAAGAAGTTTTTCAATTAATATGAAAAAGTAGACCAGCACCACTAGAGCAAAGGAATCTGATGATCGACCTTGGCAAGTCGTGAAATAGATACAAAACAAACCAAAACTAATATGAGAAAAACTTGGTGGTAGCACACTCAAGTTGTTGTTGGTCATTCATACTCATTAAAATGATACAAAAAGTGCTTTAAAAAGCAAGTATGTGAGCATACAAAAATTGAATATAATACAAATGAAAATTACCAGTGTCAAATCTTTCATATAAAAAATCTCCCTCCTTATAAGAACAACTAAAAAGGTTGGATTATAAACGATTAGGGAGAAAATAAGAAAGTACCAGAATGAACAACAACAAACTTGTGTGGCTAATAAAAGCACTAGGCGTTTCAATGCAATTTATTAACAGAAAAACCTGCATTGGGTTGGATCTGATCATGTGGGCTCGGTGGCGTGATGCGTAGTGCGTTGGCTTCTAAGCAGCTTGGTCATAGTTCAATATACGATGAAGGCACAAGAAGTTTTTCAATTAATATGAAAAAGTAGACCAGCACCACTAGAGCAAAGGAATCTGATGATCGACCTTGGCAAGTCGTGAAATAGATACAAAACAAGCCAAAACTAATATGAGAAAAACTTGGTGGTAGCACACTCAAGTTGGTGTTGGTCATTCAAAATCATTAAAATGATACAAAAAGTGCTTTAAAAAGAAAGTATACGAGGATACAAAAATTGAATATAATACAAATAAAAATGAACAGTTTCAAATCTTTCATATAAAAAATGTCCCTCCTTATAAGAACAACAAAAAAGGTTGGCTTATAAACGATTAAGGAGAAAATAAGAAAGAACCCGAATGAACAACAACAATCTCTCTCCTTTTAAGAACAACTAAAAAGGTTGGCTTATAAACGATTAAGGAGAAAATAAGAAAGAACCCAAAAGAACAACCACAAACTTGTGTGGCTAATAAAAGCGCTAGTGGTTTCACTGCAATTGATAAACAGAAAAACCTGCATTGGGTTGGATCTGATCATGTGGGCTCGGTGGCGGGATGCGTAGTGCTTTAAAAAGCAGGTGAGCATACAAAAATTGAATATAATACAAATAAAAATCACCAGTGTCAAATCTTTTATATACAAAATCTTCCTCCTTATAAGAACAACAAAAAAGGTTGGCTTATAAACGATTAAGGAGAGAATAAGAAAGAACCCCAACGAACAACAACAAACTTGTGTGGCTAATAAAAGCGCTAGTCGTTTCAGTGCAGTTGGTAAACAGAAAAAACGTGCATTATGTTGAATTTGATCATGTGGGCTCGGTGGCGTGATGCGTAGTGCGTTGGCCTCTAAGCATAGTTCAATATACGCTGAATGCACAAGAAGTTTTTCAGTTAAAATGAAAAAGTAGACCAGCACCACTAGAGCAAAGGAATCTGATCATCGACCTTGGCAAGTCGTGAAGTAGCTATAATTCCAGCCAAAAATATTATCAGAAAAACTTGATGGTAGCACACTCGAGTTGTTGTTGGGCATTCAAACTCATTAAAATGATACAAAAAGTGCTTTAAAAAGAAAGTATGTGAACACACAAAAATTGAATATAATACAAATAAAAATTACCACAGTCAAATATTTCATATAAAAAATCTCCCTTCTTATAAGAACAACAAAAAAGTTTGGCTTATAAATGATTAAGGAGAAAATAAGAAAGAACCCGAGTGAACAACAACAATCTCCCTCCTTTTAAGAACAACAAAAAAGGTTGGCTTATAAACGATTAAGGAGAAAATAAGAAAGAACCCCAATGATAACCACAAACTTGTGTGGCTAATAAAAGCGCTAGTGGTTTCAATGCAATTGATAAACAGAAAAACCTGCATTGGGTTGGATCTGATCATGTGGGCTCGGTGGCGGGATGCGTAGTGCGTTGGCTTCTAAGCAGCTTGGTCATAGTTCAATATACGAAGAAGGCACAAGAAGTTTTTCAATTAATATGAAAAAGTAGACCAGCACCACTAGAGCAAAGGAATCTGATGATCGACCTTGGCAAGTCGTGAAATAGATACAAAACAAGCCAAAACTAATATGAGAAAAACTTTGTGGTAGCACACTCAAGTTGTTGTTGGTCATTCATACTCATTAAAATGATACAAAAAGTGCTTTAAAAAGCAAGTATGTGAGCATACAAAAATTGAATATAATACAAATGAAAATTACCAGTGTCAAATCTTTCATATAAAAAATCTCCCTCCTTATAAGAACAACTAAAAAGGTTGGATTATAAACGATTAGGGAGAAAATAAGAAAGTACCCGAATGAACAACAACAAACTTGTGTGGCTAATAAAAGCACTAGGCGTTTCAATGCAATTTATTAACAGAAAAACCTGCATTGGGTTGGATCTGATCATGTGGGCTCGGTGGCGTGATGCGTAGTGCGTTGGCTTCTAAGCAGCTTGGTCATAGTTCAATATACGATGAAGGCACAAGAAGTTTTTTAATTAATATGAAAAAGTAGACCAGCACCACTAGAGCAAAGGAATCTGATGATCGACCTTGGCAAGTCGTGAAATAGATACAAAACAAGCCAAAACTAATATGAGAAAAACTTGGTGGTAGCACACTCAAGTTGGTGTTGGTCATTCAAAATCATTAAAATGATACAAAAAGTGCTTTAAAAAGAAAGTATATGAGGATACAAAAATTGAATATAATACAAATAAAAATGAACAGTTTCAAATCTTTCATATAAAAAATGTCCCTCCTTATAAGAACAACAAAAAAGGTTGGCTTATAAACGATTAAGGAGAAAATAAGAAAGAACCCGAATGAACAACAACAATCTCTCTCCTTTTAAGAACAACAAAAAATGTTGTTTTATAAACGATTAAGGAGAAAATAAGAAAGAACCCGAATGAACAACAACAAACTTGTGTGGCTAACAAACGCGCTAGTCGTTTCAGTACAATTAATAAACAGAAAAACCTGCATTGGGTTGGATCTGATCATGTGGGCTCGGTGGCGTGATGCGTAGTGTGTTGGCTTCTAAGCAGCTTGGTCATGGTCCAATATGCGATGAATGCACAAGAAGTTTTTCAATTAAAATGAAAAAGTAGACCAGCACCACTAGATCAAAGGAATCTTATGATCGACCTTGGCAAGTCGTGAAATAGCTATAATTCCAGCCAAAAATAATATGAAAAAAAACTTGGTGGTGGCATGCTCAGGTTGTTGTTGGTCATTCAAACTCATTAAAATGATACAAAAAGTGCTTTAAAAGGCAAGTATGTATGTGAGCATACAAAAATTGTATATAATACAAATAAAAATGACCACTGTCAAATATTTCATATAAAAACTCTCCCTCTTTATAAGAACAACAAAAAGGTTGGCTTATAAACGATTAAGGAGAAAATAAGAAAGAACCCGAGTGAACAACAACAATCTCCCTCCTTTTAAGAACAACAAAAAAGGTTGGCTTATAAACGATTAAGGAGAAAATAAGAAAGAACCCCAATGACAACCACAAACTTGTGTGGCTAATAAAAGCGCTAGTGGTTTCAATGCAATTGATAAACAGAAAAACCTGCATTGGGTTGGATCTGATCATGTGGGCTCGGTGGCGGGATGCGTAGTGCGTTGGCTTCTAAGCAGCTTGGTCATAGTTCAATATACGATGAAGGCACAAGAAGTTTTTCAATTAATATGAAAAAGTAGACCAGCACCACTAGAGCAAAGGAATCTGATGATCGACCTTGGCAAGTCGTGAAATAGATACAAAACAAGCCAAAACTAATATGAGAAAAACTTGGTGGTAGCACACTCAAGTTGTTGTTGGTCATTCATACTCATTAAAATGATACAAAAAGTGCTTTAAAAAGCAAGTATGTGAGCATACAAAAATTGAATATAATACAAATGAAAATTACCAGTGTCAAATCTTTCATATAAAAAATCTCCCTCCTTATAAGAACAACTAAAAAGGTTGGATTATAAACGATTAGGGAGAAAATAAGAAAGTACCCGAATGAACAACAACAAACTTGTGTGGCTAATAAAAGCACTAGGCGTTTCAATGCAATTTATTAACAGAAAAACCTGCATTGGGTTGGATCTGATCATGTGGGCTCGGTGGCGTGATGCGTAGTGCGTTGGCTTCTAAGCAGCTTGGTCATAGTTCAATATACGATGAAGGCACAAGAAGTTTTTCAATTAATATGAAAAAGTAGACCAGCACCACTAGAGCAAAGGAATCTGATGATCGACCTTGGCAAGTCGTGAAATAGATACAAAACAAGCCAAAACTAATATGAGAAAAACTTGGTGGTAGCACACTCAAGTTGGTGTTGGTCATTCAAAATCATTAAAATGATACAAAAAGTGCTTTAAAAAGAAAGTATATGAGGATACAAAAATTGAATATAATACAAATAAAAATGAACAGTTTCAAATCTTTCATATAAAAAATGTCCCTCCTTATAAGAACAACAAAAAAGGTTGGCTTATAAACGATTAAGGAGAAAATAAGAAAGAACCCGAATGAACAACAACAATCTCTCTCCTTTTAAGAACAACAAAAAATGTTGGTTTATAAACGATTAAGGAGAAAATAAGAAAGAACCCGAATGAACAACAACAAACTTGTGTGGCTAACAAACGCGCTAGTCGTTTCAGTACAATTAATAAACAGAAAAACCTGCATTGGGTTGGATCTGATCATGTGGGCTCGGTGGCGTGATGCGTAGTGTGTTGGCTTCTAAGCAGCTTGGTCATGGTCCAATATGCGATGAATGCACAAGAAGTTTTTCAATTAAAATGAAAAAGTAGACCAGCACCACTAGATCAAAGGAATCTTATGATCGACCTTGGCAAGTCGTGAAATAGCTATAATTCCAGCCAAAAATAATATGAAAAAAAACTTGGTGGTGGCATGCTCAGGTGGTTGTTGATCATTCAAACTCATTAAAATGATACAAAAAGTGCTTTAAAAGGCAAGTATGTGAGCATACAAAAATTGTACATAATACAAATAAAAATGACCACTGTCAAATAATTCATATAAAAAATCTCCCTCTTTATAAGAACAACAAAAAGGTTGGCTTATAAACGATTAAGGAGAAAATAAGAAAGAACCCGAATGAACAATAACAATCTCCCTCCTTATAAGAACAACAAAAAAGGTTGGCTTATAAACGATAAAGGAGAAAATAAGAAAGAACCCGAATCAGCAACAACAAACTTGTGTGGCTAATAAAAGCGCTAGTCATTTCAATACAATTGGTTAACAGATGCATTGGGTTGGATCTGATCATGGGGGCTCGGTGGAGTAATACATAGCGCGTTGGCCCCTCAGCAGCTTGGTCACCGTTCAATAAACGATGAATACACAAGAAGTTTTTCAATTAAAATGGAAAAGTAAACCAGCATCACTAGAGAAAAGTAATCTCATGACAGACCATGGCATGTCGTGAAATTGCTTTAATTCCAGCCAAAAATAATGTGAAATAAACATTGTCGTAGCACATTTAAGTTGTTGTTGGCTATTCAAACTCATTAACATGACACAAAAAGTGCTTTTAAAAGCAAGTATGTGAGGATACAAAAATTGAATATAATACAAATAAAAATGACCAGTGTCAAATCTTTCATATAAAAAATCTCCCTCCTTATAAGAACAACATAAAAGGTTAGCTTATCAACGATTAAGGAGAAAATAAGAAAGAACCCGAATGAACAACAACAATCTCCCTCCTTTTAAGAACAACAAAAAATGTTGGTTTATAAACGATTAAGGAGAAAATAAGAAAGAACCCGAATGAACAACAACAAACTTGTGTGGCTAACAAAAGCGATAGTCGTTTCAGTACAATTGATAAACAGAAAAACCTGCATTGGGTGGGATCAGATCATATGGGCTCGGTGGCGTAGTGCTTAGTGCGTTGGCTTCTCAGCAGCTTGATTATGGTTCAATATACGATGAATGTACAAGAAGTTTTTCAATTAAAATGAAAAACTAGACCAGTACCACTAGAGTAAAGGAACCTGATGATCGACCTTGGCAAGTCGTAAAATAGCTATAATTCCAGCCAAAGATAATATGAGAAAAACTTGGTGGTAACACACCCAAGTTATTGTTGGTCATTCAAACTCATTAAAATGATACAAAAAGTGCTTTAAAAAGCAATATGTGAGCAAACAAAAATTGAATATAATACAAATAAAAATGACCACTGTCAAATAATTCATATAAAAAATCTCCCTCCTTATAAGAACAACAAACAAGGTTGGCCTATAAACGATTAAGGAGAAAATAATAAAGAACCCAAATGAACAAGAACAATCTTCCTCCTTATAAGAACAACAAGAAAGGTTGGTTTATAAACGATTAAGTAGAAAATAAGAAAGAACCCCAATGAACAACCACAAACTTGTGTGGCTAATAAAAGCGCTAGTGGTTTCAATGCAATTGATAAACACAAAAACCTGCATTGGGTTGGATCTGATCATGTGGGCTCGGTGGCGGGATGCGTAGTGCTTTAAAAAGCAGGTGAGCATACAAAAATTGAATATAATACAAATAAAAATCACCAGTGTCAAATCTTTTATATACAAAATCTCCCTCCTTATAAGAACAACATAAAAGGTTGGCTTATAAACCATTAAGGAGAGAATAAGAAAGAACCCGAACGAACAACAACAAACTTGTGTGGCTAATAAAAGCGCTAGTCGTTTCAGTGCAGTTGGTAAACAGAAAAACGTGCATTATGTTGAATTTGATCATGTGGGCTCGGTGGCGTGATGCGTAGTACGTTGGCCTCTAAGCATAGTTCAATATACGCTGAATGCACAAGAAGTTTTTCAGCTAAAATGAAAAAGTAGACCAGCACCACTAGAGCAAAGGAATCTGATCATCGACCTTGGCAAGTCGTGAAGTAGCTATAATTCCAGCCAAAAATAATATCAGAAAAACTTGATGGTAGCACACTCGAGTTGTTGTTGGGCATTCAAACTCATTAAAATGATACAAAAAGTGGTTTAAGAAGTAAGTATGTGAACACACAAAAATTGAATATAATACAAATAAAAATTACCACAGTCAAATATTTCATATAAAAAATCTCCCTTCTTATAAGAACAACAAAAAAGGTTGGCTTATAAATGATTAAGGAGAAAATAAGAAAGAACCCGAGTGAACAACAACAATCTCCCTCCTTTTAAGAACAACAAAAAAGGTTGGCTTATAAACGATTAAGGAGAAAATAAGAAAGAACCCCAATGAACAACCACAAACTTGTGTGGCTAATAAAAGCGCTAGTGGTTTCAATGCAATTGATAAACAGAAAAACCTGCATTGGGTTGGATCTGATCATGTGGGCTCGGTGGCGGGATGCGTAGTGCGTTGGCTTCTAAGCAGCTTGGTCATAGTTCAATATACGATGAAGGCACAAGAAGTTTTTCAATTAATATGAAAAAGTAGACCAGCACCACTAGAGCAAAGGAATCTGATGATCGACCTTGGCAAGTCGTGAAATAGCTACAAAACAAGCCAAAACTAATATGAGAAAAACTTGGTGGTAGCACACTCAAGTTGTTGTTGGTCATTCATACTCATTAAAATGATACAAAAAGTGCTTTAAAAAGCAAGTATGTGAGCATACAAAAATTTAATATAATACAAATGAAAATTACCAGTGTCAAGTCTTTCATATAAAATATTTCCCTCCTTATAAGAACAACTAAAAAGGTTGGATTATAAACGATTAGGGAGAAAATAAGAAAGTACCCGAATGAACAACAACAAACTTGTGTGGCTTATAAAAGCACTAGTCGTTTCAATGCAATTTATTAACAGAAAAACCTGCATTGGGTTGGATATGATCATGTGGGCTCGGTGGCGGGATGCGTAGTGCGTTGGCTTCGAAGCAGATTGGTCATGGTTCAATATACGTTGAAGGCACAAGAAGTTTTTCAATTAAAATGAAAAAGTAGACCAGCACCACTAGAGCAAAGGAATCTGATGATCGACGTTGGCAAGTCGTGAAACAGCTATAATTCCAGTCAAAAATAATATGAGAAAAACTTGGTGGTAGCAAACTCAAGTTGGTGTTGGTCATTCAAAATCATTAAAATGATACAAAAAGTGGTTTAAAAAGAAAGTATATGGGGATACAAAAATTGAATATAATACAAATAAAAATGAACAGTGTCAAATCTTTCATATAAAAAATTTCCCTCCTTATAAGAACAAAAAAAAGGTTGGCTTATAAACGATTAAGGAGAAAATAAGAAAGAACCCGAATGAACAACAACAATCTCCCTCCTTTTAAGAACAACAAAAAATGTTGGTTTATAAACGATTAAGGAGAAAATAAGAAAGAACCCGAATGAACAACAACAAACTTGAGTGGCTAACAAAAGCGCTAGTCGTTTCAGTACAATTGATAAACAGAAATACCTGCATTGGTTTGGAACTGATCATGTGGGCTCGGTGGCGTGATGCGTCGTGTGTTGGCTTCTAAGCAGCTTGGTCATGGTTCAATATGCGATGAATGCACAAGAAGTTTTTCAATTAAAATGAAAAAGTAGACCAGCACCACTAGATCAAAGGAATCTTATGATCGACCTTGGCAAGTCGTGAAATAGCTATAATTCCAGCCAAAAATAATATGAAAAAAAACTTGGTGGTGGCATGCTCAGGTGGTTGTTGATCATTCAAACTCATTAAAATGATACAAAAAGTGCTTTAAAAGGCAAGTATGTGAGCATACAAAAAAGTAATCTCATGACAGACCATGGCATGTCGTGAAATAGCTTTAATTCCAGCCAAAAATAATGTGAAATAAACATTGTCGTAGCACATTTAAGTTGTTGTTGGCTATTCAAACTCATTAACATGACACAAAAAGTGCTTTTAAAAGCAAGTATGTGAGGATACAAAAATTGAATATAATACAAATAAAAATGACCAGTGTCAAATCTTTCATATAAAAAATCTCCCTCCTTATAAGAACAACATAAAAGGTTAGCTTATCAACGATTAAGGAGAAAATAAGAAAGAACCCGAATGAACAACAACAATCTCCCTCCTTTTAAGAACAACAAAAAATGTTGGTTTATAAACGATTAAGGAGAAAATAAGAAAGAACCCGAATGAACAACAACAAACTTGTGTGGCTAACAAAAGCGATAGTCGTTTCAGTACAATTGATAAACAGAAAAACCTGCATTGGGTGGGATCAGATCATATGGGCTCGGTGGCGTAGTGCTTAGTGCGTTGGCTTCTCAGCAGCTTGATTATGGTTCAATATACGATGAATGTACAAGAAGTTTTTCAATTAAAATGAAAAACTAGACCAGTACCACTAGAGTAAAGGAACCTGATGATCGACCTTGGCAAGTCGTAAAATAGCTATAATTCCAGCCAAAGATAATATGAGAAAAACTTGGTGGTAACACACCCAAGTTATTGTTGGTCATTCAAACTCATTAAAATGATACAAAAAGTGCTTTAAAAAGCAATATGTGAGCAAACAAAAATTGAATATAATACAAATAAAAATGACCACTGTCAAATAATTCATATAAAAAATCTCCCTCCTTATAAGAACAACAAACAAGGTTGGCCTATAAACGATTAAGGAGAAAATAATAAAGAACCCAAATGAACAAGAACAATCTTCCTCCTTATAAGAACAACAAAAAAGGTTGGCTTATAAACGATTAAGGAGAAAATAAGAAAGAACCCGAATGAACAATAACAAACTTGTGTGGCTAATAAAAGCGCTACTAGTTTCAATGTAATTGATAAATAGAAAAGCCTGCATTGGGTTAGATCTGATCATGTGGGCTGGGTGGGGTGATGCGTAGTGCGTTGGCTTCTAAGCAGCTTGGTCATGGTTCAATATACGATGAATGCACAAGAAGTTTTTCAATTAAAATGAAAAGGTACACCAGCACCACTAGAGCAAAGGAATCTGATGATCGACCTTGGCAAGTCGTTAAATAGCTATAATTCCAGCCAAAAATAATATGAGAAAAACTTGGTGGGGGCACACTCAAGTTGTTGTTCGTCATTCAAAATCATTAAAATGATACAAAAAGTGCTTAAAAAAGCAAGTATGTGAGGATCCAAAAATTGAATATAATACAAATAAAAATGAACAGTGTCAAATCTTTCATATAAAAAATCTCCCTCCTTATAAGAACAACAAAAAAGGTTGGCTTATAAACCATTAAGGAGAGAATAAGAAAGAACCCCAATGAACAACCACAAACTTGTGTGGCTAATAAAAGCGCTAGTGGTTTCAATGCAATTGATAAACACAAAAACCTGCATTGGGTTGGATCTGATCATGTGGGCTCGGTGGCGGGATGCGTAGTGCTTTAAAAAGCAGGTGAGCATACAAAAATTGAATATAATACAAATAAAAATCACCAGTGTCAAATCTTTTATATACAAAATCTCCCTCCTTATAAGAACAACATAAAAGGTTGGCTTATAAACCATTAAGGAGAGAATAAGAAAGAACCCGAACCAACAACAACAAAATTGTGTGGCTAATAAAAGCGCTAGTCGTTTCAGTGCAGTTGGTAAACAGAAAAACGTGCATTATGTTGAATTTGATCATGTGGGCTCGGTGGCGTGATGCGTAGTACGTTGGCCTCTAAGCATAGTTCAATATACGCTGAATGCACAAGAAGTTTTTCAGCTAAAATGAAAAAGTAGACCAGCACCACTAGAGCAAAGGAATCTGATCATCGACCTTGGCAAGTCGTGAAGTAGCTATAATTCCAGCCAAAAATAATATCAGAAAAACTTGATGGTAGCACACTCGAGTTGTTGTTGGGCATTCAAACTCATTAAAATGATACAAAAAGTGGTTTAAAAAGTAAGTATGTGAACACACAAAAATTGAATATAATACAAATAAAAATTACCACAGTCAAATATTTCATATAAAAAATCTCCCTTCTTATAAGAACAACAAAAAAGGTTGGCTTATAAATGATTAAGGAGAAAATAAGAAAGAACCCGAGTGAACAACAACAATCTCCCTCCTTTTAAGAACAACAAAAAAGGTTGGCTTATAAACGATTAAGGAGAAAATAAGAAAGAACCCCAATGAACAACCACAAACTTGTGTGGCTAATAAAAGCGCTAGTGGTTTCAATGCAATTGATAAACAGAAAAACCTGCATTGGGTTGGATCTGATCATGTGGGCTCGGTGGCGGGATGCGTAGTGCGTTGGCTTCTAAGCAGCTTGGTCATAGTTCAATATACGATGAAGGCACAAGAAGTTTTTCAATTAATATTCATAAATAATTATAAATTCATATAAAAAATTTCCCTCCTTATAAGAACAAAAAAAAGGTTGACTTATAAACGATTAAGGAGAAAATAAGAAAGAACCCGAATGAACAACAACAATCTCCCTCCTTTTAAGAACAACAAAAAATGTTGGTTTATAAACGATTAAGGAGAAAATAAGAAAGAACCCGAATGAACAACAACAAACTTGAGTGGCTAACAAAAGCGCTAGTCGTTTCAGTACAATTGATAAACAGAAATACCTGCATTGGTTTGGAACTGATCATGTGGGCTCGGTGGCGTGATGCGTCGTGTGTTGGCTTCTAAGCAGCTTGGTCATGGTTCAATATGCGATGAATGCACAAGAAGTTTTTCAATTAAAATGAAAAAGTAGACCAGCACCACTAGATCAAAGGAATCTTATGATCGACCTTGGCAAGTCGTGAAATAGCTATAATTCCAGCCAAAAATAATATGAAAAAAAACTTGGTGGTGGCATGCTCAGGTGGTTGTTGATCATTCAAACTCATTAAAATGATACAAAAAGTGCTTTAAAAGGCAAGTATGTGAGCATACAAAAATTGTACATAATACAGATAAAAATGACCACTGTCAAATATTTCATATAAAAAATCTCCGTCATTATAAAAACAACAAAAAAGGTTGGCTTATAAACGATTAAGGACAAAATATGAAAGAACCCGAATGAAAAATAACAATCTCCCTCCTTATAAGAACAACAAAAAAGGTTGGCTTATAAACGATAAAGGAGAAAATAAGAAAGAACCCGAATCAACAACAACAAACTTGTGTGGCTAATAAAAGCGCTAGTCATTTCAATACAATTGGTAAACAGATGCATTGGGTTGGATCTGATCATGGGGGCTCGGTGGAGTAATGCATAGCGCGTTGGCCCCTCAGCAGCTTGGTCACGGTTCAATAAACGATGAATACACAAGAAGTTTTTCAATTAAAATGAAAAAGTAAACCAGCATCACTAGAGAAAAGTAATCTCATGATCGGCCATGGCATGTCGTGAAATAGCTCTAATTCCAGCCAAAAATAATATGAAATAAACTTTGTGGTAGCACATTTAATTTGTTGTTGGCTATTCAAACTCATTAAAATGACACAAAAAGTGCTCTAAAAAGCAAGTATGTGAGGATACAAAAATTGAATATAATACAAATAAAAATGACCAGTGTCAAATCTTTCATATAAAAAATCTCCCTCCTTATAAGAACAACATAAAAGGTTAGCTTATAAACGATTAAGGAGAAAATAAGAAAGAACCCGAATGAACAACAACAATCACCCTCCTTTTAAGAACAACAAAAAATGTTGGTTTATAAACGATTAAGGAGAAAATAAGAAAGAACCCGAATGAACAACAACAAACTTGTGTGGCTAACAAAAGCGCTAGTCGTTTCAGTACAATTGATAAACAGAAAAGCCTGCATTGTGTGGGACCAGATGATATGGGCTCGGTGGCGTGGTGCTTAGTGCGTTGGCTTCTCAGCAGCTTGATCATGGTTCAATATACGATGAATGCACAAGAAGTTTTTCAATTAAAATGAAAAACTAGACCAGTACCACTAGAGTAAAGAAACCTGATGATCGACCTTGGCAAGTCGTAAAATAGCTATAACTCCAGCCAAAGATAATATGAGAAAAACTTGGTGGTAATACATCCAAGTTATTGTTAGTCATTCAAACTCATTAAAATGATACAAAAAGTGCTTTAAAAAGCAATATGTGAGCAAACAAAAATTTAATATAATACAAATAAAAATGACCACTGTCAAATATTTCATATAAAAAATCTCCCTCCTTATAAGAACAACAAAAAAGGTTGGTCTATAAGCGATTAAGGAGAAAATAATAAAGAACCCAAATGAAAAAGAACAATCTTCCTCCTTATAAGAACAACTAAAAAGGTTGGCTTATAAACGATTAAGGAGAAAATAAGAAAGAACCCGAATGAACAATAACAAACTTGTGTGGCTAATAAAAGCGCTAGTAGTTTCAATGTAATTGATAAATAGAAAAGCCTGCATTGGGTTAGATCTGATTATGTGGGCTCGGTGGGGTGATGCGTTGGCTTCTAAGCAGCATGGTCATGGTTCAATATATGATGAATGCACAAGAAGTTTTTCAATTAAAATGAAAACGTAGACCAGCAACACTAGAGCAAAGGAATCTGATGATCGACCTTCGCAAGTCGTGAAGTAGCTATAATTCCAGCCAAAAATAATATGAGAAAAACTTGGTGGTAGCACACTCGAGTTGTTGTTGGTCATTCAAAATCATTAAAATGATACAAAGGTGCTTTAAAAAGCAAGTATGTGAGGATACAAAAATTGAATATAACACAGACCAAAATGAACAGTGTCAGATCTTTCATATACAAAATCTCCCTCCTTATAAGAACAACATAACAGGTTGGCTTATAATCGATTAAGGGGAAAATAGGAAAGAACCCGAATGAACAACAACATTCAACCTCCTTTTAAGAACAACAAAAAAGGTTGGCTTATAAACGATTAAGGAGAAAATAAGAAAGAACCCGAATGAACAACAACAAACTCGTGTGGCTAATAAAAGCTTTAGTGATTTCAATGCAATAGATAAATAGAAAAACTTGCATTGGGTTAGATCTGATCATGTGGGCTCGGTGGGGTGATGCGTTGTGCGTTGGTTTCTAAGCAGCTTGGTCATGGTTCAATATACGATGAAGGCACAAGAAGTTTTTCAATTAAAATGAAAAAGTAGACCAGTACCACTAGAGCAAAGGAATCTGATGATCGACCTTGGCAAGACGTGAAGTAGCTATAATTCCAGCCAAAAATAATATGAGAAAAACTTGGTGGTAGCACACTCGAGTTGCTGTTGGTCATTCAAAATCATTAAAATGATACAAAGGTGCTTTAAAAAGCAAGTATGTGAGGATACAAAAATTGAATATAACACAAACAAAAATGAACAGTGTCAGATCTTTCATATACAAAATCTCCCTCCTTATAAGAACAACATAACAGGTTGGCTTATAATCGATTAAGGGGAAAATAGGAAAGAACCCGAATGAACAACAACATTCAACCTCCTTTTAAGAACAACAAAAAAGGTTGGCTTATAAACGATTAAGGAGAAAATAAGAAAGAACCCGAATGAACAACAACAAACTCGTGTGGTTAATAAAAGCTTTAGTGATTTCAATGCAATAGATAAATAGAAAAACTTGCATTGGGTTAGATCTGATCATGTGGGCTCGGTGGGGAGATGCGTTGTGCGTTGGTTTCTAAGCAGCTTGGTCATGGTTCAATATACGATGAAGGCACAAGAAGTTTTTCAATTAAAATGAAAAAGTAGACCAGTACCACTAGAGCAAAGGAATCTGATGATCGACCTTGGCAAGACGTGAAGTAGCTATAATTCCAGCCAAAAATAATATGAGAAAAACTTGGTGGTAGCACACTCGAGTTGCTGTTGGTCATTCAAAATCATTAAAATGATACAAAGGTGCTCTAAAAAACAAGTATGTGAGGATACAACAATTGAATATAATACAAACAAAAATGAACAGTGTCAAATCTTTCATATATAAAATCTCCCTCCTTATAAGAACAACTAAAAAGGTTGGCTTATAAACGATTACGAGGAAATAAGATAGTACCCGAATGAACAACAACAAACTTGTGTGGCTAATAAAAGCGCTAGTCGTTTCAGTGCAGTTGATAAACAGAAAAACGTGCATTGTGTTGGATTTGATCATGTGGGCTCGGTGGCGTGATGCGTAGTGCGTTGGCCTCTAAGGATAGTTCAATATACGCTGAATGCACAAAAAGTTTTTCAATTAAAATGAAAAAGTAGACCAGCACAACTAGAGCAAAGGAATCTTATCATCGACCTTGGCAAGACGTGAAATAGCTATAATTCCAGCCAAAATAATATGAAAAAAAACTTGGTCGTAGCACACTCAAGTTCTTGTTGGGCATTCAAACTCATTAAAATGATACAAAGGTGCTTTAAAAAACAAGTATGTGAGGATACAAAAATTGAATATAATACAAATAAAAACGAACAGTGTCAAATCTTTCATATAAAAAAAACTCCTTATAAAAACAACAAAAAAGGTTGGATTATAAACGATTAAGGAGAAAATAAGAAAGAACCCGAATGAACAATAACAAAATTGTGTGGCTAATAAAAGCGCTAGTCGTTTCAATGCAATTGATAAACAGAAAAACCTGCATTGGGTTGGATCTGATCATGTGGGCTCGGTGGCGTGATGCTTACTGCTTTAAAAAGCAAGTATGTGAGCATACAAAAATTGAATATAAAACAAATAAAAATCACCAGTGTCAAATCTATTATATAAAAAATCTGCCTCCTTATAAGAACAACATAAAAGGTTGGCTTAAAAACGATTAAGGAGAAAATAAGAAAGAACGAACAACAACAAACTTTTGTGGCTAATAAAAGCGCTAGTCGTTTAGTGCAGTTGATAAACAGAAAACCGTGCATTGTGTTGCATCTGATCATGTGGGCTCGGTGGCGTGATGCGTAGTGCGTTGGCCTCTAAGCATGGTTCAATATACGCTGAATGCAAAAGAAGTTTTTCAATTAAAATGAAAAAAGTAGACCAGCACCACTAGAGCAACGGAACCTGATGATCGACCTTGGAAAGTCGTGAAATAGCTACAATTCAAGCCAAAAATAATATGAGAAAAGCTTAGTGGTAGCACACTCAAGTTGTTGTTGGTCATTCAAACTCATTAGAATTATACAAAAAGTGCTTTAAAAGGCAAGTATGTGAGTATACAAAAAATGAATATAACACAAATAAAAATTACCAGTGTCAAATCTTTCAAAAAATCACCCTCCTTATACTCGTAAGAACAACTAAAAATGTTGGCTTATAAACGATTAGGGAGAAAATAAGAAAGTACCGGAATGAACAACAACAAACTTGTGTGGCTAATAAAAGCGCTAGTCGTTTCAATGCAATTGATAAACATAAAAACCTGCATTGGGTTGGATCTGATCATGTGGGCTCGGTGGCGTGATGCTTACTGCTTTAAAAAGCAAGTATGTGAGCATACAAAAATTGAATATAAAACGAATAAAAATCAGCAGTGTCAAATCTTTTATATAAAAAACCTCCCTCCTTATAAGAACAACATAAAAGGTTGACTTATAAACGATTAAGGAGAAAATAAGAAAGAACCCGAACGAACAACAACAAACTTTTGTGGCTAATAAAAGCGCTAGTCGTATAGTGCAATTGATAAACAGAAAAACGTCCCTTGTGTTGGATCTGATTATGTGGGGTCAGTGGCGTGATGCGTACCGCGTTGGCCTCTAAGCATGGTTCAATATACGCTGAATGCAAAAGAAGTTTTTCAATTAAAATGAAAAAATAGACCAGCACTACAAGAGCAACGAAATCTGATCATCGCCCTTGTCAAGTCGTGAAATAGTTAGAATTCCAGCCAAAAATAATATGAAAAAAAACTTGGTGGTAGCACACTCAGGTTGTTGTTGGGCATTCAAACTCATTAAAATGATACAAAAAGTGCTTTAAAAAGCAAGTATGTGAGAGCATACAAAAATTGAATATATTACAAATAAAAATGAGCTCTGTCAAATATTTCATATATAGAATCTTCTACCTCCTTATTAGAACAACCAAAAAGATTGGCTTATAAACGATTAAGGGGAAAATAAGAAAGAACCCGAATAAACAACAAAAATCTCCCTCCTTATAAGAACAACAAAAAAGGTTGGCTTATAAATGATTAAGGAGAAAATAAGAAAGAACCCAAATGAACAACAACAAACTTGTGTGGCTAATAAAAGCGCTAGTCCTTTCAATGCAATTGATAAACAGAAAAACCTGCATTGGGTTGGATCTGATCATAATGAAAAAGTAGACCAGCACAACTAGAGTAAAGGAACCTAATGATCGACCTTGGCAAATCGTGAAATAGCTATAATTCCAGCAAAAGATAATATAAGAACAACTTGGTGGTAACACACTCAAGTTATTGTTGGTCATTCAATCTCATTAAAATGATACAAAAAGTGCTTTAAAAATCAAGTATGTGAGCATACAAAAATTGAACATAATACAAATAAAAATTACCACTGTCAAATATTTCATATAAAAAATCTCCCTCCTTATAAGAACAAAAAAAAAGGTTGGGTTATAAATGATTAAAGAGAAAATAATAAAGAACCCGAATGAACAACAACATCTCCCTCCTTATAAGAACAACGAAAAAGGTTGACTTATAAAAGATTAAGGAGAAAATAAGAAAGAACCCGATTGAACAACAACAAATTTGTGTGGCTAATAAAACCGCTAGCGGTTTCAATGCAATTGATACACAGAAAAACCTAAATTCGGTTAGAATTGTCATGTGGGCTGGGTGGGGTGATGCGTAGTGCAATGGCTTCTAAGCAGCTTGGTCATGGTTCAATATACGATGAAGGCACAAGAAGTTTTACAATTAAAATGAAAAAGTAGACCAGCACCACTAGGGCAAAGGAATCTGATGATCGACCGTGGCATGTCGTGAAATAACTTTAATTCCACACAAAAATTATATGACAAAAACTTGGTGGTAGCATACTCAAGTTGTTGTCGGTCATTCAAACTCATTAAAATGATACAAAAAGTGCTTTTAAAAGCAAGTATGAGGATACAAAAATTGAATATAATACAAATAAAAATTACCACTGTCAAATCTTTCATATAAAAAAATACCCCTCCTTATAAGAACAACAAAAAAATTTGGCTTATAAACGATTAAGGAGAAAATAAGAAAGAACCCGATTGAACAACAACAATCTCCCTGCTTATAAGAACAACAAAAAAGGTGGGCTTATAAACGATTAAGGAGAAAATAAGAAAGAACCCGAATGAACAACAACAAACTTGTGTGGCTAATAAAAGCGCTAGTGGTATCAATGGAATTGACAAACAGAAAAACCTGCATTGGGTTAGATCTGATCATGTGGGCTCGGTGGGGTGATGCGTAGTGCGTTGGCTTCTAAGCAGCTTGGTCATGGTTCAATATACGATGAAGGCACAAGAAGTTTTTCAATTAAAATAAAAAAGTAGACCAGCACCACTAGAGCAAAAGAGTCTGATGATCGACCTTGGCAAGTCGTGAAATAGCTATAATTCCAGCCAAAAATAATATGAGAAAAACTTGGTGGTAGCACACTTAAGTTGTTGTTGGTCATTCAAACTCATTAGAATTATACAAAAAGTGCTTTAAAAGGCAAGTATGTGAGTATACAAAAAATGAATATAATACAAATAAAAATTACCAGTGTCAAATCTATCAAAAAATCACCCTCCTTATACTCGTAAGAACAACTAAAAATGTTGGCTTATAAACGATTAGGGAGAAAATAAGAAAGTACCGGAATGAACAACAACAAACTTGTGTGGCTAATAAAAGCGCTAGTCGTTTCAATGCAATTGATAAACAGAAAAACCTGCATTGGGTTGGATCTGATCATGTGGGCTCGGTGGCGTGATGCTTACTGCTTTAAAAAGCAAGTATGTGAGCATACAAAAATTGAATATAAAACGAATAAAAATCAGCAGTGTCAAATCTTTTATATAAAAAATCTCCCTCCTTATAAGAACAACATAAAAGGTTGACTTATAAACGATTAAGAAGAAAATAAGAAAGAACCCGAACGAACAACAACAAACTTTTGTGGCTAATAAAAGCGCTAGTCGTATAGTGCAATTGATAAACAGAAAAACGTGCATTGTGTTGGATCTGATTATGTGGGGTCAATGGCGTGATGCGTACCGCGTTGACCTCTAAGCATGGTTCAATATACGCTGAATGCAAAAGAAGTTTTTCAATTAAAATGAAAAAATAGACCAGCACCACAAGAGCAACGAAATCTGATCATCGCCCTTGGCAAGTCGTGAAATAGTTAGAATTCCAGCCAAAAATAATATGAAAAAAAACTTGGTGGTAGCACACTCAGGTTGTTGTTGGGCATTCAAACTCATTAAAATGATACAAAAAGTGCTTTAAAAAGCAAGTATGTGAGAGCATACAAAAATTGAATATATTACAAATAAAAATGAGCTCTGTCAAATATTTCGTATAAAGAATCTTCTACCTCCTTATTAGAACAACCAAAAAGATTGGCTTATAAACGATTAAGGGGAAAATAAGAAAGAACCCGAATAAACAACAAAAATCTCCCTCCTTATAAGAACAACAAAAAAGGTTGGCTTATAAATGATTAAGGAGAAAATAAGAAAGAACCCAAATGAACAACAACAAACTTGTGTGGCTAATAAAAGCGCTAGTCCTTTCAATGCAATTGATAAACAGAAAAACCTGCATTGGGTTGGATCTGATCATAATGAAAAAGTAGACCAGCACAACTAGAGTAAAGGAACCTAATGATCGACCTTGGCAAATCGTGAAATAGCTATAATTCCAGCAAAAGATAATATAAGAACAACTTGGTGGTAACACACTCAAGTTATTGTTGGTCATTCAATCTCATTAAAATGATACAAAAAGTGCTTTAAAAATCAAGTATGTGAGCATACAAAAATTGAACATAATACAAATAAAAATAACCACTGTCAAATATTTCATATAAAAAATCTCCCTCCTTATAAGAACAAAAAAAAAGGTTGGGTTATAAATGATTAAAGAGAAAATAATAAAGAACCCGAATGAACAACAACATCTCCCTCCTTATAAGAACAACAAAAAAGGTTGACTTATAAACGATTAAGGAGAAAATAAGAAAGAACCCGATTGAACAACAACAAATTTGTGTGGCTAATAAAACCGCTAGCGGTTTCAATGCAATTGATACACAGAAAAACCTAAATTCGGTTAGAATTGTCATGTGGGCTGGGTGGGGTGATGCGTAGTGCAATGGCTTCTAAGCAGCTTGGTCATGGTTCAATATACGATGAAGGCACAAGAAGTTTTACAATTAAAATGAAAAAGTAGAACAGCACCACTAGGGCAAAGGAATCTGATGATCGACCGTGGCATGTCGTGAAATAACTTTAATTCCACACAAAAATTATATGACAAAATCTTGGTGGTAGCACACTCAAGTTGTTGTCGGTCATTCAAACTCATTAAAATGATACAAAAAGTGCTTTTAAAAGCAAGTATGAGGATACAAAAATTGAATATAATACAAATAAAAATTACCACCGTCAAATCTTTCATATAAAAAAATACCCCTCCTTATAAGAACAACAAAAAATTTGGCTTATAAACGATTAAGGAGAAAATAAGAAAGAACCCGATTGAACAACAACAATCTCCCTGCTTATAAGAACAACAAAAAAGGTGGGCTTATAAACGATTAAGGAGAAAATAAGAAAGAACCCGAATGAACAACAACAAACTTGTGTGGATAATAAAAGCGCTAGTGGTATCAATGGAATTGACAAACAGAAAAACCTGCATTGGGTTAGATCTGATCATGTGGGCTCGGTGGGGTGATGCGTAGTGCGTTGGCTTCTAAGCAGCTTGGTCATGGTTCAATATACGATGAAGGCACAAGAAGTTTTTCAATTAAAATAAAAAAGTAGACCAGCACCACTAGAGCAAAAGAGTCTGATGATCGACCTTGGCAAGTCGTGAAATAGCTATAATTCCAGCCAAAAATAATATGAGAAAAACTTGGTGGTAGCACACTTAAGTTGTTGTTGTTCATTCAAACTCATTAGAATTATACAAAAAGTGCTTTAAAAGGCAAGTATGTGAGTATACAAAAAATGAATATAATACAAATAAAAATTACCAGTGTCAAATCTATCAAAAAATCACCCTCCTTATACTCGTAAGAACAACTAAAAATGTTGGCTTATAAACGATTAGGGAGAAAATAAGAAAGTACCGGAATGAACAACAACAAACTTGTGTGGCTAATAAAAGCGCTAGTCGTTTCAATGCAATTGATAAACAGAAAAACCTGCATTGGGTTGGATCTGATCATGTGGGCTCGGTGGCGTGATGCTTACTGCTTTAAAAAGCAAGTATGTGAGCATACAAAAATTGAATATAAAACGAATAAAAATCAGCAGTGTCAAATCTTTTATATAAAAAATCTCCCTCCTTATAAGAACAACATAAAAGGTTGACTTATAAACGATTAAGAAGAAAATAAGAAAGAACCCGAACGAACAACAACAAACTTTTGTGGCTAATAAAAGCGCCAGTCGTATAGTGCAATTGATAAACAGAAAAACGTGCATTGTGTTGGATCTGATTATGTGGGGTCAATGGCGTGATGCGTACCGCATTGACCTCTAAGCATGGTTCAATATACGCTGAATGCAAAAGAAGTTTTTCAATTAAAATGAAAAAATAGACCAGCACCACAAGAGCAACGAAATCTGATCATCGCCCTTGGCAAGTCGTGAAATAGTTAGAATTCCAGCCAAAAATAATATGAAAAAAAACTTGGTGGTAGCACACTCAGGTTGTTGTTGGGCATTCAAACTCATTAAAATGATACAAAAAGTGCTTTAAAAAGCAAGTATGTGAGAGCATACAAAAATTGAATATATTACAAATAAAAATGAGCTCTGTCAAATATTTCATATAAAGAATCTTCTACCTCCTTATTAGAACAACCAAAAAGATTGGCTTATAAACGATTAAGGGGAAAATAAGAAAGAACCCGAATAAACAACAAAAATCTCCCTCCTTATAAGAACAACAAAAAAGGTTGGCTTATAAATGATTAAGGAGAAAATAAGAAAGAACCCAAATGAACAACAACAAACTTGTGTGGCTAATAAAAGCGCTAGTGGTATCAATGGAATTGACAAACAGAAAAACCTGCATTGGGTTAGATCTGATCATGTGGGCTCGGTGGGGTGATGCGTAGTGCGTTGGCTTCTAAGCAGCTTGGTCATGGTTCAATATACGATGAAGGCACAAGAAGTTTTTCAATTAAAATAAAAAATAGACCAGCACCACTAGAGCAAAAGAGTCTGATGATCGACCTTGGCAAGTCGTGAAATAGCTATAATTCCAGCCAAAAATAATATGAGAAAAACTTGGTGGTAGCACACTTAAGTTGTTGTTGGTCATTCAAACTCATTAGAGTTATACAAAAAGTGCTTTAAAAGGCAAGTATGTGAGTATACAAAAAATGAATATAACACAAATAAAAATTACCAGTGTCAAATCTTTCAAAAAATCACCCTCCTTATACTCGTAAGAACAACTAAAAATGTTGGCTTATAAACGATTAGGGAGAAAATAAGGAAGTACCGGAATGAACAACAACAAACTTGTGTGGCTAATAAAAGCGCTAGTCGTTTCAATGCAATTGATAAACAGAAAAACCTGCATTGGGTTGGATCTGATCATGTGGGCTCGGTGGCGTGATGCTTACTGCTTTAAAAAGCAAGTATGTGAGCATACAAAAATTGAATATAAAACGAATAAAAATCAGCAGTGTCAAATCTTTTATATAAAAAACCTCCCTCCTTATAAGAACAACATAAAAGGTTGACTTATAAACGATTAAGGAGAAAATAAGAAAGAACCCGAACGAACAACAACAAACTTTTGTGGCTAATAAAAGCGCTAGTCGTATAGTGCAATTGATAAACAGAAAAACGTCCATTGTGTTGGATCTGATTATGTGGGGTCAGTGGCGTGATGCGTACCGCGTTGGCCTCTAAGCATGGTTCAATATACGCTGAATGCAAAAGAAGTTTTTCAATTAAAATGAAAAAATAGACCAGCACTACAAGAGCAACGAAATCTGATCATCGCCCTTGTCAAGTCGTGAAATAGTTAGAATTCCAGCCAAAAATAATATGAAAAAAAACTTGGTGGTAGCACACTCAGGTTGTTTTTGGGCATTCAAACTCATTAAAATGATACAAAAAGTGCTTTAAAAAGCAAGTATGTGAGAGCATACAAAAATTGAATATATTACAAATAAAAATGAGCTCTGTCAAATATTTCATATATAGAATGTTCTACCTCCTTATTAGAACAACCAAAAAGATTGGCTTATAAACGATTAAGGGGAAAATAAGAAAGAACCCGAATAAACAACAAAAATCTCCCTCCTTATAAGAACAACAAAAAAGGTTGGCTTATAAATGATTAAGGAGAAAATAAGAAAGAACCCAAATGAACAACAACAAACTTGTGTGGCTAATAAAAGCGCTAGTCCTTTCAATGCAATTGATAAACAGAAAAACCTGCATTGGGTTGGATCTGATCATAATGAAAAAGTAGACCAGCACAACTAGAGTAAAGGAACCTAATGATCGACCTTGGCAAATCGTGAAATAGCTATAATTCCAGCAAAAGATAATATAAGAACAACTTGGTGGTAACACACTCAAGTTATTGTTGGTCATTCAATCTCATTAAAATGATACAAAAAGTGCTTTAAAAATCAAGTATGTGAGCATACAAAAATTGAACATAATACAAATAAAAATTACCACTGTCAAATATTTCATATAAAAAATCTCCCTCCTTATAAGAACAAAAAAAAAGGTTGGGTTATAAATGATTAAAGAGAAAATAATAAAGAACCCGAATGAACAACAACATCTCCCTCCTTATAAGAACAACGAAAAAGGTTGACTTATAAACGATTAAGGAGAAAATAAGAAAGAACCCGATTGAACAACAACAAATTTGTGTGGCTAATAAAACCGCTAGCGGTTTCAATGCAATTGATACACAGAAAAACCTAAATTCGGTTAGAATTGTCATGTGGGCTGGGTGGGGTGATGCGTAGTGCAATGGCTTCTAAGCAGCTTGGTCATGGTTCAATATACGATGAAGGCACAAGAAGTTTTACAATTAAAATGAAAAAGTAGACCAGCACCACTAGGGCAAAGGAATCTGATGATCGACCGTGGCATGTCGTGAAATAACTTTAATTCCACACAAAAATTATATGACAAAAACTTGGTGGTAGCATACTCAAGTTGTTGTCGGTCATACAAACTCATTAAAATGATACAAAAAGTGCTTTTAAAAGCAAGTATGAGGATACAAAAATTGAATATAATACAAATAAAAATTACCACTGTCAAATCTTTCATATAAAAAAATACCCCTCCTTATAAGAACAACAAAAAAATTTGGCTTATAAACGATTAAGGAGAAAATAAGAAAGAACCCGATTGAACAACAACAATCTCCCTGCTTATAAGAACAACAAAAAAGGTGGGCTTATAAACGATTAAGGAGAAAATAAGAAAGAACCCGAATGAACAACAACAAACTTGTGTGGCTAATAAAAGCGCTAGTGGTATCAATGGAATTGACAAACAGAAAAACCTGCATTGGGTTAGATCTGATCATGTGGGCTCGGTGGGGTGATGCGTAGTGCGTTGGCTTCTAAGCAGCTTGGTCATGGTTCAATATACGATGAAGGCACAAGAAGTTTTTCAATTAAAATAAAAAAGTAGACCAGCACCACTAGAGCAAAAGAGTCTGATGATCGACCTTGGCAAGTCGTGAAATAGCTATAATTCCAGCCAAAAATAATATGAGAAAAACTTGGTGGTAGCACACTTAAGTTGTTGTTGGTCATTCAAACTCATTAGAATTATACAAAAAGTGCTTTAAAAGGCAAGTATGTGAGTATACAAAAAATGAATATAATACAAATAAAAATTACCAGTGTCAAATCTATCAAAAAATCACCCTCCTTATACTCGTAAGAACAACTAAAAATGTTGGCTTATAAACGATTAGGGAGAAAATAAGAAAGTACCGGAATGAACAACAACAAACTTGTGTGGCTAATAAAAGCGCTAGTCGTTTCAATGCAATTGATAAACAGAAAAACCTGCATTGGGTTGGATCTGATCATGTGGGCTCGGTGGCGTGATGCTTACTGCTTTAAAAAGCAAGTATGTGAGCATACAAAAATTGAATATAAAACGAATAAAAATCAGCAGTGTCAAATCTTTTATATAAAAAATCTCCCTCCTTATAAGAACAACATAAAAGGTTGACTTATAAACGATTAAGAAGAAAATAAGAAAGAACCCGAACGAACAACAACAAACTTTTGTGGCTAATAAAAGCGCTAGTCGTATAGTGCAATTGATAAACAGAAAAACGTGCATTGTGTTGGATCTGATTATGTGGGGTCAATGGCGTGATGCGTACCGCGTTGACCTCTAAGCATGGTTCAATATACGCTGAATGCAAAAGAAGTTTTTCAATTAAAATGAAAAAATAGACCAGCACCACAAGAGCAACGAAATCTGATCATCGCCCTTGGCAAGTCGTGAAATAGTTAGAATTCCAGCCAAAAATAATATGAAAAAAAACTTGGTGGTAGCACACTCAGGTTGTTGTTGGGCATTCAAACTCATTAAAATGATACAAAAAGTGCTTTAAAAAGCAAGTATGTGAGAGCATACAAAAATTGAATATATTACAAATAAAAATGAGCTCTGTCAAATAGTTCGTATAAAGAATCTTCTACCTCCTTATTAGAACAACCAAAAAGATTGGCTTATAAACGATTAAGGGGAAAATAAGAAAGAACCCGAATAAACAACAAAAATCTCCCTCCTTATAAGAACAACAAAAAAGGTTGGCTTATAAATGATTAAGGAGAAAATAAGAAAGAACCCAAATGAACAACAACAAACTTGTGTGGCTAATAAAAGCGCTAGTCCTTTCAATGCAATTGATAAACAGAAAAACCTGCATTGGGTTGGATCTGATCATAATGAAAAAGTAGACCAGCACAACTAGAGTAAAGGAACCTAATGATCGACCTTGGCAAATCGTGAAATAGCTATAATTCCAGCAAAAGATAATATAAGAACAACTTGGTGGTAACACACTCAAGTTATTGTTGGTCATTCAATCTCATTAAAATGATACAAAAAGTGCTTTAAAAATCAAGTATGTGAGCATACAAAAATTGAACATAATACAAATAAAAATTACCACTGTCAAATATTTCATATAAAAAATCTCCCTCCTTATAAGAACAAAAAAAAAGGTTGGGTTATAAATGATTAAAGAGAAAATAATAAAGAACCCGAATGAACAACAACATCTCCCTCCTTATAAGAACAACAAAAAAGGTTGACTTATAAACGATTAAGGAGAAAATAAGAAAGAACCCGATTGAACAACAACAAATTTGTGTGGCTAATAAAACCGCTAGCGGTTTCAATGCAATTGATACACAGAAAAACCTAAATTCGGTTAGAATTGTCATGTGGGCTGGGTGGGGTGATGCGTAGTGCAATGGCTTCTAAGCAGCTTGGTCATGGTTCAATATACGATGAAGGCACAAGAAGTTTTACAATTAAAATGAAAAAGTAGAACAGCACCACTAGGGCAAAGGAATCTGATGATCGACCGTGGCATGTCGTGAAATAACTTTAATTCCACACAAAAATTATATGACAAAATCTTGGTGGTAGCACACTCAAGTTGTTGTCGGTCATTCAAACTCATTAAAATGATACAAAAAGTGCTTTTAAAAGCAAGTATGAGGATACAAAAATTGAATATAATACAAATAAAAATTACCACCGTCAAATCTTTCATATAAAAAAATACCCCTCCTTATAAGAACAACAAAAAAATTTGGCTTATAAACGATTAAGGAGAAAATAAGAAAGAACCCGATTGAACAACAACAATCTCCCTGCTTATAAGAACAACAAAAAAGGTGGGCTTATAAACGATTAAGGAGAAAATAAGAAAGAACCCGAATGAACAACAACAAACTTGTGTGGATAATAAAAGCGCTAGTGGTATCAATGGAATTGACAAACAGAAAAACCTGCATTGGGTTAGATCTGATCATGTGGGCTCGGTGGGGTGATGCGTAGTGCGTTGGCTTCTAAGCAGCTTGGTCATGGTTCAATATACGATGAAGGCACAAGAAGTTTTTCAATTAAAATAAAAAAGTAGACCAGCACCACTAGAGCAAAAGAGTCTGATGATCGACCTTGGCAAGTCGTGAAATAGCTATAATTCCAGCCAAAAATAATATGAGAAAAACTTGGTGGTAGCACACTTAAGTTGTTGTTGTTCATTCAAACTCATTAGAATTATACAAAAAGTGCTTTAAAAGGCAAGTATGTGAGTATACAAAAAATGAATATAATACAAATAAAAATTACCAGTGTCAAATCTATCAAAAAATCACCCTCCTTATACTCGTAAGAACAACTAAAAATGTTGGCTTATAAACGATTAGGGAGAAAATAAGAAAGTACCGGAATGAACAACAACAAACTTGTGTGGCTAATAAAAGCGCTAGTCGTTTCAATGCAATTGATAAACAGAAAAACCTGCATTGGGTTGGATCTGATCATGTGGGCTCGGTGGCGTGATGCTTACTGCTTTAAAAAGCAAGTATGTGAGCATACAAAAATTGAATATAAAACGAATAAAAATCAGCAGTGTCAAATCTTTTATATAAAAAATCTCCCTCCTTATAAGAACAACATAAAAGGTTGACTTATAAACGATTAAGAAGAAAATAAGAAAGAACCCGAACGAACAACAACAAACTTTTGTGGCTAATAAAAGCGCCAGTCGTATAGTGCAATTGATAAACAGAAAAACGTGCATTGTGTTGGATCTGATTATGTGGGGTCAATGGCGTGATGCGTACCGCATTGACCTCTAAGCATGGTTCAATATACGCTGAATGCAAAAGAAGTTTTTCAATTAAAATGAAAAAATAGACCAGCACCACAAGAGCAACGAAATCTGATCATCGCCCTTGGCAAGTCGTGAAATAGTTAGAATTCCAGCCAAAAATAATATGAAAAAAAACTTGGTGGTAGCACACTCAGGTTGTTGTTGGGCATTCAAACTCATTAAAATGATACAAAAAGTGCTTTAAAAAGCAAGTATGTGAGAGCATACAAAAATTGAATATATTACAAATAAAAATGAGCTCTGTCAAATATTTCATATAAAGAATCTTCTACCTCCTTATTAGAACAACCAAAAAGATTGGCTTATAAACGATTAAGGGGAAAATAAGAAAGAACCCGAATAAACAACAAAAATCTCCCTCCTTATAAGAACAACAAAAAAGGTTGGCTTATAAATGATTAAGGAGAAAATAAGAAAGAACCCAAATGAACAACAACAAACTTGTGTGGCTAATAAAAGCGCTAGTGGTATCAATGGAATTGACAAACAGAAAAACCTGCATTGGGTTAGATCTGATCATGTGGGCTCGGTGGGGTGATGCGTAGTGCGTTGGCTTCTAAGCAGCTTGGTCATGGTTCAATATACGATGAAGGCACAAGAAGTTTTTCAATTAAAATAAAAAAGTAGACCAGCACCACTAGAGCAAAAGAGTCTGATGATCGACCTTGGCAAGTCGTGAAATAGCTATAATTCCAGCCAAAAATAATATGAGAAAAACTTGGTGGTAGCACACTTAAGTTGTTGTTGGTCATTCAAACTCATTAGAATTATACAAAAAGTGCTTTAAAAGGCAAGTATGTGAGTATACAAAAAATGAATATAACACAAATAAAAATTACCAGTGTCAAATCTTTCAAAAAATCACCCTCCTTATACTCGTAAGAACAACTAAAAATGTTGGCTTATAAACGATTAGGGAGAAAATAAGAAAGTACCGGAATGAACAACAACAAACTTGTGTGGCTAATAAAAGCGCTAGTCGTTTCAATGCAATTGATAAACAGAAAAACCTGCATTGGGTTGGATCTGATCATGTGGGCTCGGTGGCGTGATGCTTACTGCTTTAAAAAGCAAGTATGTGAGCATACAAAAATTGAATATAAAACGAATAAAAATCAGCAGTGTCAAATCTTTTATATAAAAAATCTCCCTCCTTATAAGAACAACATAAAAGGTTGACTTATAAACGATTAAGAAGAAAATAAGAAAGAACCCGAACGAACAACAACAAACTTTTGTGGCTAATAAAAGCGCCAGTCGTATAGTGCAATTGATAAACAGAAAAACGTGCATTGTGTTGGATCTGATTATGTGGGGTCAATGGCGTGATGCGTACCGCATTGACCTCTAAGCATGGTTCAATATACGCTGAATGCAAAAGAAGTTTTTCAATTAAAATGAAAAAATAGACCAGCACCACAAGAGCAACGAAATCTGATCATCGCCCTTGGCAAGTCGTGAAATAGTTAGAATTCCAGCCAAAAATAATATGAAAAAAAACTTGGTGGTAGCACACTCAGGTTGTTGTTGGGCATTCAAACTCATTAAAATGATACAAAAAGTGCTTTAAAAAGCAAGTATGTGAGAGCATACAAAAATTGAATATATTACAAATAAAAATGAGCTCTGTCAAATATTTCATATAAAGAATCTTCTACCTCCTTATTAGAACAACCAAAAAGATTGGCTTATAAACGATTAAGGGGAAAATAAGAAAGAACCCGAATAAACAACAAAAATCTCCCTCCTTATAAGAACAACAAAAAAGGTTGGCTTATAAATGATTAAGGAGAAAATAAGAAAGAACCCAAATGAACAACAACAAACTTGTGTGGCTAATAAAAGCGCTAGTGGTATCAATGGAATTGACAAACAGAAAAACCTGCATTGGGTTAGATCTGATCATGTGGGCTCGGTGGGGTGATGCGTAGTGCGTTGGCTTCTAAGCAGCTTGGTCATGGTTCAATATACGATGAAGGCACAAGAAGTTTTTCAATTAAAATAAAAAAGTAGACCAGCACCACTAGAGCAAAAGAGTCTGATGATCGACCTTGGCAAGTCGTGAAATAGCTATAATTCCAGCCAAAAATAATATGAGAAAAACTTGGTGGTAGCACACTTAAGTTGTTGTTGGTCATTCAAACTCATTAGAATTATACAAAAAGTGCTTTAAAAGGCAAGTATGTGAGTATACAAAAAATGAATATAACACAAATAAAAATTACCAGTGTCAAATCTTTCAAAAAATCACCCTCCTTATACTCGTAAGAACAACTAAAAATGTTGGCTTATAAACGATTAGGGAGAAAATAAGAAAGTACCGGAATGAACAACAACAAACTTGTGTGGCTAATAAAAGCGCTAGTCGTTTCAATGCAATTGATAAACAGAAAAACCTGCATTGGGTTGGATCTGATCATGTGGGCTCGGTGGCGTGATGCTTAGTGCGTTGGCTTCTAAGCAGCGTGGTCATGGTTCAACATACGATGAATGCACAAGAAGTTTTTCAATTAAAATGAAAAAGTAGACCAGCACCACTAGAGTAAAGGAACCTGACGATCGACCGTGGCAAGTCGTGAAATAGCTATAATTCCACCCAAAAATAATATGAGAAAAAACTTGGTAGTAGCACACTCAAGTTGTTGTTGGTCGTTCAAAATCATTAAAATGATACAAAAAGTGCTTTAAAAAGCAAGTATGTGAGCATACAAATTGAATATAATACAAATAAAAATGAACAGTGTCAAATCTTTCATATAAAAAATTTCCCTCCTTATAAGAACAACAAAAAAGGTTGGCTTATAAACGATTAAGGAGAAAATAAGAAAGAACCCGAACGAACAACAACAATCTTGTGTGGCTAATAAAAGCGCTAGTGGTTTCAATGCAATTGATAAACAGAAAAACCTGCATTGGGTTGGATCTGATCATGTGGGCTCGGTGGCGTGATGCTTACTGCTTTAAAAAGCAAGTATGTGAGCATACAAAAATTGAATATATATATATATAGCAGTGTCAAATCTTGTTGGGCATTCAAACTCATTAATATGATACAAAAAGTGCTTTAAAAAGCAAGTATGTGAGAGCATACAAAAATTGAATATAATACAAATAAAAATGAGCTCTGTCAAATATTTCATATAAAGAATCTTCTACCTCCTTATTAGAACAACCAAAAAGATTGGCTTATAAACGATTAAGGGGAAAATAAGAAAGAACTCGAATAAACAACAAAAATCTCCCTCCTTATAAGAACAACAAAAAAGTTTGGCTTATAAATGATTAAGGAGAAAATAAGAAAGAACCCGAATGAACAACAACAAACTTGTGTGGCTAATAAAAGCGCTAGTCCTTTCAATGCAATTGATAAACAGAAAAACCTGCATTGGGTTGGATCTGATCATAATGAAAAAGTAGACCAGCACAACTAGAGTAAAGGAACCTAATGATCGACCTTGGCAAATCGTGAAATAGCTATAATTCCAGCAAAAGATAATATAAGAACAACTTGGTGGTAGCACACTCAAGTTATTGTTGGTCATTCAATCTCATTAAAATGATACAAAAAGTGCTTTAAAAATCAAGTATGTGAGCATACAAAAATTGAACATAATACAAATAAAAATTACCACTGTCAAATATTTCATATAAAAAATCTCCCTCCTTATAAGAACAAAAAAAAAGGTTGGGTTATAAATGATTAAAGAGAAAATAATAAAGAACCCGAATGAACAACAACATCTCCCTCCTTATAAGAACAACAAAAAAGGTTGACTTATAAACGATTAAGGAGAAAATAAGAAAGAACCCGATTGAACAACAACAAATTTGTGTGGCTAATAAAACCGCTAGCGGTTTCAATGCAATTGATACACAGAAAAACCTAAATTGGGTTAGAATTGTCATGTGGGCTGGGTGGGGTGATGCGTAGTGCAATGGCTTCTAAGCAGCTTGGTCATGGTTCAATATACGATGAAGGCACAAGAAGTTTTACAATTAAAATGAAAAAGTAGACCAGCACCACTAGGGCAAAGGAATCTGATGATCGACCGTGGCATGTCGTGAAATAACTTTAATTCCACACAAAAATTATATGACAAAAACTTGGTGGTAGCACACTCAAGTTGTTGTCGGTCATTCAAACTCATTAAAATGATACAAAAAGTGCTTTTAAAAGCAAGTATGAGGATACAAAAATTGAATATAATACAAATAAAAATTACCACTGTCAAATCTTTCATATAAAAAAATACCCCTCCTTATAAGAACAACAAAAAAAGTTGGCTTATACACGATTAAGGAGAAAATAAGAAAGAACCCGATTGAACAACAACAATCTCCCTGCTTATAAGAACAACAAAAAAGGTGGGCTTATAAACGATTAAGGAGAAAATAAGAAAGAACCCGAATGAACAACAACAAACTTGTGTGGGTAATAAAAGCGCTAGTGGTATCAATGGAATTGACAAACAGAAAAACCTGCATTGGGTTAGATCTGATCATGTGGGCTCGGTGGGGTGATGCATAGTGCGTTGGCTTCTAAGCAGCTTGATCATGGTTCAATATACGATGAAGGCACAAGAAGTTTTTCAATTAAAATAAAAAAGTAGACCAGCACCACTAGACCAAAAGAGTCTCATGATCGACCTTGGCAAGTCGTGAAATAGCTATAATTCCAGCCAAAAATAATATGAGAAAAACTTGGTGGTAGCACACTTAAGTTGCTGTTGGTCATTCAAAATCATTAAAATTATACGAAGGTGCTTTAAAAAGCAGATATGTGGGGATACAAACATTTAATATAATACAAACAAAAATGAACAGTGTCAACTCTTTCATATAAAAAATCTCCCTCTTCATAAGAACAACAAAAAAGGTTGGCTTATAAGTGATTAAGGAGATTATAAGAAAGAACCCGGATGAACAACAACAAACTTGTGTGGCTAATAAAAGCGCTAGTGGTTTCAATGCAATTGATAAACAGAAAAACCTTGGATCTGATCATGTGGGCTCGGTGCCGTGATTCTTAGTGCGTAGGCTTCTAAGCAGCTTGGTCATGGTTCAATATACGATGAAGGCACAAGAAGTTTTTCCTTTGAAATGAAAAAGTAGACCAGCACCACTAGAGCAAAGGAATCTGATGATCGGCCTTGGCAAGTCGTAAAATAGCTATAATTCCAGGCAAAAATAATATGAGAAAAACTTGGTGATAACACAATCAAGTTGTTGTTGGCCATTCAAAATCATTAAAATGATGCAAAAAGTGCTTTAAAAAGCAAGTATGTAAGGATACAAAAATTGAATATAATACAAAGCCAAGTCCAATTAAATATAATGCTAAGTCTTCTACTTGGCTGAGTAATTTTAGTAGTATATGGAACTGTATTATAAAAAAACACCTTATTAACTATGTCTGGCCAAGGACAAAATCTTACAATTTTAATGATTAAAATTTTAATCTTGTTGGATATAGTTCACATTGTTTTTTTTTCAAAAAAAAAAAATACAAGTAAGTTGAACTAAACTTAACAAAAATTGCTTATTGGTAAGGCGTTCACTAACAAACTGATGAGTGCAAGTGAGATTGCCGGGATGAAACGCAAATTTTGTGGACTAAGGGCCGTTAAAAGCTATTTAGAATCAATATAAAAAATCTTCCACCTTATAAGAACAGTAAAAAAGGTTGGCTTATAAATGATTAAGGAGAAAATAAGAAAGAACCCGAACGAACAACAACAAACTTGTGTGGGTAATAAAAGCGCTAGTCGTTTCAATGCAATTGATAAACAGAAAAACCTGCATTGGGTTCGATCTGATCACGTGGGCTCGGTTGCGTGATGCGTGGTGCATTGGCTTCTAAGCAGCTTGGTCATGGTTCTATATACGATGAAGGCATAATAAGTTTTTCAATTGAAAAAGTAGACCAGCACCACTAGAGTAAAGGAACCTGATGATCGACCTTGGCAAGTAGGGAAATAGCTGTAATTCTAGCCAAAGATAATATGAGAGAAACTTGGTGGTAGCACACGCTAGTTATTGTTGGTCATCTAAACTCATTAATATAATACAAAAAGTACTTTAAAAAGCAAGTATGTGAGCATACAAAAATTGAATATAATACAAAGCCAAGTCCAATTTAATATAATGATAAGTCTTCTACTTGGCTGAGTAATTTCAGTAGTATATAGAATTGTATTATAAAAAAACACCCTCTTATTAACTATGTCTGGCCAAGGACAAAATCTTCCAATTTTAATTATTAAAATTTTAATCTTGTGGGATATAGTTCACATTGTTTTTTGTCAAAAAATACAAGTAAGTTGAACTGAACTTAACAAAAATTGCGTATTGGTAAGGCGCTCACTAACCAACTGATGAGTGCAAGTGAGATTGCCGGGATGAAACGCAAATTTTGTGGACTAAGGGCCGTTAAAAGCTATTTAGAATCAATATAAAAAATCTTCCACCTTATAAGAACAGTAAAAAAGGTTGGCTTATAAATGATTAAGGAGAAAATAAGAAAGAACCCGAACGAACAACAACAAACTTGTGTGGGTAATAAAAGCGCTAGTCGTTTCAATGCAATTGATAAACAGAAAAACCTGCATTGGGTTCGATCTTATCACGTGGGCTCGGTTGCGTGATGCGTTGGCTTCTAAGCAGCTTGGTCATGGTTCTATATACGATGAAGGCACAAGAAGTTTTTCAATTGAAAAAGTAGACCAGCACCACTAGAGTAAAGGAACCTGATGATCGACCTTAGCAAGTCGTGAAATAGCTATATTTCCAGCCAAAAATAATATGAGAAAAACTTGGTGGTAGCACACTTAAGTTGTTGTTGGTCATTCAAACTCATTAAAATTACACAAAAAGTGCTTTAAAAAGCAAGTATGAGAGCAGGCAAAAATTGAATATAATACAAATAAAAATCTTTCATTAAAAAATCTGTATCCTTATAAGAACAACTAAAAAGGTTGGCTTATAAACGATTAGGGAGAAAATAAGAAAGTATCCGAATGAACAACAACAAACTTGTGTGGCTAATAAGAGCGCTAGTCGTTTCAATGCAATTCATAAACAGAAAAACCTGCATTGGGTTGGATATGATCATACGGGCAAATCTATCATATAAAAATTCTTTCTGCTTATAAGAACAACTCAAAATGTTGGCTTATAAACGATTATGGAGAAAATAAGAAAGTACCGGAATGAACAACAACAAACTTGTGTGGCTGATAAAAGCGCTAGTCGTTTCAATGCAATTGTTAAACAGAAAAACCTGCATTGGGTTGGATCTGATCATGTGGGCTCGGTGGCGTGATGCGTTGGCTTCTAAGCAGCTTGGTCATGGCTAAATATACTATGAAGGCACAAGAAGTTTTTCAATTAAAATGAAAAAGTAGAACAGCACCACTAGAGTAAAGGAACCTGATGATCGACCTTGGCAAATCGTGAAATAGCTACAATTCCAGCCAAAAATAATATGAGAAAAACTTAGTGGTAGCACACTCAAGTTGTTGTTGGTCATTCAAACTCATTAAAATTATACAAAAAGTGTTTTAAAAGGCAAGTATGTGAGTATACAAAAAATGAATATAACACAAATAAAAATTACCAGTGTCAAATCTTTCAAAAAATCACCCTCCTTATAAGAACAACTAAAAAGGTTGGCTTATAAACGATTAGGGAGAAAATAAGAAAGTACCCAAATGAACAACAACAAACTTGTGTGGCTAATAAAAGCGCTAGTCGTTTCAATGCAATTCATAAATAGAAAAACCTGCATTGGATTGGATCTGATCATACGGGCAAATCTATCATATAAAAAATCTTTCTGCTTATAAGAACAACTCAAAATGTTGGCTTATAAACAATTATGGAGAAAATAAGAAAGTACCGGAATGAACAACAACAAACTTGTGTGGCTGATAAAAGCGCTAGTCGTTTCAACGCAATTGATAAACAGAAAAACCTGCATTGGGTTGGATCTGATCATGTGGGCTCGGTGGCGTGATGCTTTGTGCGTTGGCTTCTAAGCAGCTTGGTCATGGTTCAATATACGATGAAGGCACAAGAAGTTTTTCAATTAAAATGAAAAAGTAGACCAGCACCACTAGATCAAAGGAACCTGACGATCGACCTTGGCAAGTCGTGAAATAGCTATAATTCCACCCAAAAATAATATGAGAAAAAACTTGGTAGTAGCACACTCAAGTTGTTGTTGGTCGTTCAAAATCATTAAAATGATACAAAAAGTGCTCTAAAAAACAAGTATGTGAGCATACAAAAATTGAATATAATACAAATAAAAATGAACAGTGTCAAATCTTTCATATAAAAAATTTCCCTCCTTATAAGAACAACAAAAAAGGTTGGCTTATAAACGATTAAGGAGAAAATAAGAAAGAACCCGAACAAATAACAACAAACTTGTGTGGCTAATAAAAGCGCTAGTCGTTTCAATGCAATTGATAAAGAGAAAAACCTGCATTGGGTTGGATCTGATCATGTGGGCTCGGTGGCGTGATGCCTAGTGACAAGAAGTTTTTCAATTAAAATGAAAAAGTAGACCAGCACCACTAGAGTAAAGGAACTTGATGATCGACCTTGGCAAGTCGTGAAATAGCTATAATTCCAGCCAAAAATAATATGAGAAAAACTTAGTGGTAGCACACTCAAGTTGTTGTTGGTCATTCAAACTCATTAAAATTATACAAAAAGTGCTTTAAAAAGCAAGTATGTTAGCATACAAAAATTGAAAATAAAACAAATAAAAATTACCAGTGTCAAATCTTTCATATAAAAAATCTCCCTCCTTATAAGAACAACTAAAAAGATTGGCTTATAAGCGATTAGGTAGAAAATAAGAAAGTACCCAAATGAACAACAACAAACTTACTTACTTTAGATGGTGCTTACAATCCAGGATGGATCACGGCCTCAACCAGCAAACCTCTCCAGCTAGCACGGTCCCTAGCTAGCTGGCACCAGTTACCCACACCAAGTTGGTTGAGGTCGTTCACCACTTGATCGCGCCACCTAAGATAAGGCCATCCTCTTCGCGTCCACCGGGGTTGGATACGAAGACTCGTCGGGCTGGTGCGTCGATGTGCATGCGCTCCACGTGACCTAGCCATCTATCTCAGTCGCTGTATTTTTAGTTTTTTAACCAGGTTGATATCGCTGTAGAGTCCGTAAAGTTCGTCGTTAAATCTTCTTCTCCACTCACCACCGATGCACACTGGGCCAATACATAACTCGAAGAATCTTTCTCTCAAAGCAACCCAGCTGGTTTTCATCCGATTTTGTCAGTGTCCATGCCTCTGCCCCATACAGCAGGACTGGGATGGTTTAAGTTTTATATAGGGTCTCTTTGGTTCTTTGAGAGAGGGCTTTACTGCTCAAATGCTTTCTAAGCCCGAAGAAACAGCGATTTACAAGTGTGATTCTTCGTTTGAACTCCGCGCTGATATTGTTGTGCGATGTAATAGTGGATCCCAGGTAAACAAAGTCTCTGACTACTTCGAAGTTATAACCGCCAATCGTGACGTTTTGGGTGGTGTTAGGCTTCTCTTCTCGATGACAGCATATACTTAGTTTTCGTCTCGTTAACAGTCAAACCCATCTTTGCCGCTTCCGCTTCAATACTTGCAAATGCTCCACTGACAGCTCGCTTTGTTCTGCCTATGATGTCAATGTCATCACCATAAGCAAGGAGTTGAACGGACTTTTGAAAAATTGTGCCTCTGGTGTTGACATTTGAGTTGCGCACGATTGCTTCCAGCACGATGTTAAAGAGATTGCATGATAGCGCATCACCTTGTCTCAAACCTTTCTCGACATCAAAGTCGTCGGTGAAGTTCTTACCGACTCTGACGGAGCAGCGAGATTCCTGCATTGTCATTCTGCACAAGCGGACAAGTTTGGCAGGGATGCCGAGATGTGACAAGGCTCTGTAAAACTTGTCTCTATCAACGCTATCATAGGCGGTTTTAAAGTCGATGAAGAGATGGTGCGTATCGACTTGGAATTCTTGGGTTTTTTCCAGGATCTGCCGGAGTGTGAAAATCTGATCGTTAGTTGATTTTCCTCGCCTAAAGCCACACTGATAAGATCCGATGAGGTCGTTGGCAAAAGGTTCTAGGCGGATACACAAAATAGCCGACATAATTTTGTATGCGATGTTGAGGAGACTTATACCTTTGTATTTGGCGCAGTTCAGAGCATCTCCTTTTTTGCGGATAGGGCACACTACGCCGAGCTTCCATTCATTGGGCATACTTTCCTCTGACCAGATTCTAGAAATGAGTTGGTGTATGCTCCTGCCCAAGTCATCTCCCGCTGCCTTAAATAGTTCAGCTGGCAGCCCATCTGAACCCGCGGCCTTGTGCGACTTAAGTTTGGATATCGCCGTTCTTACTTCTTCTAGGTCAGGTGGACGGATATTTTGACCATCTTCGTCCAAGTTGAATGGGTTGTTCTGCATAGCAACGGATGGTTGGCAGTCTTCGCCGCTTAGCAGCTTGGAAAAGTGTTCCTTCCAAATTCTCAGCACCGTCTGCGTATCTCCTACGACATTACCATTTTTTCACGACAGGCTTCTATTCTGGGCTGGAATGCTTGGATAGATCATTGCACCCTTTGATAGAACTTTCGAGCGTTACCCCTACTGTAGCATCCCTCAATAGACTCTACCGCTTGCTTTTCGTGCTCCCTCTTCTTCCTTCTGAGGAGTCGGTGTTCCTCTCTTCTTTTTTGCACATAGACCTCCCGGGCTGCTCTCTCTCCAGTTCTGGTCCTAGCTTGCAGCATTGACTCATATGCTTCGTCCTCGGCTGCATGTGCCTGCCGACAGTCCTTATCGAACCAGAGGTTTCGCTTTGGTTGTCGATTGAAACCCAGCACATCAGAGGCGGCACTTCTAATGGCCAGCTGGCAACGATTCCACTGTTCGTCTATAGTTGATGCTGCTGGTGCGTTTTCTGAGAGATTGAGGGCGACGCGGTCGGCAAAAGTTGTGGCAGTCTCTGGTGATAAAAGTTTACCGACGTTGAACCTTCTCCTAACATCCTCTCTTCGCTGAGGCGCCAAGGATATCCGTATCCGGACTCTAGATACTACCAGGTAGTGATCCGAGTCTATGTTTGCCCCTCGGAAAGTTCGGACATCTAGGATACTGGATGCATGCATGGCGTCTGTCGCGACATGATCAATTTGGTTAACAATGCCTTGATCTGGAGACTTCCAAGTTCCCTTGTGTATATTGAGATGGGGGAATCGAGTGCTTGCTATTGTGAGATTTCTCCCCGCCGCAAAGTCTATCAGTTCAAGCTCGTTTTCAGAAGTTTCGCCGTGCAGGCTGTGTCCCCCGACCGTCGAACCAGAGATACCCTCCTTTCCGATCTGGGCGTTAAAGTCGCCAAGAACAATCTTAACGTCGTACTTCGGGAACTTATCGTACGTCTTTTCGAGAAGTTCGTAGAATTCCTCTTTGATCGAGTCATCTTTCTCCTCCGTTGGGGCGTGGACACAGATCAGCGAGATGTTTTTAAATTTGGCCCTGATGCGGATTGTGACAAGGCGCTCGCTAACGTATTTAAAATACATAACTTCTTGTCTAAGTTTGCCTCTTACCACAATGCCGCACCCAAATAACCGATGTCTCCTTTCCCTGTAGCACTTACCAAAGTAAATATCACAGGATTTCATTTTTCGCATGCCCTCTCCATCCCATCGCATTTCCTGGAGTGCTGTTATATCAGCTTTGTACTTATCCAGGGTCTCCACTAATTGCTCGGCTGTACGTGGCCTGTTTAAGGTCCGGACATTCCACGTGCAGATCCTAAATTCGTTGTCAGTATTTCGTTTGCCAGGGTCATCAACATTTGGATCATCCATATCCGAGGCTTGTAGTTGTTTCATAAATATCTAGATACTCCTACGTCGGGCAGTTACCCCAGCGGCAGGAGCCCCCAACCTGGAGGGCCAGGTCCTTTAATAACTCCAAGGACGAGAGTATGGATTTACAGCTCCTTATAAGCCAGTGCTCTGATTACTTCTGAGTAGTCTACACAAGGTGTTCACCAAGTAGTTCAACCTGACTGGAACTAGTGACGCTACCGTTGATTCCATCGCGAGAATTCTTTCGCTACCGTCAAATCTGTTGGGAGTGCCTTGATGGCAAACACTCCTTCGTTGGGGCGGGGGGGGGGGGGGGGGGTAATGTAATTAGTAGCGACATCCTACTCCACTTCGACCTGTCGACTATGGGTGGCCGTACTGCAGAATCAAGTTCCGCGATCGCATAGCTCTAGGTTTCACAGTAGTAGTCACCGTAAGCCCCTCAGCCACGTCAAGGCTTACCCCCAGGAGGGCAACAACAAACCTGTGTGGCTAATAAAAGCGCTGGTCATTTCAATGCAATTCATGAACAGAAAAAACCTGCATTGGGTTGGATGTGATCATGTGGGCTCGGTGGCGAAATGCGTAGTGCGTTGGCTTCTGAGCAACTTGGTCATGGTCCAATATACGATGAAGGCACAAGAAGTTTTTCAATTAAAATGAAAAAGTAGACCAGCACCACTAGAGTAAAGGAACCTGATGATCGACCTTGGCAAGTCGTGAAATAGCTACAATTCCAGCCAAAAATAATATGAGAAAAACTTAGTGGTAGCACACTCAAGTTGTTGTTGGTCATTCAAACTCATTAAAATTATACAAAAAGTGCTTTAAAAGGCAAGTATGTGAGTATACAAAAACTGAATATGACACAAATAAAAATTACCTGTGTCAAATCTTTCAAAAAATCACCATCCTTATAAGAACAACTAAAAAGGTTGGCTTATAAACGATTAGGGAGAAAATAAGAAAGTACCCAAATGAACAACAACAAACTTGTGTGGCTAATAAAAGCGCTAGTAGTTTAAATGCAATTCATAAATAGAAAAACCTGCGTTGGATTGGATCTGATCATACGGGCAAATCTATAATATAAAAAAATCTTTCTGCTTATAAGAACAACTAAAAATGTTGGCTTATAAACGATTAGGGAGAAAATAAGAAAGTACCGGAATGAACAACAACAAACTTGTGTAGCTAATAAAAGCGCTAGTCGTTTCAATGCAATTGATAAACAGAAAAACCTGCATTGGATTGGATCTGATCATACGGGCAAATCTATCATATAAAAAAATCTTTCTGCTTATAAGAACAACTAAGAATGTTGGCTTATAAACGATTAGGGAGAAAATAAGAAAGTACCGGAATGAACAACAACAAACTTGTGTGGCTAATAAAAGCGCTAGTCGCTTCAATGCAATTGATAAACAGAAAAAGCTGCATTGGGTTGGATCTGATCATGTGGGCTCGGTGGCGTGATGCATAGTGCGTTGGCTTCTAAGCAGCTTGGTCATGGTTCAATATACGATGAAGGCACAAGAAGTTTTTCAATTAAAATGAAAAAGTAGACCAGCACCACTAGATCAAAGGAACCTGACGATCGACCTTGGCAAGTCGTGAAATAGCTATAATTCCAGCCAAAAATAATATGAGAAAAACTTAGTGGTTGCACACTCAAGTTGTTGTTGGTCGTTCAAAATCATTAAAATGATACAAAAAGTGCTCTAAAAAGCAAGTACGTGAGCATACAAAAATTGAATATAATACAAATAAAATTGAATAGTGTCAAATCTTTCATATAAAAAATGTCCCTCCTTATAAGAACAACAAAAAAGGTTGGCTTACAAACGATTAAGGAGAAAATAAGAAAGAACCCGAACGAACAACAACAAACTTGTGTGGCTAATAAAAGCGCTAGTCGTTTCAATGCAATTGATAAACAGAAAAACCTGCATTGGGTTGGATGTGATCATGTGGGCTCGGTGGCGAAATACGTAGTGCGTTGGCTTCTGAGCAACTTGGTCATGGTTCAATATACGATGAAGGCACAAGCAGTTTTTCAATTAAAATGAAAAAGTAGACCAGCACCACTAGAGCAAAGGAATCTGGTGATTGACCTTGGCAAGTCGTGAAATAGCTATAATTCCAGCCAAAAATAATATGAAAAAAACTTGGTGGTATTACACTCAAGTTGTTGTTGGTCATTCAAACTCATTAAAATGATACAAAAAGTGATTTAAAAAGCAAGTATGTGAGCATACAAAAATTGAAAATAATACAAATAAAAATTACCACTGTCAAATCTTTCATAAAAAAATCTACCTTCTTATAAGAACAACAAAAAAACGCTGGCTTATAAACGATTAAGAAGAAAATAAGAAACAACCCGAATAAAGAACAACATTCTCCCTCCTTATAAGAATAAGAAAAAAGTTTGGCTTATAAACGATTAAGGAGAAAAAAAGAAAGAACCCGAATGAACAACAACAAACTTGTATGGCTAATAAAAGCACTAGTCGGTTCAATGCAATTGATAAACAGAAAAGTTGTATTGGGTTAGATCTGATCATTTGGGCTCTGTTGGGTGATGCGTAGTGCGTTGGCTTCTAAGCAGCTTGGTCATGGTTCAATATACGATGAAGGCACAAGAAGTTTTTTAATTAAAATCAAAAAGTAGACCAGCACCACTAGAGTAAAGGAACCTGATGATCGACCTTGGCAAGTCGTGAAATAGCTATAATTCCAGCCAAAAATAATATGTGATAAACTTGGTGGTCGCATACTCAAGTTGTTGCTGGTCATTCAAACTCATTAAAATGATACAAAGACTGCTTTAAAAAGCAAGTATGCGAGCATACAAAAATTGATTATAATACAAATAAAAATAACCAGTGTCAAATCTTTTATATAGAAAATCTCCCTCCTTATAAGAACAACAAAAAAGGTTGGCTTATAAGCGATTAAGGAGAAAATAAGAAAGAACCCGAATGAAAAACAACAAACTTGTGTGGCTAATAAAAGCGCTAGTCGTTTCAATGCAATTGATAAACAGAAAAACCTGTATTATGCTGGACCAAAAAACCCTGCCGACACGAGTTTTACGCTTTAAGCACTTTCACCAGGGATGCATCTAGCGCGTCTAGTCAACTGGATGTCTTCTCGCATAATTGTGATATGCTTCACATGAATTACGCATAAATTCGTGTCCTCAAAAAGACCAACCAAATATACTTCACTGACTGTAGCGACATTACAGCTGCACTCTGGATTATGGAATCACAAAGCAGTTTTGAAATCCTGAACTATTTCACGAACTAAACGTTGGAAACGCAACTTGCGAATCAACAATTCAGTACTCTTCTGTTAAGAACAGAGCTTTGTACGAGCGATTTGTCAATTTTTACACGAGCACAGTTTTTTTCACAAAAAAAACTTTACTCAACTTTTTTAATATTGTTATCAATTAGGATTCTTCAAAAACAAAATCAAATATGCACAATGGTGAAGACAGGATAAGCGAGAAACAAATACGAAATACGAGAAGGAGTGACGTTATAATTTGAATAATTTTGAATTTGACATAATTTATTATTAATCTATAGAATATCTAACCGATTTAATTAAGGTCTTCTAAGAAAATTGTATTTAGAGGAAAAACCCCAAACAAAGATCTTAAAAAGGTTTGAACTTTTATTTTGTAGTCGCGTTAAATTATTAAGTAGAATAAGAAACACATTATTGACCACAAAGGATTAGAAAATTAAATAATAAAAACAAAACAAAATTTGTAGGTATTACATTTTAATTTTTTTTTTGAAATTTGAATGCATTTCGAACCAACTGTGGTTCATCATCAGCAATACAATAATTTGGGAAAAGAACGAAAAAAGAAAGGAAAGTAACAATCAAAACATTACAAGGAAATAGAAGAAAGCTTTACATTCTTTAAAACAATTAGAGTAAAAGAGAACATTAAACAAAGTTGAACAAGGATGACATGATATTGACATTATCACTATTCATGGTGTTGTTGTTTTTGTGGATATAGAGGCTTTCATATGCATCAAGTCGTCGGTGGTTTGTGACGTGTTTAATGAGCTTTACATTTTCCAGGCTTATGTTGAAATGCTTGTTGGTGAGGACGTGTGCAGCCACGGAGGATTTTTCGGGTCTGTTGAACTTGATGTGATTCGAGTGTTCATTGAAACGGACATCAATGCTCCGCTTTGTCTGGCCGATGTAAACAGAGTTACAATCTCCACATTTAATTTCATATATCCCAGATTTGTTTATACCTGTGGATTTGTCTTTGGTTGAACCTAGCATATTTTTTAATTTTCCATTACTCGAGAAAACGCTTTCTATATTTTGTTGTTTTAATTTTGTGTGTATTTTGTTCGTTATCGGGGGGAAATACGTCATCGAATCTCTTTCTGGGTTGTTGTTTTCGTGAAGTTTTTTGTTTTGTCTGTATAAAGTAGTTAATTCCGATTTTAGTTTAATTCTGAAGATATTGCTGCCATCAATGGATACAACCTATCTGTAATAGACCATCTCATAAACAAACACACCAAATAACTTAAAAAATCAAATCTGATAATTAACTGAATCACCTTGTAGAGCCTGAGTGAACCGATTTAGCTATGAGTAGAGTATGATCAGAGCTCTCCGATTTATTTTGAAATAAACCTAATCGCAGAACTGTCATATATTATTATAATTTTTTTTTTTATTAAAACTTATTTACCAGCAGACCCAAGTTTTACGAATTCATTTTTGTTTTAATTTGTTTTACTTTCGAGAATATTGTCAAAATTATGAGTAAAGTTAGCCCCTGCATTTTGCCCCGTTTGTCATTTTAGTCTGAGTTAATGGAGCATTTTTTTTTTTTTTTATAACTTTGCACGGGCTCAAGGGATTATGAGTACCCTTTATATGTTTTTCTTAACACAGCGCGGGCATCCGATGGAAGAAGATAAAGAAGGATAGGAAAGATGTGTGGCGCGATGTTCTGAGACTAGTTGTTGTCTCAGATTTATCTCCAGGGATGGCGGCTGAACTAATGCGGAGAGAATTACCGTGTCTTATTTATTTATGTCCCTTTTAATTCACATTATTTTATTTATTTCGTTGTCATATTTTATGGGTATACTAGTTTCACTCAATCACATGTTGTTAGTGTTATGCCTAAACATCATGTAATGAGCAAAGCAGAAACTTATTTTATAACAATTTCAGAATTGGTTTTTAATGGAATATAAGATAAGGTGTAGTACATTTAGTCAAACAAATATAATAAATTTATGATTTTGAGTGGATATTTTTGTTTGGTTATATTTGGAAAAATTATTGAAAGCCAAGTTTTAAGAGTGGTAGCGGAAGGGAAATGCTGCCGTCTTAAAAAAACTTATTTTTTTATTTTGTTTAATAACTCCCAAAGTTTATTTCTTCTCAAGATGACCTACCACTTGCAGACAGTACAATTATTTCAAAATGACATATTAACAACTACTATACGTCAATTCCTTCTTAAGTTATAGCGGTCCAAAATTCAATTTTTCGTCAAAATGGCTATATAGGTATTATTTATTCGTTAAAGCTACTAGACTTAATTGAGCTGTCCAATTAAGCAATCTACCACCTACACTCAACTCATCACACCACCATCCTTTAAGATTCTCTCTTCAAGAACAAAAGTGGCTACCATTAATAATTTGGCCGATATCGATTTTTGTCGACGATTTCGCTTGACGAAAAAACGTTGCAAAAAAACATACAAAACATAATTGAAACGACACGGGAGGTTCTAGTTTGAAGATCAGCTGTTTATTCAAGCGAGATGTAAAAAAAATCAATTTTTTTTCGGTTATTGTGACTTAATGAATTGAATACAATTGAAAAGATGAATTTTACACATGAAATAAATAAAACAATAATTACAGTGACGAAATATAAAATTAGATTCCTTGCAATATTTCTCGCATAAAAAGATCTATATTTTTCGTTTCTTAAAAGCATATTTTTTATATAATTTATGAAAAGACGATAGGTTACTCTTAGTATTGTAACTACAAGAGTGCCTCGAATACAAATTTTTTGTTAGATAAATTTGATTTTTTTTTGACGATTCTCGATTTTATTGATAGGATAACTTTTCCAAATCTGACGGGAAAATTAATTGGGCTTTTGTTTGGTGACAAAGGTTATTTTGAGCAGCTTGACCTAGGTTTGAAACTTGTTACTAAATTTGTATCTTTCTTGTCCCAGTTTTCTCCTCTTTGCCTTTATTTTGAATAGCAGTTTCATTGTCATCAGTTACTTTTCGTTTTTTTCTGAATTGAACATGTTAACTTTAAAGAAACACCGATTATTTGTTCGTATATAGGTATTAAATACAAATGTTGGATTTCGAAATTGGAAAACGAGTTTTTTTTAAAACAGTAAAAATTTAGAGCACAATGCTCGCTTTATTAATGCTTCTTAAAAACTAACTTACAATGTTTTCAAGACCCTTATTTATAGTGATATGAATGAACGCAGTACATCTTTTTCTTTATTTGTCTTTAGTATCCCTATTTATAATGACAAGAATGTACACAGCACATTTTTATCTTTATTTGTTTTTACCAACCTTATTTATACTGATATGAATATCCGGAATACTTTCTTATCTTTCTTTGTTCGATATTATTATTTCTACATTCATTCTTGTCTTTCCTTGTTTTAGTTGTATGCCCCGGATTTTAAGTTTGTCGGACGATTGAAGACAATATCATTTACATCTTCGTTACTGTTATCAGCTGCTGATATAACTCCTCCCCCTTTACGTGAATTGTCCATTACTGGACTGTTACTGATGAAAAATTCACAGTTCTACCGATCTTTCCTTTGCCAAACATGTAAAACTGATTATTATGATTATTACAATCGTTAGTATTATCGTACTACCATATGTTATTTCTTTATATGTTGTTTTTATTTCATTTAATATTCTTAAATTTTTAACTGATTTATACTTCAATTCAATTTTTGTTACATCTTCTTTTACAATTTCTAAAGTACTTAAGGATGATAATAAGTCGCCTTGATACTCTTTTTATGAATTTCTTATTATTTATCTATAACTTACAATTTTTTAACTAAATAATATAATTTCCTTCAATTTCATAAGCATTTTTATTACAATTTTATTTCAGTACTATTTTGTTCATATTTTTTATAATAATAAACTCTTTAGTTTCTTGAATTACATTTATTTCTTTATAATAGAGTTCTTTACATTCTTAATCTGTTTTTCATAATATTTTCAATACATTTGTCTTTAATTAAAATTAATTCTTTGCTTTCTTTGCAAGGTAAATATGTTTGATTATCTTTTTCATAAAATTTTCTAGTAATTAATTTAATAATTTTATTCTCAATTGGAAAGTTTTCAATTATATATTTATTATAACGGGTGATTTGTTTGCTACTTGGTTTTTGACGTTTATATTTTTGACAGATCACACATGACAAATTCCATGAACATCTGACATTTCGATTCAGTATTGTTTGCCATTTCATCATGAATAGACTTACGCCTGAACAACGTTTGCAAATTATTGAAATTTATTATCAAAATTCGTGCTCTGTGAAAAATGTGTTTCGCAAGCTACGTCCGTTTTTTTTCCGCTCATTTTTGGCTTAATGGATACGTGAATAAGCAGAATTGCCGTATTTGGAGTGAAGAGCAGCCAGAGGCAATTCAGCAGCTACAAATGCATCCCGAAAAATGCACTGTTTGGTGCGGTTTATGGGCAGGCGGCATCATTGGGCCGTACTTCTTCAAGGACGATGAAGGCCGCAGGGTTACGGTCAATGGAGAAAGGTACCGTTCGATGATAACAGATTTTTTTTTGCCGAAAATGCAAGAATTGAACTCGGTCGACATGTGGTTCCAACAGGACGGTGCCACATGCCACACTGCACGCGAAACCATGCATCAATTGAGAGGCGAATTTGATGAGCAGTTGATCTCACGTTTTGGCGCAGTCAATTGGCCACCAAGATCATGTGATTTGACCCCGTTAGACTATTTTTTGTGGGGCTATGTTAAGTCTATTGTCTATGGGGACAAGCCAAACACGATTGCTGCCTTGGAAGCCAACATTGAACGCGTCATTGGTGAGATTCCGGCCGAAATGTGTGAAAAAGTTTGCCAAAATTGGACCTTCAGAATGGACCACCTGAAGCGTAGCCGCGGGCAACATTTAAGTGAAATTATTTTTAAAAAGTAAATGGCAGAAATTGATTTATCGATCCAAATAAAAATTTCATGCACTTTTTACAAGTTTCTGTGTTTTTTTGAATTTTCAAAAACCAAGCTCTTAAAAAATCACCGTTTATAATTCTTTTGAATATCTAGGTAACGATTGACTATTAGTATTTTCAAGGTCTGTACAAGTTTTATTATTTTCTTGTATTTCTTCAAGAGTTAAAATATCATGAGTTAGTATTCCTGTTTTGTTTGCTAAATGATGTTTTCAATTGTTTCTAATGCTTATTTTACTTTATTAACATGATTCGTAAATTCAATTTCAATATGTAACTTTTTTATATCTTTTTTGAATCTTTTAAGTTGTTTTTTATTTCTGTTCCTTTGTCTAAAACATAATTTAAATCTTAAAATTGTTTGTAAGATTGTGAATTTATCTTTATTTGTTGATTCATATTTTGAACGATTTCATTATTATTTTCTTCAAAACTTTTTAATTTATTCGGAACTCCCTGACAATCTTCGTCATTCATTGTTCCAAATAGAAATTTGAATACGTTACCGCCTAGGTTTTAAATTCCTCTCATTATAATTTTATGCGGAATTAAAGTTTTTAATTATTTTCTAGCTTAATAATTTCACTTAGGTGTTTATAATTTCTTACAGGAATAATTCTGAATTGTTTTCTTAATTCTGATATTACATCTTCATATTTTGTTAAATTGATAACATATACTATAGTTTTGTAATCGTCAATTAAATTTATGCTTTCACCTTTAAATAACATAAATTCTTTATTTACTTTATTAATTTCTATTTCTTGACATTTAATTATCTGTATTAAAAGTGATGTCTTTATCATTAATTAAATTTTGATATTTTTTTTTCTAAATTTATCTTTGTGAAGTATTTGTTCTCTTAGGTGAGGTTTCACAGTGATTTTCTTGTTTTTGGTTTAATAATTTTCACCTTTTTATGCTTTGTTTTAAGTTTATTAAATTTGTCGGGATTGTTAATTTTTGTATAATATGGATGTATCTCTTTGTCCTCGCGATTTTTGTTTAAATTTGTTAAAACTTTATCTTTCTTATTGTCGATTCTATCAAATATAACTTTATTATTTACTTTATTTAGGTGTATTCCATAAGGTCTTTTTTCGTCGTCAAATGTATAGTCTGATTATACGTCTCTACTGCTTGAATAACTTTATCGATTATCATTTTCACAATAATTTGCGTTTTTTATTTTCGTGTATATTTCTTGAATAATTTTTTCTTAATCTTTATCTTCGAATTTCTTTTCTTTCAATATTTATAAGTCTTTTCCCTTTAAATGGAAATGTTATGCTTTCAGAATTGTTTGTTCCTAATTTGATAATGATCTGCTTGTTATATGCGTTAAGAGATTTCTCAGTAATTTTTATTAGTTCAGAGCTGTCTGAATCGGGATGCTTGATAGACAACACCAACAACAACATTTTTATTAGTTCAGAGCTGTCTGAATCGGGACTATGTTGGGTACTCTCTAATTCTTCTTCTATCATGTTAATTCTTATTCGTGACAATGCATCAGCTACTTTATTTTTTTTCCTGCTAGATATGCGTTATCAAAATTGAATTCCTCTAATTTTGTTTTCCTTCTTTGCAACTTGGAATTAGGTTCTTTTGAATTTTGTAGCTATGCTAATGGTCTAAGATCGGTAAATATCTTGAATTTTCTACCGTCGAGGTAATGTCTAAACTGTTTTGTTGCCCAAACTATGGCAAGTAATTCTTTCTCGATCGCGCTATATTACACTCGTGTTTATTAAACGTTCTAGATGCAAATGACAAAGAGCCATGATTAGCAAAATTTTAAGCATCTGTGGTTAGTAAGAATTCTTTACTGAAATCAGGATGTTTGTTCATTAAAGTGTTATGAATTGACATTTTCAATTTTTGCAATGATTCTTTATAATTTTCTTCTTCAATATTTATTTTGCTATTCTTATTTAGGCATAAAGTCATATGTTAGATTATCTTCGCATAATCTAGTATGAACTTTCTATAGTAACCTGTGAGCCCTAAAAAAAAGTCTGAATTTCCTTAGCCGTTGTGGGAATGGGAAATGTCTTGATTACTTTTATTTTTTCGGGATTTGGTTTATTTCCTTGATGTGATTACATGTCCTACACCGACTCTTTCTTCAAAAAATCGCACTTATTGAGTGAAACTTTCAAATTTACATTTAGTAGTCGTTTAAGTATTTTTCCCAAGCAGATCATGTGTTCTTCAAGGGTGGTACTATAGATGATGATGTCATCTAAGAATACCTATCATATTTTCCCCATGAAATCTTGTAAGATTACGTTAATCATATGCTGAAATGTTGCGGGAGCATTTTTCAGTCCGAAACGCATTCTCCTAAGCTCGTAATGCCCTGGTCGAAAAAGCTGTCTTTTGTCTGCCAGAAGGCTCAACTCCTATTTGATAGCCTTTTGTTAAATCTAATATGAAAGAGTAATTTGCTACTCCCATTTTGTCTAGAATGTCATCAATTATTGGAATTGGGAATTTATCTTCTTTTGTAATTTTATTTAACTTTTGATAGTCTATTACTATTCGCGATTCTTTGTTACCTACTTTGTTTTGTTTTTTCGGAATTATCCATATCGCTGTGTTGTATAGGCTCGTACTATTCTTAATTATAACTTGCTCTTAAAGTTCTGTTATCTGTCTAACAACTTCTTTGTTATGAACTTCGGGATATCTATAGATTCTTGTGTGGATCTGTTCATCGCTTTCTGTAGTCATTTTATGTTTCACATTATTAGTAAATGTTAGATCATCATGAATGGTAAAAAGCTCCACTATTTTCTTTCATGAGTGTAGATTCTTCTTCATAATTCATTTGGTCAGTTCTAGTCTCTTGGGCTTCCAAAGTTTCTACACGATTAACCTCTTCGAAATAACTCTTTTCATCTTCTTCACTGAACCAAATTGGTATTTTATAGTTATTTAACTCAAGAATTGTATTCTCGTAGTCGATATTTCCTTTGTTTGGAATAAGTATGTTATTCCCTATTATTCCATTAAAGCGTTTACTAAATTCTAGTAGTTGGAAAATACAATCTTCCATGACAGGAAACAAGAATTTTTCTTTAGGTATGTTTACTTCTTAATTAATTATTAGATCGTTACCTACTGTTTTTATTTATTTTTACCCCACCCTTCCAGGTCCAAACAACTTGTGCAACTACCAACCCGCATACCTTAAAGGTAAACCAGTGGAGACAGCATTGTACGAAGGCGGTTCAATAATAGAGAAAAGAACACTCCTTATCAGCATTTCAGGATATCGGAGGTGCGTTTAACAACGTTAAAACGGATTCCATTAAATCTGCCCGCGAGAAAGTTGGAGCTGAACCAGCCATTGTAGTGCGGATATATTCCATGCTGAATGGCAGGATCATAAACTCAAAACTTGGGGACACTGAAAACAGTTACAAGAGGCACACCGTAAGGAGGAGTAATCTCGCATATTTATATGGATCCTAGTAGTAAACAACACCCTTAGAAGTTTTAGGAACAAAGGAATTAAACTAGTGGCTTATGCAGGCGACATAGTAATTCTGATATCGGGTAAGTAACTTACCACCATCAAGGATATAATGGAATCTGCGCTTAAGAAATTATCCTCGTGGGCAGAGCAAAACGGTCTTGAGGTTAACCCCGGTAAGACTGAACTAGTTGTGTTTACGAGAAAAAAAAACTGGAGGACTTATACTTCCTAACCTAAATGAGATCCCTTGGAAACTTTCCTAGACTCTAAGCTAACTTGCAAACGGAACACAGAGAAAATAATGAAAAGAGCACTCTGCGCCTTCAACACATGTAAAAAAAACCTTTGGAGCACAATGGGGCATGCGACCGCAAGTCATCCATTGGATGTACACAGCGACCGTTCGCCCCATACTACCTACGGGTCGATTGTGTGGTGGAAAGCTGTAGAGAAAGTTAGTTATCTCACAAACCTAAACAAGTTACAGATATTATCCTGTATCGAAAAAAAACGGGGGCATAGAGGTCTGCGCCATAAGCAGGCCTGGAAATAATTTTAAGTCTTCCAGGTCTAGACGAGTACATAAGGTGCACAGCACCCAAGAGTGCAGTTCGAATTAAAGAAACGGGCTCTTGTAAGCACAGTACCAAAGGTCATGGATATATCTGGCAAAGGTACGGTAACATGGCTGAACTTGATGTGACCACTACTACTTACAACCGATAATAGACTTCAACCGAAATTTCACGATGATAATACCCGAAAGATGTGGGGAACTTAGCTCACTATTAATAGAACAGGGTATACCAATCTATACTGATGGGTGTAAAATTGAAAAAGGAACAGTAGCCGGGGTGTTTTGTGAAGCCCTTAATATTAAGGAATCATATAAACTCCCAGATGAATGTAGCGTCTTTTAGGTTGAGAGGTACGCTATTGAAAAGGCAGCTTAAATGATCCAAAGAAGAAAATTTATCTCATCAGAGATCACATTTTTCGTGGACAGCCAAGCAGCTATCAAAGCACTATCCACCGAGACAATAAGAACCAAGGCAGTGGCAAAAAGCCGAAGCGTACTGAAAGTCATCAGTAACTCTAACCAAGTCAAACTTTACTGGGTTCCTGGACACAGCAATGTAGGCGGGAACGATATAGCAGATGAAATGGCAAGGAAGAGTTCGAAAGCAAATAGGGACAGCAACAAATTATTGGGTATGGGTCCTAAAGTCCCGCTTGGAATAATGAAAAGGGAAATAGACAGAAAAATGTAAGGGCAAATAAATAACTCCTATCTCTAGAAGTTTGTGGCCTAGAATTAAAGAAAAGAAAAACCAGTATATTTTAGCACTGAGTAAAAAGAGCATCAGAACCTTGATAAGTGTACTAACAGGACATTGTGCCATAGGTACAATGGCCACTGGATTGGGTGTATTGGCACCCGACTTCTGCAGGAGCTGTCAAGACGCTGATAAAACAGAAACCATTAAAAATCTGCTCTGGGAATGTACAAATCTATAAAAAAAAATCGCATCCGACACTTCGGAAACAGGTTTGTTGATGAACTAGACCACCTAGGGCATATACCAATGGTAAATATAAAAAAATATATAGAGAGTACGGGCTGGTTCGTAAATGAACCAGTCTTTATGAATCATTAGTAAGGAATCATTAAGGGAAATGGCATCACAATGGACCAATAGACCCCCCTGTACGCAGCGGCCCCTGACCTGCGCACACCCCTTCTAACCTTACCTAACCTATCACACCAATTGTTTTGATTGTTGAGGTTTCTTTTCTTTTTTCTATCTATTGTATGGATGTATCATCTCTATATATAAGGCTATTTGTCGCTCCTGTGTCTATTAACATTCCAAATATCACGTTATTCTTTTCTAGTCTAATAAATGACAATTTTGTTGTTTGTCCGAGGCAAATATACGGAAATTTCTTGCTTCATTATAACTAGCTTCGTCTTTATTACAATATCTACTATCGTTCTGATGTTGGTCGAAATCGGATCTATATCTTTTTTCATTAAAATTTCTACTATGACCTGCTCTGTGATCATAATTTTGATACATTTGTGTGTGAAATTAACTTCATTTCTAGCTTTTCTTAACTGACTACTGCTCGGATCTACTTCCTTTGGAATTCCTCTTCTATTATTATTATTATTAAAATTCTGATTTATATTGTCAAAATGATTGAAGGGATGTCTAAAGTTAAAATTATTTCGCCATACGAATTGATTTAGTGGGTTAAATTGAGGTCTAGGCACATATATATAGGGATGAAAATTGTTGATATTCTTATGAGAACTATCGTTATTTTTATACTCATAATTAATTTTTTCTGAAGTTCGTTCGCTAATAAAACCTGCTTGCGTTATGTAAAGCAGCTTGTACACTGTTTGGCTGTAATGCATATAATATCGTTCTCATGGGTGTGTGAAGTTTTTCTTAAAATGTGTTTAAGACAGTGAAATTATTCTAAGGATTGCTCGATTTTCTTGTATTGTTTTCTGATACAAGGTCAATTGTTTTTTATTTCATTTGTATCATTAGTGCTGTATTTAGTATTTTGACACTTCTTATATTTATTTCTTTATTATTTAACAAAATTTCACTTCTTAAATTATTTTCTACAATATTCTTATTATCCAAGTTTACCATACAAGATAATCCCGCTGGAATGCTGGAATTTCTGATGTCTTCTTTGGTTAACTACGCTGTCCTCTGGTGATTCTTCTGAAGATTCGTCTGTATATCTGATCTCTTCCGTCTGTGACGTTCAACTCTTTAATGCTTTTATAAAATTCATCTGGTCACTTCATTTGCTTATTTTTTTTATTATGGAATTTATTTTCCTCTATGGATTGCGTATTATTACTCTATGCGTGAGTTTGAAATACTAATGAATTCACTTTGTTGTTTTTTAAGTGTCTATTTTTGGTAATAGTTGCACTGATTTGATTTAGCGTTCGCTTTTAATTTACATATGTATTCATTGAATTATTTACGCGATACCACTATTTTGCAGATTCGTCGAGTTATCGATGATAATTTCACTAATTTTATTACAGTTTGTTCTTGAGGGATAATGCTAATATAACATTATCCTACCGACTGCGCCAATTTTGGATTTCGAAATTCAAAAAGAAGTTTTTTTTTAAAACAGTTAAATTTTAGAGCGTAAAGCTCGCTTTATTAATGTTTCTTAAGAACTAACTTACATTATTTTGAAGACCATTATTTATAGTGATATGAATGTAGATACGCAGCACATCTTTTTCTTTATTTGTCTTTAGTATCCTTATTTATAATGACAAGAAAGTACACAGTACATCTTTATCTTTATCTTTATTTGTTTTTAGCATCCTTATTTATATTGATATGAATGTACAGAATACTTTCTTTGTTCGATATTATTATTTCTACATTCATTCTTATCTTTCCTTGTTTTATCTTTATGGCCCTGATGTTGAGTTTGTCGGACGATTGAAGACAATATCAATCACATCTTCGTTACTGTTATCAGCTGCTGATATAACTTACATACATATATATATATATGTTATCATTTTTCATACAAACCAATTAACTCCTAGGTTTTAAATAATTGAAACAAATATTAGAATTTTTTGTCAATAAAATCAACGGGCGATAAAAAAATATTCCTAAGAACTTCGTTTTAAAAACTGAGAACGAAATTTAAAAATAATTTTATTTCGAGTTCTAAGGAAATGGCACGAGTACGATACCCGGCGCCGCAAAACAATAACAATTTTTTTAGAGGGCCTTAATACAAGTATTTTTTAATATGGGAGGGGGGTCTATCTCCCCCATTTGGCCTGAGTGGTAATTTCTTAAATAAAGTACTAAAAGTGGAACAAAAATATTTATAAATAACGGCTAATTTTTAAATCAAGTGGAATCTGTGCATATGTTTTAAAAAAAAGGGATTTTAAACTCAAACTTTGAAGAAAAAGATAAAAAAGGTATAAAGTGTAATTTTTCAAAGCATCAAATTTAGATAAGAACTTTTCTTCACAAACTCAGTGCTATGATTAATTCTTAATCAATCAATAAATAAAACCTATATTCTTTTATTGTAAGTGTTGGCGTTGTTTATAAATCTTTTTTTTTTTAATTTTAAGTATTTTTTTTTAGAAAATTGACCCTCCCGTTTAAAAGGAGGGAGAAAGATTTCCACGTCCGTAGGATAAAATTATTGTATCAAACCCCCCTACAAAAATCCGTTATAATTTTGCGGCACCGAAGTTATGGTACTCTCCCCTCAAAGTGAGATCACCGTAAATACAAAAAAAAATCTCATGAAAAAAGTAGTTTTAGTAATTTTCAATTTTCCCAAAAACTACAACACTTAAAATTATATAGTTTCAGTTTTCGATTAAAATGTATTCAGAACAACGAGTTTGTGAAAAAAATGTTATATAATTTTACAGTTTTGAAAAATTACACATTAAACCTTTTTTTATCTTTTTCTTCCCAAAGTTTGAGTTTAAAACCCGTTTTCTTTCAAAAAAAATAATGTATACATTCCTAGTGATTTAAAAATTAGCTAATAGATTAAGGTATTGGCTTTAGAAAAAGTTATAACACTTATGTGTAAGTATTACCGTTATTTTTTTATTGTTTTTCCGATTTTCTGAAACTGCCCCTCCCGCCCAAACGCGGACAGATAGACCCTCCTCCCATATTAAAAAAAAATTCTTGTAAATTACTGTTCTACAAGAATCCATTTTTATTTTTTGGCGCCTGAGTTATCATACTCTCCCCAAGAAAATTATTCGAAGCCAAGAAATACCCGAGTTTTTAATAATCTTAAAACTAAGTTCTAAAGATAAACCGAGTGCTTCTAAATCGAGTTTTAAATTGATTTAAGAACATTCGCAAGAAGTTAGTCGCAAGGAGTTTTAATTTTTACCCAGACATTATACACTAAAAATATATAACAAGTTAACAACGATTTAAAAAAAAAAACATGAACATACCCCAAAAGTATATCATCTGGATATATTGGTACAACATCACAGAATCCCTTCATTGTTGCAATAAGATTGTTATGTGATAGCAATACACCTTTCGGTGTACCAGTTGATCCAGAAGTATACATTATAATAGCAATATCATTCGCTGTTGGCGGTACTCCCTCTGTAAGAAAAGACAAAGGTTAATAAGAATATTAATGCTTCGTTCACCCGTGTTTAACTGTACGTTTTTTTATACTATAAATCATAACTATCGTATAAATCAATTTGGCTCCAAAATTTAAATATAACCATTCTCAAAACTCACGTTTGGTACTTCTGAGAAATATATCGATTAGGAATACGGAGTTGTCAAGCAAACCGACCGAACATTTATGTTCGTCTCGAAAAGCTATAAAATATAATATCAAATATATCGTGAAACCATTATTATTAATCTAAAGAACCATTCTTGACATTAACTTTTTAAAGATAATCCCTTTCAAATACTTGCTCGCCCATGTGGAGGCTATAATTTTCGATGACGCCTTCGAGCATATTCGTCGGTATCTCGCAAGGGGAGAGTAGGATAACTTTGGAGCCAAGAATTAATAACGGTTTTTTGTAGAGGGGTCAAAAGCAAGCATTTTTTACTATGGGAGGGGGTCTATCTCGCCCCATTTAGGAGGAAAAAAAATTACTCAAAATGAAAAAAAAATATTAAAAAACAACGTTAACACTTCCAATAAAGTAATATACCGGTTTTTAAAGCCAAAAGTCTGTTCTTTATCCTAAATTTAAATTAATTAATTTATGTCAATAGTTTAAACAATTGCATAAAATTACAGTAAGTAAGTAAATAATTCATTTTCTTCTAGATACATTGTTTAACAATAAGATGAATTTTAAAGCTATAGCTTTGCCGTGAGCTTGGTTAGAAAATATAATTTACAAGGAAATTAATGCATTATAGAATTTAAATATATAATAGATTTTTTATACAAATTCTGTTATCAGTAACAACCTATATTTATATATTACTTTTAGATAATTGTACAGTGTTTTCCAGCTTAACCCGTTCAAAATCATGATTGTTTCTAGCATCGTTAAAGTTTTCTTCCTAAAGTAATTAAGTCGCTGTGGTGCGAAAACCGGAAATATAGCAACAAAGTGGAATTAGTCTTCTTTAGATTTAAAATTACACAACGAACAGAATTGGTTGCAACTTCCATTGTAAGGGCTTTCATTAAGAGCGATCAATTCGCACCTTGCTTTAAATATAAGTTATATTTCTTTATAGTTAATTTCTTTATATTAAAGTAGTTCTTTGACATTAAGCTGAAATTGAGCTGTGAGTATAGTATGCTACTCTCCGGTTTACGGGCTTTCAGTATGAAGGTATTACGCCCAGAGCTTTCATGTTTTTGAATGATACGGTAAAGCTGATTTTAAAAAGTATAGTATTGTATCACCAAATGCACACCACGGAAAATCACATATTTTATCTAATAGATATAGCACCTGAAAAATTATATTAATTCAAATACTACAATTTCAACTTTTTGGGACGTCCAATTTTCAATTGTTTTCGGATGATGGAAGTAATCGATTCCAATTTAAGTTATGTTACAAAATAGATGCCAACGAAAAATGATAGAAAACTTATCTGGATGGATAACTATTTGTGGGTCTTGGGAATGGAGACAACCATGGACAGATATAAGATAGTATTGTATGCACTATATCATTGCCCCGTGAAAATGGATTTTTCTGCCCAATAAAAGAAATAATGAAGAACTAGGCTTTACAGAGGAATATAATAATAACACTGGTTTGAGTAAAATCTCGGTTGTAAGTCGAATTGAATACTAATTTTATTTCACTATGTTACTTCTATATATATATACAAATTTCTTGTCTTATCTTTCTATTCTTAATGTCTATGTTGTTTACTTAAATGATTTTTATCTGTAGATAACCGTCAGTGTATGTTTAGGATGATTTGTCTTATCTTTATTTCACATACATTGGGTCATCTATAGATTGGGTATGTTCATGTTTGAACATTGTGTGGGCCAACAGAAAGTGCCAAATTCCTTTTCTGAATACTATGCTTCGTATTATATAAATTACTAAAATAATAACCAAGATGCTACTTAACATTATTCCGCTGTGACCGCTTATGTGGTGAAAGTCCAAGCCTTTAAGGTGAATGCTTTCTTCCTTCAACATTTCCAAGTCCCGTTGAATTTTAAGTAGTTCCTTCTCGTTGTTTATTATAGTTGTATAGGTTTAATTCTTTGATCTGCAACTTTGTCCAATGAATTCCTCCATATCATCTGTTCCTCGAAATGGTTGATGGTTTCAGATTTGACTTGTTGCGGTGATGTAAGGAAACCTACGTTGTATTTAACCGTGCATTATTGCCTTAATGTTAGTAGCCCTTGTGCTGGAAGATCTTACATGAATAGCCGTGGTCGTAAATTGCTTAGACAACCATATATTTGGTTTAGTCAACGAAATCCATTTGTCTTGCTGACTAACTCATTCAAAATGACAGCTTGTTGTTTTTGCTTTCCTTATCGTTGATATCTCACATGATCCATCAGCTGCAGTTTTCCATGGCCAATTACCTTGGCAAATATAGTGGGTTTCCTCGTTTTTCACACAGAGATTTAGTTGTGCCTGACTCATTAAATTGAATGCGTGTAATTGGAAGTTGAATACAAGTATTGTGGCATATTTTTGTTTGTGTCGAGACCACCGAATAAAACGAAGCACGAATGCAACACTTTTCTCAATTTTGTTGATGTTCGATAATCGTTTGATTAAATTCGATGAAAAATGTTTCTTGCATTTCAATGTTGACATCATTCTTAGATCTGTAGATGGTGCCAGGTGTTGCTGTTGCTGTTGTTTTGATTGTATCAGCCACTGCCAACCTGTCCACCATAGTTCGTGACCAGCATTTTTTGAAGGGCATATGCCACGTGATGCAACATTGGCTGGGGTGTCTTTTGATTTTATATGAAGCCATTCGAAATTATCCATTAGACTCTTGATGTCAGCTACTCTGCTTCGTATAAACCTTTCTTTGCTCTTGTCGTTTTTTAATCACCAGAAAGTAATAGTGGTATCAATCAACCTATAGTATTTGTGCATCTTGTTGAGTAACCTTGCAGTAGTCGAGCTGCACATAACTCTAATTTGGGAAGTGGCCGTGGCGCGATAGTTGTGTGCTCGCCTGCCAACCTCGTGGTTACAGGTTCGATTCCTGCCGTTGTCTATGTCTTCTTATATTCCATTAAAATCCAATTCTGAAAATTGTCTGTGTAGGCATATTACTAACAACATGTGATGAAGTAAACTAGCATACCCATAAAATATGACAACGAAATAAATAAAATAATCCGAATTAATTAAAATAAGACACGGTAATTCTCCTCGCATTAGTTCAGCCACCATCCCTGGAGATAAATCTGAGACAACAACCAGCTCTAGTCTCAGAACATCGCGCCACACATCTTTCCTATCCTTCTTTCTCTTCTTCCACCGGATGCCCGCGCTGTGTTAAGAAAAACATATAAAGGGTATTCATAATCCCTTGAGCGCGTGCAAAGTTATACAAAAAAAAAAAAAGTTTTTTTTTATTTTTGATGGGTGCCACCTTGGTTTTGACTGTTGATATTTTAATTGCCATATTTGTTTTAAAGTATATGACAGCTGCATATGCTTTTGAAGCATCCGCAAATCCATGTATTTCTATTGGACCTGCTTCATTATTAAATATCCATTTGATTTGATTTTTTGTAAATTTTGATGAAAGGGCATCCATTCTGCCTTCATGATTGCATCAAGTTCATCATCCCAGTCATAGTTTGATTGCCACAGTCTTTGTAGGAATATTTTCGCTCTTATCGTGACTGGAGGAAGCCCTCCAATAGGATCGAATATTTTTGCAACACACCTCTTTTGGTTTTTGAAATGCTTATATTTGATGAATCTATCACAAATCGGAACAAGTCTTGATCTGGATCCCAGTGAAGTCCCAATGTTTTCATGGTGTCGCCCTCTTTGACATCAATTATTTTATGCTCATCATTCGAAATTATGCCATCATCAAATTTTGATTGTCTGAAGACCATTTTCGTAATTGAAAGTCAGAATTTGAAAGTTTTTCTCTTACTGCTCTTATTATGTATCTGCATTCGTCTTCGTTGTTGGCGACTGTCATTAAGTCGTCAACGTAAAATTCTTCCCTTATGATTTCTTTTATTCTGATGTCCTTTTCTTAACATTGCTTTACGACCTCTTGCAATGTTCCGACTGCTAAGGATAGAGCTGCGGCTGTTCCACACGTAACTGTTGTCAGTTTATATTCGCTTATATTGTCTCTTGGTTGTTTTCTCCAAAATATTAAATATGATACTCTTGATGTTCTTCAGCTATGATGATCTGTCTGTACTTGTTTTCGATGTCTGTCGTAGCTACATATTTCCATTGCCTCCATTTGATAATGATGTCAAAGATATTGTTTTGTAGTAAGCCCAATCATCATTGCGTCATTAAGGCTGTATCCGTTGGATGTCTTCGCTGAGGCATCGAATACAACTCTTGTGTTTGTTGTTAGGCTTGTATTTTTCCCAACTGTATGGTGCGGTAGATAGTATTTGCCCATATTTTCGTGTTGTTTGTCTACCTGGACCATGTGGCCCAAGTTTTCGTATTCTCGCATAAACTGTATGTAGTTGGTTTTTATTTTGTTCCTCATTTTTTTCTCAATCTGTAAGAATCTAGCTAATACTTGTTTTCTAGATTCTACAAGCTCTATATCTGTCCTTAGTGGCAACATAACAACATATCTGCCATTTGTATCTCTTGTTGTTGTTTCTGCAAATTCTTGCATGCAGATGTCGTTTTCTGATATTTCAATATCTTTTTCTATTTCTTCTATCTCCCAGAATTTCTCCATCGATGAAATAACCGCTGACATGATTTTGCCACATTGTCGTTTCTCATGTAGTGAGCCGGAAACTATCCATCCAAAAATCGTATTTTGTGTCACGATGCCATTCTGCTTCCTAACTCCTTCATCAATTAACTTTGGATACAAGTAATCACCGATGATAATGTCAATACGATCTTTTGTATTTATTTAGGTTGGGTCTGCCAAAATATAGTTTTCCCACTCATTTTTATTAAATTCAAATGACTCGTCTGGTTTTATGAGGGTGGGTAATACCAAAAACTCTGCTTGCATTTTGTTGTTGCTCATAAATTTTGGTCTTATCTCTAAACACACTCTTGATTTTGATGTACCCACTGTTGCATCTGTGAGTCCAGTTAATTCTGTACTTATTCTTTTCCTTGGCAAAGAGAGGATCTGCGCTGCTTCCTCAGATATCATTGATATTTGAGAACCTTGATCAATCAATGCCCCTAATAGACATGTTTCACCATTTGACGATTTGGCTGATATCTGTGCTGTAGCAAATATTACCATTGGACTGTCTATCTTCTTTACCATAAGGGAAGATAATGACTTCTGTTTTTTATTGTTGTTGTCTCAGGGACTCCATTTTTTGTCTTAATATCCCTCGACCCCTTTCTTCGTTTGGTAGTTGTCGTTGTGTAGTAGAGTGTTATGCGATTTATTACACTTTTTACATTTTGTTTCAGAGAAGCTTTTGGTTTCTGCACTGTGTTTAAGGCATATACTGCATTTTTTTGTATAAATTACAATTAATATTAGATTACTAATACTCTTTATATGTTATTCTTAACACAGCGCGGGTATCCGGTGGAAGAAGAGAAAAATGGATAGGAGAGATGTGTGGCGCGATGTTCTGAGACTAGAGCTGGTTGTTGTCTCAGATTTATCTCAAGGGATAGCGGCTGAACTAATGCGGAGAGAATTACCGTGTCTTATTTATTTATGTCCCTTATAATTCGCATTATTTTATTTATTTCGGTGTCATATTTTATGGGTATGCTAGTTGACTCAATCACATGTTGTTAGTGTTATGCCTAAATAGCATGTAATAAGCAAAACAGCAACTTATTTTATGACAATTTTAGAATTGGTTTTAAATGGAATATATAGACAACGGCAGAAATCGAACCTGCAACCACGAGGTTGACAGGCGAGCACACAACTATCGCGCCACGGCCACCCCCCAATTGCATATTTGCTTATTGCGTATATATGTTAATCGATTGGGTATCTCGATGTTTAAGAATTGCTCACAATAATATATTCGATGACCACTCTGCTTACAGAATTCACAGTTCCACTCCCTTCTGTCTGATTGTAAGTTTCCACCTTGTTTTTTGTATTCTTTGCTTCGAGTCATTGTTTGTTGTTGAGACTAAAGGGTTTGAAATAATTGCTCAAGAAGTCAGTTTTTGTATTTGGCTTGGTTTTTTTGATGTGTTGCTCATATAATTGTAAGCCCTCCTTGTCAAATTTTCGAAGGAATAGGTGAGCACATATTTCATCGTTTTCATTTTCTTATTTGCCTGTTGTCGTTTTGATAATTTAAATACATTCATTTGCTGCATCGTGAAGTTTTTTAACATTAGAAGGTGATGTAGCGTTCATTATTGGTATGTCCAGCAAGTATTTAAATTGTGTGGAGAAATTGATTCTTTTATTTTCGTATAATCTGATGAGAGCCTTCCATGCTTCTTTATAATTTTCCGAAGATCCTTGTGTGAGACTAGCAATTGAACTTTGAGCTTCGCCGCCTATACATGATCGAAAGTGATTGAATTTCACAGAATCTGGCACATCATTGTTATTGTGAACCAAATCTATGAACAGGTCGGAGAATATCTTCCATTTTTCGACTTTTCCATCGAATCTAGGCAGTTCAATTTTTGGACTTCTTGTTGATACATTTGCACATAGATCAGATTTTATGCCCTCATGTTTTTCTTCGAATTTGTCAAGAAGTAATTTCACATCATCTTTCATCTCGATTATATAATTGTCTTCTCTGAATGCCTCTTCTTGTATTGGATTCATCTTATACAGCTCAATTTGCCGTCGTTCATTCTATCGTTTCACTTTCCCAATCAATATGCTTTTGTTATGAGGATTTGAAATGGTCTCTAACTTCGCTTCGTCTATTGTTTTTCTTTAAGCTTTCCATTATTGTCAGTATTTTCAATAAATTTATATGAGTTTCGTGATTTGTTATTGTTTTCCTCATTATCTCATTCATTTGTTTTTGCTGCACGTCTAGTCCAGTGGCTAGCTGCTGATTAACAGTTTTTAATTCTGCTAATTTGCTGGATAACGTTGCTTCGATTATGGTTTGTTCTACACTGTCCAGATCTTTGTTTTTCGGCAAATTTAGAATTTTCTGAAAGCAGGTCTCTGCTCCTTTCATCCATTGTTCCTTAAAAAAGGGAAATCAATAACACCAAGCTTGTGAAGTAGCTTGGCATTTTCCTTGAATGCTTAAAGATTCTTTTCAGCATAGACAAGTATTTCTTGATTTTTGCTCCGCGTTGTTACACTTTCTCAATCTTTTAATAATTTTTCAAGGCTTTTTAAGATTTCAACCGGTTTTTCAATTATTTTTAGATGGTCTGATGACATTGTTGAATTAGCTTTTTTTGTTTTTTTGTTTGTATTATGTTTATCTGCTTTTTTTTCACTTGCCAGTATTTAAGCTCTGACAACGCTTATTTTCACTTTATCAGTATTTGTAGCTCTGTAAGCTAAATTGACACTTTATCAGTGTTTGTAGCTCTGATAACGCTAAATTGACACTTTGTCAGTATTTTTAGCTTTGATAACGCTAAACTGACACTTTGTGAGTATTTGTACCTCTGATAACGCTAAATTGACACTTTATCAGTATCTGTAGCTCTGAGAACGCTAAATTGACACTTTATCGGTATTTGTAGCTCTGATAATGCTAAATTGACACTTTATTAATATTTGTAGCTCTGATAACACTAAACTGACACTTTATCAATATTTGTAGCTCTGATAACGCGAAATTGACACTTCATCAGTATTTGTAGCTCTGATAACGCTAAATTTCACTGAATGTGATGTTTTTTTTTATTTGTCAGTATTTGTAGCTCTGACAATGCTTATATATGATTCTAGTTCGTATTACTTTTTTAAAATCTCTTACCACTGGTGGGCTAAAATTTTTAAAGTATACTCGAAGGACCAATGTTTGAGTAAAACCTCTGTTGTAAGTCTAAATGAATACTAATTTTATTTCACTATTTTAAAATCTTTAGTTTAATTAAAATATCGGTTTCAATTTGTTCAAACTCTTTAATTTATTTATAATATCGGTTTTTAATTGTTCAAACTTTAATTTAATAAGACATCACATTAGACCACAGCCGCTCGTGTTCAAGTGAAATTTCCAACTGCCTGCCATTGTGGAGTATGTGAGCCTGCAGAAATTTTCATATACGCTTGCAATTGACATATAAATAAGTAATAAGAGAGCGAGGTCGAACTAGCGACAGCCCTTACAGATTTTATTTTTAGCTTACACTATGCTACTTTTATGTATATAAAATTTTCTTGTCTTATATTTCTATTATTAATGTCTATGTTGTTTACTTAAATGTTATTTATGAGTAGATAACAGTCAGTGTATGTTTAGGATGATTTGTCTTATCTTTATTTCACATACTTTGGGTTATCTATAGATTGGGTATGTTCATGTTTGAACAACAGGTGATGAATTTAGAGGTTGTTTTTAAATTCGAAATAATATTAAAAATTCAATTCTATCGTGAAATCTTTATTATTAATCTAAAGAACCATTATTGACATTGACTTTATAAAGATAATCCCTTTCGAATAATTACTCGCTCATGCGGTGGTTCCAATTTTCGATGACGCCTTCGAGCATATTCTTCGGTATCTCGCAATGCGAGTACGATAACTTTGGCGACAAAAATTGATAACAATTTTTTGTAGAGGGGTCAAAAAAAAGCATTTTTGACTATGGGGGGGGGGGCGTCTATCTCTCCCCGTTTAGACGGTAAGGGCAAATTTAGACAAAAAATACTTAAAATGAAAATAAAGTAAATAACATTAAAATGAAAATAAAAATAAAGCAACATACAGGTTCTGAAAGCCAAAAGTCATAAATTTAAATTAATTTATTTATGCTAACAGTTTTTTTTTTAAATTGCTTGGAAACTCAAAATTTTGATTAAAAAATGAAAAAAAAGTTTAGATTAATTTTGATCAAATTGTGAAATAAAGCCTTAATTGGCTTTTTCTGATCAATGCTAAAATAATTGTAAATCGAAAACAAAAAACCAAATGGTTTCATGACTTCTTAGTTTTTGAGAAAATTGATAGTTACTAAAACTACTTTTTATGACTTATGATTTTTGCTGTTTTTGGTATTTATGATGATCTCACTTTGAGGATCAATGTTGATGTAGGTTCATTTGTAGGTACAGTACAGGTATTCTTTTAGCGTTACCCAGAATGCACCACAAGGAGGTAGAATCGTATTGCATTCCACTTCCGAGTCAACCCGTTTTTAAGCCAGCAGTTAGTTAAATATAGTCAATTCAATTTCAAGTGTATGAAAAAATGTTTCGCTAGATGATTTCATTGTATTCCTACAGATTGTGTCACTTTTTTTAGAGATTTTTGTGAGTATCGCCACATCCAACCGAACGTAATATTTTTTTAATTTTCCACCTTCATCGGTAGGTGTTCTAAAACCTTTCAAACATGAACATGCAGCACTTATCTAAAGATAACCCAATGTGCACTGCATAGTAAATAAAGATAAAGCAGATCATCATAAACATGCACTGAACGTTAGCTATAGATAAGCAACATTTAATAAAAAAAACATAGATATGTATGTAATGTAATAGAGATAAGAGATGTAAAATAGTATTTAAGGAAGATATGCAGTCAAATAAATTTATTATTTTTTTCGACTTACAACCGAGATTTTACTCAAACATTGGTCCTTCGAGTATACATATTTTCCCCCACAAGTGGTAAGAGATTTTAAAAAAGTATTACGTACTAGAATCATATATTAGCGTTGTCAGAGCTAAAAATACTGGTAAAGAAAAAAATCACATTCAGTGAAAATAGCGTGTCAGAGCTACAAATACCAATAAAGTGAAAACACAAAACACAAAAAACAACAATGTCTTCAGATCATCTCAAAATAATCGAAAAACAGTTTGTAATTTTAAAAACCTTCGAAAAATTAATAAAAGCAGAATGCGTAACAACCCGGAGCAAAAATCAAGAAATTCTTGTTGATGCGGAGAAAAATCGTCTAGCATTCAAGGAAAATGACAAGCTACTACAGAAGCTTGGAATAATTGATGTTCCCTATTTTAAGGAACAACGGATGAAAGGAGCAGAGAACTACCTCCAAACAAATTAAAAAAATGGACGAAGCAACCTTATCCAGCAAATTAGAAGAAATAAAAACAGTTAATCAACAGTTAGCCACTGGAGTAGACTCACAGCAAAAAAATGAATGAAATGATGATGAAACGATATTGGCGCATACATGGAAAAGTGCACAAACTCCTGCCAAGATAACAGAAGAAGAAGCTGTCGTAGATTCATCAAAAATACGCACAATAAAGGACAGCTTAAAGAAGACAATAGACGATGCAAAATTAGAGGCGACTTCCTATCCTCATAACAAAAATATAGGGATTGGAGAAGTAAAGCGATGCAATGAACGATTACAGGCACAACTGTCTAAGATAAATCAAATACAAGAAGAGACATTCAGAGAAGACAACTATATAATCATTTCATTTATTTCATTTATTTCGAGAGAAGGTATCTATTTTACAATGAAGCATTAAGATTATTATCTTTTAGAGCACCTACATAAATTAAACTAACAAAGTTTTCTTTAAATTAAAAAATATAAAAAAATAAAAACTAGGTATAATATGTACATGTTTAAGAGTTAAACAAACAAAAACAAAATACAATATGTACGTTTTTAAGGAAAAGAGTGAAAGAAATATATATAAGAGTTTATAACAGCTGAAATTTTGTAATAATTTTTACAAACTAGCTGGTTAAAGCTTACAATAAAATTTGAACGTTTTGTGAAATAAACGAATCGAAAAAAGATTTTTTAAGAAAAAAGCGTGCGGATAATTTCGAGTTTAGGTTTGGAATAATTTTATTCTTCTTATTCTTTTTCTTCTTATTCTACTGTTTTTCATTTTTACAATTTAATATGGCCGGATGGGCAGGAAATTCAAAATTTAGACCAAATGTAAATAGTTCACAATAGTAATTTTAATTGTCTTAATTATTCAATTCATTTAGAGTTTTTTTTTAAATTGTTTGTATAGACAAAACACCGGCCACGTTGAATGGCTTCAAATTAATTTATTCGTCCGGAAGAACGGCTAGCTTGACGATAGGACGTCTCAGGACCCCGCTTTGCGTTTTGACGTCGGCGACCCTGACCTTTCGTCCTGCCCTTCGACGACCGCCACGACTCGTCCCATTTTCCACTGCTGTGAAGGAGCGTTATCCTCGTGGATTAAAACGAGCTTGCCCACGATGAGATTGGGTTGCTCCTGTACCCACTTGGACCGAGCTTGAAGGCCAAGCAGATACTCCTTGGACCACTTCTGCCAGAACTGCTGCTTGAGCCAGCATAGAAGCTGCCATCTTTTCAAGCAAGCTATCTGCTCTTCCGGAACTTTTTCTGGTGGGAGCGATAGTAAGCTGCTGCCGATCAGTAGATGTGCTGGTGTGAGTGCTTCGCCATCGTTCGGGTCGGCACTTAGAGGGGCAATTGGCCTTGAATTGAGGATTGCCTCGACCTCGATAAGAACGGTGAGCAGCTCTTCGGTTGTGAGAAGAGCGTTGCCCACGGTACGCTGTAAGAGCGTTTTCGCCACCTTCACTGCCGCCTCCCAAACGCCTCCGAAATGAGGGGCACTCCGCCACGTACCTGTGAACTACTTCCTTTCCTCTCTCGAACTCCTCTTAAGCCTCTCTCAGAATCCTCTGAGCTCCCACGAAGTTCGTCCCGCTGTCGCAGTGAATCGTCTTGGGAACTCCTCGGCAACAGATAAACCTTTTAAGGGCGAGAATAAAACATTCAGAGGACAAATTAGAAGCTAATTCAAAATGTACAGCCTTTGAAGTGAAACAAACAAAAACAACAATATACGTTTTGTTCGGTGGCCGGCCACGAATTTTAAGAGTGGTATATACCGGACTACAGAAATCTACACCACAAATTAAAAACGGTCGTTGTGCTCGCAATCGATCCGCTGGTAAATTACCCATTATTTGTGTAAGCAATTTTGGTCTATATTTAAAACAATGTATACATTGTCTTACAACCTTTTGACATGCTTCTTTGGTGTTTATTAGCCAAATCCTTTCTCGAAGCACTGCCATCATAGCTTGAGTTCCAGCATGGTAATTTTTCCTATGTAAGTACGCTAAGTACGTTTTTACAAATGGTGAATTTTTGGTCAATAAAAGTGGGAATTAGATGTCATACTCAATTGGTGCGTTCAACAAACGACCACCTACACGAATTAGCGAGAATGAACAATTGTCGTTATTATAATCGTGAAGAAATGGATTTAGCCTTTGAATACTGTTTTGCAACGTAACTTTCTTTTTAAGTTTTTGAATTTCATCGGGAAATTCGTAATTTTGGACAATTTCAACAATTTTGAGAAAAGATAAGTTCAACTCTTTTGCCGTGAGTGATTCTTCGAAAACTTCTGTTTTATTTTTTATTCTTTTAAAAAATCGGATTATATATGCGAATGTGGTCGCAAGGTCGATATATGAAGTTTCTTCTTCGATATATTTTAACAGTTTAGCTATCAAAGCCATGTTTGTTTTCCTTTTTTCTAAGGCTTCATCTTCTGGAGACAACTCAAAATGAGAATTGACCGGCCACGATGATGGTTCTTCTACTAAGAACTGTGGACCATTGAACCAAATTGACGCATTGAGTTCATCAACATTGCAGCGTCTTGACACAATGTCTGCAGGATTTTGTTTTGTTGGCACATGTTTCCATGAAACTTTTTGTGTCAACTCTTGGATGTCGGATACTCTATTTGCAACAAAGGTTGCAAGCGCAGTTGGATGTGTTTTTATCCAATGTAAAGTTATTTCAGAGTCGGTCCAAAAAACAACTTTTTCGACGTCTAGATTCAGCATTGCCTCTACTCTTGTCCATAATTTAGCAAGAGTATGCGCTGCGCAAAGTTCTAATCGCGGGAGCGATTTCGTTTTCAAAGAGACCACCTTAGACTTTGCTGTTAGTAGCATCGACTTGATACCGGCCGTGCTTTGGCTTCGGATGTAAATACAACAACCATAAGCCCGAATTGATGCATCGGCAAGCCCATGAACTTGTATTTTTGCGTTCGAATGAGTTTCGACAAACCTTGGAATTTTTATATCGCCAAGTTAAGATAAATCGGCTTTGAAGTTTTGCCAGATTGTATCAAGGCGCAATGAAATCGACTCATCCCAATCAATTTTTGCAATCCAAAGCTCTTGTAGTAAGATTTTTGCTTTGGTTACTATGGGGCATAACAAACCAAGAGGATCGAAAAGACGAGCGTAAAATGAAAGTATGTTTCGCTTAGTAGCTCGTAGATCATGGAAATGATTCTCTAAATTGAAGCTAAATGTGTCCTCTTTTGGGTGCCAACAAATTCCCAGACTTTTTGTCAGAAGAAGTCAGAACCATTGAATTCAATGGATTTTTTAGTACTCTCTGTGTTGTATAACTCTGGGTGATTTGAAAACCACTTAGCCAATTGAAACCCACCTTTTTTTAAAACTTCTTGTACTTCGTGTTTGACGAGTTTCAGGGTGCCAAGTTCATTTGCGCCAGTTAAAAGATCATCAACGTAAAAATCTCTCCGAATTATATCTGAACCCGTGGGGTATAAGCTTTCGTTAGCATCTCCTAACATCTTTAGACATCGTATTGCTAAAAATGGTGCTGGTGACGTGCCATACGTAACAGTATTTAATCGAAAGTTTTGTAATGATTGAGACGGATGCTGCCTCCACACTATGAGCTGGTAAATCGTGTGCTCTTCAGCAACAAGAACTTGCCGGTACATTTTCGTAATATCAGCCGTAATGGCATATTTGTGTGTACGAAAACGGAGCAACGTCCTCCTCTTGAATAGTTGGCCCAACCATCAAGATGTCATTCAGTGAAAGTTGAGAAGACGTTCGACTTGAAGCGTCGAAAACAACACTTAGCTTTGTACTTGTGCTTTGCGGTCGCAAAACACACTGATGCGGAATGAAATAGTGCGGGCCTTTTGAGATTTTGTTATTTGTTGGTGACATATGTCCCAATGAAATATATTCGTTCATGAAATCCATGTACATGGCTCTTAATTCGCTATTTTTAGATAGTTTTCGCTCAAGTGCCAGAAACCGACGTTTAGCAGTTTCAAACGATGATCCTAGCGAGTTTGAAGACGATTTAAACGGTAATTTAACCTCAAATCGACCTGTAGGCAAAAGTTGAGTATTTTCAACGAAATGTTTTTCACATGATTGTTGTTCTGGCGTTAGAAACTTTTTTGTTTCTCCAGGAATTTCTTCCAACAACCAAAATTTTTGGACGATTTTGTCTAAGTCTAATGATTCTTCAGACTGGCATACTAAGTTACATTGTCTGTTATTTGAATTTGTATTTCTGGGACATTTTCCAGATATGATCCAACCGAGAAGTGTTTTTTAAATGGTTGGATACTCGGGACCTTGCTTAATTTGACCTACTGACAGCAATTCAAAGAATGTTTCTGCTCCAATTAGTAAGTCAATTTTGTGTGGCTTATTAAAGTGACGATCAGCTAATTGAATATTGGAATGAATATTCCAATTCGAAATATTTATTGCATTATCTGGTTGTTAAGACGAGATTGAGTTTATAACCCAGTAATCTGCTGAAAACGAATGATCATTATATCTTGATTTCACTATCGCATGTATCTTTTTGTTAACAGTGGTACTTGCTTTTCCAATGCCAAGTAAATTTAATGCTTTTTCTTCCTTGCGAAGCTTCAACCTTTGTGCAACCTCTTCAGTAATGAAGTTTATTTGAGAGACCGAGTCAGGTAATGCTCGACCCAGCGAAAATTCACCAGTAATGCCTTTTATCTGCACAATTGCAGTAGCGAGAATGACCTGGTCAGTCGAAACCGATGCATGCATAGCTTGAACACTTGAAGATGCTTGTGCCGGTGAGCTATTGAAAGTAGTTTCATACTGATGTAATAACGTATGATGTGATCGATTTCACAAACTACACTTACTTAGTTTGCACTTTGAAACAGTGTGTCCTTTTCGAAGGCAGTTATTGCAAACTGGTACACTCTTTGCAAATTCAAATCTCTGCGTTACAGGTATTGAAGCAAACGTTTGGCATGTCGTAATATAATGTTCACTTGATTTACAGTATAGACATTTCGATTTGTTTTGTTGGGAATTTACGCAAGAATAAGCATATTTTTGATTTTTATGATGACTTGATGGTTCATGTTTTGATTTCGATTGTCTATCCAAGTGTTTGAATTTTGATGATGATGCTTCTTCAGCAGATAGGTGCTGGTATCTTCTATTGGGAGCAGCTTCACAGTCACTCCATAAAGGCAGTGTACTAAAATCTAATTGCTCTTCCCACTTTAATCTAGTCGTAGCATCAACCTTAGACATAACTAAATGAATTATTATTGCGTTTGTGATATTCTTTTCATCACCTAATGAAAGAAGAGAATCGTAAACAGCAGAAACAGTGTGGATCATGGTTCGCAATGAAGAAGCTGATGGCTTTGTGATTTCTTTCAATTCAAACAGTATAGACACGTTGTCAAAAAATATGAAGCAATTGTTATCATAAATTTTCTTCAAACTTGCCAAAGCTTTAGGATAATTTTGTTCCGTAATTTGAAAAGCTTTAACTGTTCCTAAAGCTTCACCCGATAGGCAAGAAATAAGATGATTGAATTTTTCTATGTCCGGATGCATCGCATCGTTATCGACTAAATTTTCAAAGAGACAGATAAAATTTTTGTATTCCGAAAATTTACCGCCAAATGTAGGTAAAGACATTTTTGGAAGACGTGAATGATGTGGATTGCTAAAGGAATATTCGACAGCACTTGATTTACGTCTTTTATTGACCATCGATATAAGTAGTGCCTTTGCACTCACACAAATGTCTTCCAATTCACCGCGGAAGTTATCGCTACGATCAACTGACTCAATTTCGGATTGACAAGTCATGAGTTGATCAATGTAAGCATTTAAAATATCTAACGGACATTCTAATTCGATTGGATTAAGTGACAACGTTTTTCTTCTAATCCCGTTTTAATTCTAATTATATTATTTTTAATACTTGTTCGCTGATGTATTAAATGATCAAGATCTACATTTTGGTTAGGTGAAGTCTGCCGTTTTTTGCCCGTCATTATTATTTGATTTTTTATTTTGGCTTTCGTAAAAAAATTAATTGTTTTCCCTGAATTAGTTTATCTGAAAACCAATAAATTTACACTTTAGTTTTTTGATTGAGAATTATTGGAATGTCGTTGAAAAATTTGTTTGTTTCCATACGAACATTCCACGAAAACGAAAATTAATTTCAATAAACTATTGTGTAAATTGTCGAAAATTTATTTAGATGAAAATAATTTGCAACGAAAAGACGAAAGAAAAAAATTTAAAACTTATTTGCTGAACACACTCTTCGTAAGAAAAAAATTCGAATTTCTTTTGTGCCACTGACTACAACCACCCTATACAGCTGAAACTTAACGAAAGTTAAAGGAAATGAACGAAATGTCAAATCAAAATGCCAGTGTGACGTTTGTAATTCGTAAACAAATGAATTTATATTTTCGTTTCGATCGTGTTTTTTTATTAATAATTAAATTTGATTAATTAGATTAAATCGAAAACTTTAAATTGATAATTGTAAAACCGATAATTTCTATCAAAAACGTAGTTTTTGATAGAAATTATTCGTGGTGATTGGAATAATTCGAGCGATGACGTACGACGGTAGCGGCGCGGCAGCGGCAACGACAGATCAATGGCGAATGGTTTTATTTAGTTTTAAAAGTTATTTTAAGTAAATTATTAGTTTAAATTCACTTGTTTGTATTTCAATAAATCAATAAATAAAATTTTTGTATTATTCTTTAAACCACGCACTTTGTTTGTTTCACAAATATATTTTAATAATATTGCAATATTTTTGACAAAAACTGAAAGTACATAAGATATTGTCGATTGAAGACAAAATGCCGCAATTACTTGGCAATCAATTTAATTAAAAGTTTTTCAGTTTTTGTTTATACCTCTGATTCTTCTTTTGAAGCAACTTCCCTGGTGCACTCCTTGCAGATACAGTGTTCGTGCATGGGGGTGGGTTTTGATGAAGTGCTACTTCTACGACGGCTGCTGCTTCGGCGGCGCGGCGCTGTGTGGGCAATTTTTTTTTGTTTGCTTTTAGTGGTGGTTCACTGGCTCCTTTATTAGGGCTTTGATTTCAGCCACTATTTATTACGAGTAATTCTTTTTAACTAATTTATCACGCACGAATTATGAAAAGGAAATTTGATTCCACCGAATTACTTAATTTAATTGTTATATATGTATATATAGTTATTTGTATATGTTAACTTTGTCATTAAATTACACCTATTTTTAAAACAAATTTAAACAATTAAGCTTGTCCCTGCTCGGACGCCATGAAATTTTGTAATAATTTTTACAAACTATCTGGTTAAAGCTTACAATAAAATTTGAACGTTTTGTGAAATAAACGAATCGAAAAAAGATTTTTTAAGAAAAAAGTGTGCAGATAATTTCGAGTTTCGGTTTTGAATAATTTTATTCTTCTTATTCTTATTCTTTTTCTTCTTATTCTTTTTCTTCCTATCTTCTTATTCTACTGTTTGTCATTTTTACAATTTAATATGGCCGGATGGGCGGGAAATTCAAAATTTAGACCAAATGTAGACACATTATATAGATTATTTAAGCTTGATTTGAAAAATGCAAGAATAATTTCCTCTTAAAAGCAGTTAATGCGGCTGTACTTTGCAATTCATTTGGGAGTGAATTCCACAAACGATACGTAAAATGAACGTTCAGCTATGCTGTGTGAGAAACGCGGAATGATTAATTTTAATCCTCTCTGTGATTGGGCAAAATTAAGACTTTCACTGAGGACGCCTTTTATGGATGATATTATTCAATACTATTCTGAATTACAGATACTCATCAAGGTACATCCCAAGTAGGATATGTCATAGATGAGATACACTAGAATATCTCGGTATACTGTAATAAATCGAATACAATCGTTAAGAGCGACATTTAGTATTCGCTTACACTCATAATCTAAAATTGGATAAACTATGGAGTTAAGAGTAAAGTGAGGCAGAATTAAGGATTTAACAAGGTGTAACTTTATTTTGGGTACCAACAAGGCTGAGGAAGATCTTAGATATCTTAACCCACCGTAAATTTTCCTAATGGTATCTGAAATGGCCTTATAATAGCTTAAATTACAATTTATTTTATATCCCAAGTAAGTAACATGATTCACATAAACAACTATTTCATTATTGAGAAGAACTGAAGGAAAATCGAATGGGTTGAGCTCATTTCTAGAGCATAACATGGCGATAGCCATTTCGGGTTAAGTTTCAAACAATTATTATTAGAGCATGTATGGATGTGATTTAAATCCTAATTTAGTGTAAATATACAGTCCTCCATCAAACCAATTGTACAAAATATGTAAGTTACAACATCATCAGCATACAGTTGCGAATAACGTCAGGAAGGTCATTTATAAATAAGGAAAAGAGAAAAGGACCTAGAACAGATCCTTTAGGTATTCCAATATTCGTAATGAAGGGATTAGAAATCCCAGTATCAGTTTTATTTTACTGAACACTATCCACAATAGCTTGAGGGATGTGCTGAAAAATTTAAATTCAACCTTAGTTTGGAAAGTAGTATACAGTCGTCGGTTTTGTCGAATGCCTTCGAAAAATCTAAAAGGACAATAACATCAAACATACAAAAATTGAATATGTGGAGTAAATAGTTGAATATAATGGGTAGCACAAGCTTTACAAATTTCGGCGAAATAGCATCAGGACCACTGGAAAGATAATGGTTTCTTTTCTACTTCTGCTATAATTTTCCCTATCCCTGGATCAGTTGTAGGCCCTCAGATCCCGGCTAAAGCCGGCACGCTTCTGGAAAACATATCTGGCACTACATGCTCCTTACATTTGCGGTGAACAATGTAGAACTCGAACTACTGCATACGTACAGCCCATCGAGCCAGCCTACCTGCTGGGTCCTTCAACTTGCACAACCATATTAAGGAGTAGTGATCGGTATTTTTCCTTACCTTGTTTTAAACCTGCTTTAATTAATCTCCTAAAAACTTCGTTTAAAACGCCGACATGCTTCTCAAACATATCTGTCACGATGATATCATCGAGATAGACGAAAACATATGGTTCTAACTCTGGACATAAGACTGTATCGATGAATCTTTGCCAAGTTGCAGGGGAATTATGCAACCCAAACGGCATCTTTAAAAATTGAAATAAACCCCTACCTGGAACAGTGAAATCAGTATACTATTGTGAATCTTTCTCAACTGGATTTTGCCAATATGCGGATTTGATATCCAGTGAGCTCAAAAACCTAGCATTATTTAATTTATCTAAGATGGCCGTAATATACGGAAGCGGATATGCATCCCTATCCGTAACCTCATTCAACTTCCTACACAAAACCTATACGTGCCATCTTTCTGCTTAATCATGACAATGGCAGAAGCCCATGGACTGTCAGATTTTTATATTACTCCATCTTTTAGCATCTCTTCTAATTCTTTGTCAATGAAATACTGAACCACAGGGGACACCGGATAATACCGTTGCTTAATTGATTCGGCTTCCGTCCTAATTGTGTGCTCCACCATCTGTGTGCACCCTAGCCCTTCTGGTATTTCACTAAAAACTTTTTCTAACTCTTTTATCTACTCCTACGTTGACGCCGTTATATGATCGGTCGCAGACATCGAAGCCAAGGAACTTTGGTTCGAAAGCACCATCTGCTAAAATAGCATTACCTAAATTTGACCTCCCTATATTTATCCCTTACTCCCCTAAAATATCCCATCCGTCTTTACCTATGATTGTGCGTAAAGCACCTGAATCAAATAATCCTAACATTTTAATTCCATTTCCACTCCAAGATGTTGATCCCTACCATTTTGCTCAAGCGTGAACCCCAAATGCAATGCCGACTGGTTACCAGTAGGCAACCAAACAGATTTTAACGGCACTCTCGTCTTACTGACCCGTGAGCTAGTCTCTCATTTTCCGAACATTGTTGGCCGTTATTACGATTAACTCCAACCCTACCACAACCATAACAACGCTTAGCAGCGGAACACCTATTTGCAAAATGGCCTTCTCCATTGCAATTGTAGCACCTAACAACTGGCCCTACACTACCATTGTCAATTGCATTTTATAAATTTATAAAATAGCATATTTTTATATACTGATATTTGCTCTAAATTAAAAGATATTGTATCTTACTGAGTAATTATTGCAATAAACTTAAACTAATCTAAAAACTTAAAATATTTGTCTGAGAATTTCTGTTCTTTGAATTCGTCCCTCGATTTTGATGTCTAAATGGGTTCGAAGTTTGTCCTTGTCGGGCAATTTGGTCATTATCCGTAACAACCGAAACTGTGGAATCCCGTCTCTGTCGAATAGTTTGATTGTTCTCAGTAGCAACCGAAACTGTTATGGTATCTACACCTAAATATGCCAAATCAGGCTCTAACAAATTCCTGTATCATCTAGTACGTGGGGGGACGTATGATTCGACGTTTGCTCTCACCGCCTCCAAATCTCTACCTAACTCTACTAGATCAGAAATGCAATTTGCTCTAGCCAAACCAAGTTGCGTCTGGTAGAAAGGTGTCAAATTCTTCTGAATGATTGACAACTTCCTCCGTTCTGAAATTTGTTCGGAAAGCCTGCCGAACAAATTTTGCATAGTAGCAACGTAGATGCCGATTGACTGATTTTGGCCTTGAGTGCGATGCCTTATCACATCTAATAACTGATCGTCATAATTTGGTGGCAAAACCTCTACCTTCAACTCGCTGACGAGCTCTTGCCACGAATTGATCGACATCCTAGCCGCCCTAAACCAAATTAAAGCTTTTTCTACAAATAACTCTACAGCGGACTTAAAAACTTGTGATTCTGTTACCTCACTGGACTCTCGCATCTGCTCTACTCGTTCTATGAACGCATTCACGGAGGCACCACACCGCTCACCCGCGAACTTCACATCTCACAATTATGAGAATTAACAACCACTTGCTCTAAAATCGGACTTTGTTTGCTAACAATATCCCTACTGCCACCAATTCTAATATCTGCCACTCCTAAAAAAACACTTGAAAAGAAATATCTTGTATTTTAAATCTTAACTTTTGGACCGCCCGTCCAATTCCTAACTAAAACTCACTAGAACCACTTGTAATTTAAAAAAAATTTAATTTACCTCCACAAAAACTATCACAACTCAAAATAATTATCAGATTAAATTATTTATGAGAACTGATATAAATTACATAGTTCAATTAAAACAACAATACAAAAAACGAAACCAAAACCGTCCAAATGTCCCTGAGACAAAAGTGCTTTTTATGAAAGTGGGAATACTGATTTTCTAATAAAATCAAAACTGAATCTAAAAAAAATAAACAAAACCACGAATATGAAAGAGACAACTCTAAAAACACTTTCAAACTAATTTCACTAGAAGAATTAATTTATAATAAAATGAAAATTAACGAAAAATGATTATACAAAATCAATATAAAATTTAAAAAAAAAATCTAGAATTAAAATCAATATAATAAGAAACACCTTACTCTATATTTTTGTTAGTACCTCCGCACCAACTAATACTTCATGCAAAAACACCTCGCTCTTGTTTTTGTATAAATTATTGTTTGGTGTGGGCCACACTCTGGAATAAAAAAATTTTAGCGCAAGAATATTTATAAGGTATATAAAAAAGGAACAATTTAATTGTAACGAAACACTTCCGATAGACAGGGGTTTTTTTAGTAGGTATTTGTGTATAGCTATGTGTATTTTCTTCTGCGAAAACCCAACACGTTGAGCGCCAATTTGTTGCAATATTTTTTTCCTTTGAACATCTACTGTAGGTACGAGTAGGTATTCTATTTTGTATTTTTTTTTGTTTTACAACCCGAAATGAATTAATTTATAATTACGTTTACGATGATTTTATGACGACGGAAAAACTGATAAACCGCGACTAGGATTTTTCGAATCCAATTTTTAATTATCAAAATTACAACACAGACGATTTAATTAATATATAGTATAGTTATAATGTGCCCGGCACAGTTAAAATCGTAATGACAAAAAGACCACGAAATATAATTCAATACGAACAAAAAGAATAAACGAGTCGAATAAAAAAGGAATTGGGTTTAGTACCCAATAAAAATAAAAAAAAAGAAGAAAAGTATGGAAGTAAGAACGTACCTAGAGGAGAATATTATTAGAATAATTTGTTTTGTAAGTACAAAGATGTACTCACAATACTTACGCTGAAGGGTGGGCGCCAGGAAACTTTTTATCGTTTGCCTTGACCGGGTGCTGAACAATCGTCTTCAATTTATGAAGGAAACGCAAGTTTACATTCCCAAGAGGAAGTTAAGAATATTTGTTTTTATTTATAAATATCTGGGAACCTTGGCTTATGCCTGGATGAAAACCCAGAAATTTTTTCAATAAAAAGAAATACAATATTTAGTCAATGATAAAAGTTTTAAATGAAGGAAAATATTTAAGGACAATTTCAATTAAATGTAAAGGAAAAGAAAATGAAACAAAGAAAGTTGAGATTCGAGCCGAATTCAAACACCGTAAGCGACAAACAGCAAGCATGGACCGCTATCACTAGGTCAGAAAAGAACAATGAAACAAACTACTTTAAGGCAAGGGTCACGAGTCCCGAAAATTTAAGGGATGAACCGAATAAACCAACCGAATTCCTTTATTAAAACACCTTTTAAAACAAAACAAAAATAAAAGAAAACACTATACTCAGCTTTTTAAATAAAACCTTCCTGCTTCCCTCTTCAAGTTCGACAACTCCTTTCGTCAAAGCGAGTTCCTCCTGTATTTCTCCACTATACCTTCTTTTTCAAAACACTTCCAAAAAAACTTTAGAATTAATTCTCTGAAACTACTAGGTATTTTTTTCCTTTCAACTTTTTAAAATTAATTTTCCTTTTTCTTCTCTATTGGCCGCCTCTTTCACTAACACAATCATACTCTAATACAATAGTAGTGGAACTCGGTTACGGTACCGCTCCGAAATTGAGATCTATCGATACTCTCTATCATAAACACATTCAGTGGATTCCTCAAGTTGTTGGCATTGTCCCAAAACTGGAGGAGCCCAACACGAATGAATGCATCAGATAAGAAAATAAGGTAACTGCTTTTGTCAATTGCATAAAGAGATGTAATCTTCACATTGCTAAGAGCAACCAACGGAAAATGGTGGGACGAAGAAATGATCGGGAAGGTTTAAGGACTAAAAGTTTGGATGACAATTTGAAAATTAACCATTGATACGGATGGTTTTTGTTGCGGAAAATTTAACCGTAATACTATGTCTGGCCAAGGACAAAATTTTCCAATTTTAATCTTGTTGGATATAGTTCACATTGTTTTTTTTTGTCAAAAAATGCGTATTGGTAAGGCGCTCAGTAACCAACTAATGAGTCCAAGTGAGGTTGCCGGGACGAAACGCAAATTTTGTGGACTAAAGGCCGTTAAAAGATATTTTGAATCAAACAGTACAGTAGGTGATATAAGCGACAGCACAGATGTCAGGCAAATGTTCAAATGGTGAAAAATGTCTATTACGGGTATTGATTGATCAAGGTTCTCAAATATCAATGATATCTTTTATTTTTGTAGTTTAACGCGCACGAAAGGGGTTTTGGCTACCCTTAATATGTTTAACCACAGTGCGAGCATTAGGAAAATAGGAAGGGATTTAAAAGGAGATACCGATGTACATTGGTTTTGAAGTTCAAAATATCAAAACAGGAGGGGAAAATAGAGCCGTGCAAAGCATTAAACATTCGTGTTGTTCCACTGAAGATAGAATCTCTGTACTTGACAGTACGTCCAAAGTTGGACTCAAGGGTAAACTGATGTGCATTCCTAGAAGCGCGAGTATTACGGTTGAATAGTTTAGGGGAGGAATGCCACTGGCTACTTCGCTAGAACAATATTTATAAAAATAACGATAAGATAACGAAGTACATGAAACATTTCGACGATGTTCGAGAGATATGATTGCTTCCGTTATAGCTCTATCGCCTATCATTTTTAGAGCTCTTTTTTTGAATTCTATCCAGAAGATTCAAGTGAGTTTTTGGGAGCTCCTGCCCAAATGTGTGAATTATACTCCAGCATTGGACGAATGAAAGCCTTATAGATTACAGCCAAATCAGCCGGGGAAAAGAATTTCTTGCATCTGCGAAGGAAGCCCAAGCACTTTGCAGCGTTTTTGGCAACATCAAATATGTGTTCGTTCCACAAGAGGTGGTCTGTGATGCACATGTCAAGGACTGAAAGCTGATCGGTTTCTTCAATGCAAGTACCCCTCATGGATAACGGCATAGGGGGTGTGCTCTGCTTTAACGACAGAAGACAGCACTGAGTTTTTGAAGCATTAAATTCTACGCGGTTTTTTATACCCCATTGGATAATGCTGTCGAGATCAGAATTCAATAAGATTATCATACGCTGCCGTTCCGGTTCCACATCCGAAGAGCAAGGAGTTGAATCTGAAAACGAATATGAAAAGCTCAGAGTACTATCGTCAGCAAAACAATTAACTAGATTAGAAGTTCCAGATAAGAGATCATTAATAAAAATGAAAAAAGGGTGGGAGACAATATGGAGCTCTGGGGCACACCAGAATTTATTTTGTGAATATCAGACTTGAAACCATCCAATACAACTTGAATTGAGCGGTCCGAAAGGTAATTTCTAATCCAACGAATAAGAGATTCATCGATACCAAATACATGCATTTTCGATAAGAGAGCTTGATGCCAAACTCTATCAAATGCTTTTGAAATATCAAGTGCAATAATCTTACTTTCTCCAAAACGATGTAAAGATTTGTGCCACTGTCCGGTGAGATATACCATCAGATCACCAGTGGACCTATTGGTACGAAAGCCATGCTGCCGGTCATTAAGGAGCTTTCGTTCTTCAAGATATTTCTTAAGCTGATAATTAATCAGCGTTTCCATGACCTCGGAAAAAAAGGACGTAAGTGCAACTGGACGGTAATTACAGGGTGAGGAAGATTCGCCTTTCTTAGGGAAAGACTGGACAAATGCTGTTTTCCATCTACTCGGAAAGAGACCTGTAGAATAGGACGGATGGAAAAGCTTACGCAGTGGTTTTGCCAGCATTGGGGCGCACCTCTTCAGAATGATGGGAGGGATACTATCCGGGCCAGCGGATTTGTGTATATCAAGGTCTTTGAGGACTCTAGCAACTGCACGAGTGCGAAATTAGATTCGTCCTATAAAATCGTTTACGCTCTCAAGTACAGGAAGAGTCATAACCCTTTCTGACAGCGTCGAATTTACAGCCAACAGGAAAATTGGCTTTTTGGCGAGAGTTGACAAAAGGGGTGTTATTAAAGACGAGCGTTGGAACCGAAGACGACGATGAATTTCGAATGTTTTTTACGAATGACCAAAAATTTTTACTACCTTTGGGACTTTGAAGTATTTTTTGCCTTAATTTTTGGTCATGCAAAAATGTGGTTCTCTGTGAACGCTACAAGTCTTTCTAGCTTGTTAAACTTTTTCCGGTTTTCCTCAGTGGGGTTGGGTTTATAATTCCGGAAGCTTACTTCTCTAACCCTAATAACCTCTTTACAGCTGGAATCAAACCATGCATTTTCTTTCGGTTTGATCGAGTTTACCCTATTCGGGATAAAAATTCTCATTCCGTGAAAAATTAAATTTGTTATCATATCTGCGCTGGAGTCTACGTCACTACCGAGGAAGCATAGTGACCAGTTAAAGTTCGTCAAGAAATTATTGAGAACGTCCCAGTTGGCTTTGTCATATTGCCAAACGGTTCTCTTAGGTGATTTTTCTTTAACTGAGTGTTGTTGGCATGAGAAATTTGCAGATATAACACAATGGTCTGATGTGCCCAGAGGTGATAATACATTTATCGTGTATTTATCAGGGTCAAAGGTAAGGACAAGTCTAGAGTGTTGGCGGTTTGACCTGCAACGTCAGGGATTCGAGTTAGCGCATCAACTAGCTGGGTCAGTTGGATTAACTCAGCAAAGACCTCAACATACCTTCCTTCGGATGTTGTCTGGCTCGAAAAGCGGAACAAGCTAGAATTTTGTACATTGAAATCGGCCGCAATGACGATTTCAGTGTGAGGATAATGGGAAACAATTCTTTGAATGTAGTCGGACAGAGCATCAAATTCATTAAAAGTTGAATTTCTGTCTAAATTTGGGCTCCGATGAATGAAACAAGGGGCACAAAAATTTTCCCAAGTCCACTAATATAACAATAATCGACTCTAAATTCTCCAACTATTAAAATAATTATAAACTTACTAAAACGCACGTCAGACAATTATCTAAAATGAATGTTTATACTGGTTTCCAATTTGAACTTTTCAATGCAATTTGTCACTAGTGTTATGCCTCAGTGAGAAAACTGCATTGAGCCGTCCCTGGTTAACAAGAAAAAGACAGTCAGTTATCCATCCGACGTTTTACCAACCCGACCAGTGCATGCACTGTGTGTAAGAACCACGCAGTACCCACAACGATCAAGCTAGTGCATCTGTGATGGGAGACGGGTAAGGAAAGGAGGGACTTATTCATATGCACTGTGTGGTGTCGTTGATTTATTTTGTTTTTTTTTCTGCCTAACACTGTATGTAGGTAGACATAGGTATGTATGCCCTGTACAATCACTGAATGTATGTTTCTGCGACGCACGGCATGTAATGATTTTAATATGATTATATATTCAATTATATTGGCAACTTGATGCTTAATTTGGATTAATGTTGTACATAAAGGAGGTATTTATTTGTATTGTATGAGACTAGAGTGTGGGGGACAACGGACACTATGCATATTATGCGAATCAACCTTCACTATAACAATATGTCACATGCGTCTGTACGTGTTGAAAGGCTAGTCGATACTCCCTGTACTCAGAGGAAGCAATGCAGATGCTCTCCTTGCCAAAGAAAAAAATAAGTACAGAATTAACTGGACTCCAAGATGCAGCAGTGGGTACACCAAAGTCAAGAGTGTATGTAGAGATAAGGCCAAGATTTATGAGCAAAAACAAAATGCAAGCAGAATTTTTGATACTACCTACACTCATAAAACCACTAACTGCCGAATCCTTTGAATTTAATAAAAATGAGTGTGAAAATTATATTTTGGCAGACCCAAATCTAAATAAAAATTATCGTATTGACATTATCATCTGCAGTGACTTGTATCTAATGTTTATTGAAGAAGGAGTTAGAAAACACAATGACATCGTGGGATAGAATACGATGTTTGTGTGGATGGTTTACGGCTTACTACACGAGAAACGACAATGTGGCCACTAAGAACAGATATAGAGCTTGGAGAATCTAGAAAACAAGCATTAGCTAGATTCCTACAGTTTGAAAAAAAAGTGAGTAATAAAACAAAAACTGACTACATTCAGTTTATGCGCGAAAACAACAACCTGTGCTACATGGTCAAGGTAAAAGAACAACATGAAAAAATGGGCAAATACTATCTGCCGCACTATGCAATTGTGAAAGATACAAGCCTAAAAACAAAAACAAGAATAGCGGTCGATGCCTCAGCGAAGACTTTCAGCGGATATAGCCTTAATGACTGCAGCGATCGAAAAAATGTACAGGCAGATCAACAAAGCCGAAGAGCATCAAGATTGTCATCGAATATTTTCGAGAGAACAACCAAGAGACAATGTAAGAGAATAAAACTGACAACAGTTACATATGGAATATTTAACTGTATTCATATAAATATTATGGCAAACAGACTATGACTGGGATGATGAACTTGACGAAATCGTAAAGACAGAGTGGATGATTTTTGTTCGGTCAACCACCGTTGACCTAGAAACCAATCGTCGCCGTTGACGATGCATAAACTACAGTAGTACTTGGTACCTCCTTCAACCTACCAGAAGAATACCGTATGGCTCACATCGCATTCCAACTCTTTTCGTTGCCATCGAAATGAGACACATTTACTGCCACAGGCACCCATTTATACATAGATATATGCGGTATAGATAGCCACAGCAGAGCAGATACTTCTCTCCGCGCAGGCAAGCCGCGCTGCTACCTTCCTGTGCACAACCAGCCACCGCATACCTAACCGAACGATCGTCACTTACTTGGCTGTGACGATAAAAGATACATTTCTATGCACAAGGTACACAGTAATTTTTAAAATTTTAGAAAAAAATTACTTAACATAAAAAAAAATATTTAGAACAACGGCAACACTTACAATAAAGTAATATACCGGTTTTGCAAACCAAAAGTCATAAATTTAAATTAAGTATTTATGCCAATAGTTTAAAAAAAATTGCATTACGAAATAACGTCCTTAATTGTTTTTTTCTGACCAATGTTAAAATAATTATGAATCGAAAACAAAAAACCAAATGATTTTATGACTTCTTCGTTTTTGAAGAAATTGAAAGCTACTAAAACTTCTTTCTATGACTTATGATTTTTGTTTTTGGTATTTATTATGATCTTACTTTGAGGCTTAATGTTGATGCAGTTTCATCTTGTAGGTAAAGTACAGCTATTCTTTAAGCGTTACTAAGAATGCACCACAAGAAGGTAGAATCATATTGCATTCCACTTCCGAGTCAGCCAGTTTTTAAGCCAGGAGTTAGTTAAAAATAGTCAATTCAATTTCCAGTGTATGAAAAAATATTCCGGTAGATGTGTTTATTGCATTCCTACAGTTTGTATTACTTTTTACTTGCCATTATAGGTACTATAAGGCAAATTATGCATTCGTAAAAAAAAATTCTAACAATCAAACATGACATTACGATCATAGAGAAGCCTAAAAAAGTGATCGCCAAAAAATGTCTGTCTGTCTGTCCGTCTGTATGTATAACGAGCTACAGCCTAAAAGGCTTAAGCGATTGCCTTCAAATTTGGTATGTGTGATTATTTTGGCGTTCCTCAGGGGGCAAATTGAAACTTTATTTTTAGGCCTAAGACTAACGGTACCTGCCATATGACCTTGAAGGAAAATCCTATTTTTCTCTAAAACGGCTATAACGATTTTGATAAAAAGTTTTGAGGATTTTATATTGGTAACAGCTTTCATTTGATATGAACCAAGTTTACAGGAAAAGTCTATTAACGGTACCTTACATATAACGGTTTTTTTAATTTCTGGCTTTGTCGGTAACGGTACATCGGAATTCTGTCCAAATTAATATCTGAGAAGATTTGTAGCTAAATTATTTTTGCACATCAAAACTTTTTTTTTTAATTAAAATAATTTACTAATTTTTTTTTTTTGAAAAATAAATAATTTTAAAACTAATCAAAAAAAAATAATTTTAAATTTTATATGCACATGAACATTTATAGTCTCTAAAAATTTGCATACAAAAATCTCAAAAGAATTTTGTTTTCAAAAAACGAAAAATAAGAAAAACTGGATTTCATCAAAACCCGTCCTACAATTTTCGAGATACTTTTTTATAAAATTTTCATTGATCCGTCGCATCTAACGGTTTTCTTCGTTTTTTCGAAAAACTGATTAAAGTGATGGTTTTGGCAGTTTAAATAAGTTTAAAAAATGATTTTTTCCCACCTATACACCATTGACTTTTATTATATACATGTATGTACTTGTACATATTTACATTATTACCCTCCTAGTCTACATAATTAAAATCCATTTAAATACACATTTGCAGGTACCTATTTAACTATTCTTTGGGTCATGCATTAGACAATTCATTATACTAAGAATCAAGGTAATATTACCTACATGGGCTTTAAATCTGCATAGGAACTTTAATAGACTAGCTAGCTACCCACAGTGTCAGTGAGTAACACTAAAGTTGTTAGCTACAAGAACAAGTTTGTAAGATCCAGTCGTGCATTTTATTTTAGATGTTTTTGTGAGCATCGCCACATCCAACCGAACTTAATATTTTTTTAATTTTCCACCTTCATATGTAAGTGTTGCAACACAGTATTAGCGTTGTCTGAACTAAAAGTACTGGTAAAGAAAAAAAAATCACATTGAGTGAAAATATTGTCAGAGCTACAAATACCGACAAAGGAAAAATTAAATGAACAAAGCGTTGTCAGAGCTAAAACACTGACAAAGTGAAATAAAATACAGTGAACGAAGTGTTGTCAGAGCTAAAATACTGAGAATGTGAAAAAAAAACAAAACAAAAAAAACAACAATGTCTTCACATCATCTCAAAATAATCGAAAAACAGGTCGAAATTTTTAAAACCTTCGAAAAATTAATAAAAGAAGCAGAAAGCGTAACAACGCGGAGCAAAAATTAAGAAATTCTTGTTTATGCGGAGAAAAATCTTCTATCATTCAAGGAAAATGACAAGCTACTACATAAGCTTGGAATAATTGATGTTCCCTATTTTAAGGAACAATGGATGAAAGGAGCAGAGAACTACCTCCAAAAAATTAAAAAAAATACTGGAGAACAAAGATCTGGAAAGCATGGGCGAAACAACGTTATCCAGCAAATTAGAAGAAATAAAAACAGTAAATCAACAGTTAGCCACTGGACTGGACTTACGCAAGAAAAATGAATGAAATGATGATGAAAAAGATATTGGCGCAGACATGGAAAAAATGCACAAAGTCCTGCCAAGATAACAGAAGAAGAAGCTGTCGTTGATTCACCAAAAATACGCACAATAATGGACAGCTTAAAGTAAAGTGACCATTCGTCCCACATTACGTGGGACAGTCCCACATTTGCTTGATCTGACCCACCTTGAAAATTGTCCCACAAATGACCCACAAAAGCAAAAGATGTCCCACACTGTCGCACGAAATCGAGCTTAAATTTTTATATCGGTTTTTTAATCATAATAATTTTATTTAACTGAGCGCTACCATCATTTTACAAAATTATTTGCATGACATAACCACTGCACGCACTCATAGTTTTCTTGTTGAATTGACATACTATACATGGACTGCTACGAGCCAACTTCAAGTTGGTTCTTTCCTCATCTAGGTTCAAACGAGCGCCACCCAGCTACCAACGGAAATCATGAATATTATCAAGTCATACCATCACCGAGATTCAGCTATTTTGGCGAGTGAAGTGAGATGACTAGCCAGTCACTGCTGAAGTCTCAGGCGAGTAATCTGACATTTCATTTCACTTACTCACTCCCTCACTTTTACTAGCTGAATCGATTTTTAATCAAAAGTGACTCATCTGACTCACTCACTGCGGTTTCGAATTAGCTGGGGATTATTTTCAATTAAATCCTTACACGAATCTAAACATTTCATTTTCGCTATTTTGTACAGAAAAAAATAGGCAACTATATTACAGTTCTTTGTGTTCGTTAAAGGTTATTAAGATTTTGTTCTCCTTTTCCGTAAGAAACAAGATTTTTTCTTAATTTTCTGCAAACGTTTTCATAAAATTGAAATGTCCCACATTGAAAAACAAAAATTTTTGTGTATATTATTTTCGAGTGAATTTTCTTTTTTTGTCCCACATTTTAACTTTTTGGATCTGGTCAGTTTAGCTTAAAGAAGACAATAGACGATGCAAATTTAGAGGCGATTTCCTATCCGCATAATAAATATATATGGATTGGAGAAGTGAAGCGATGGAATGAACGATTACAGGCACAGCTGTCCAAGATGAATCCAATACAAGAAGAGACATTCAGAGAAGACAACTGTATAATCATTTCATTTATTTCGAGAGAAAGTATCTATTTTACAATGACGCATTAAGATTATCTTTTAGAGCATCTATATAAATTAAACCAATAATGTTTTCTTTAAATTCAAAAATATATTAAAATAAGAACTAGGCATAATATGTACATGTTGTAGAGTTAAAAAAAACAAAAACAAAATACAATATGTACGTTTTTCAGAACAAGAGAAAAAAAATACATATACGTATATAAGAGTTTATAACAGCAATGAGTTATATAGAATAATGATTAGATAATTTAAGCTTGATTTGAGAAGTGCAAGAATAATTTCCTCTTAAAAGCAGTTAATGCGGCAGTATTTTTTTGCAATTCATTTGGGAGTGAATTCCACAAACGGATTGCAGATACGTAAAATGAACTTTCAGCTATGCTGTGTGAGAAACACGGCAGGATTCGTTTTAATCCTCTCAGTGATTGGGCAAAATTACGACTTTCACTGAGGTAACTAGGACGCTTATTATAGATGATATTATGGAGTTTGAATACAATCCTGAATTTCAGATACTGATCAAGGTACATCCCAAGGAGGATGTGTCGTAGATGAGATACACTAGAATATCTCGGTATACTGTAATAAATCGAATACAATCGTTAAGAGCGACATTTAGTCTTAGCTTACATTCATAATTTAAAATTGGATAGGCTAAGGAGTTGTAAGTAAAGTAAGGCAAAATTTGACAAGGTGTAACTTCATTTTGGGTTACAATAAGTCTGAGGAAGATTTAGAGATCTAAACCCACCGTAAATTTTCCTAATGGTATCTGAAATGGCCTTACAATAGCTCATATTACAAATTATTTTATATCCCAAGTAAGTAACATGACTCACATAAACAACTAATTCATTATTGAGAAGAACTGAATGAAAAAATCGAATGGGTTGAGCTCATCTCTAGAGCATAACATGGCAATAGGCTTTGTCGTGTTAGGTTTCAAACAATTATCATTAGAGAAGGTATGGATCTGACTTAAATCCTTATTTAGTCTAAATATACAGTCCTCCATCAAACCAATTGTACAAAATATGTAAATTACAACATCATCAGCATACAGTTGCGAATAATGTCAGGAAGGTTATTTATAAATAACAGCAAAGGACCTAGAACAGATCCTTTAGGTATTCCAATATTCGTAATGAAGGGATTAGAAATCCCAGTATCAGTTTTAATTTGCTGAACACTATCCACCAGGTAGTTGCACAATAGCTTGAGGGATGTGCTGGAAAAATTAAAATTCAATCTAAGTTTAGAAAGTGGTATAGAGTGGTCAGTGTTGCCTTCGAAAAATCTAAAAGGACAATAACACCAAACTTATCAGAATCAAGAGCAAGGCGTATGCCTGATGTAACTTTAATCACTGCAGATTCACAGCTGTGATTATATGGAAACCCAGACTGCCATTTGGACAAAAAGGATGTTCATTTAAATAAATTTGATTTTAATCATAAGTTATTTTTTACAATAACTTGCACGGGTACGATATAATACTGATTGGCCTATACTCAGAGGGTTTAGAAGCATTAGCCTTCTTGGGAACAGGAATAATCTTAGAATTTTTCCACGTATCAGGAAATTCACCGCTATAAATACAAACATTGAATATGTGGAGTAAATAGTTGAATATAATGGGGAGTACAAGCTTTACAAATTTCGGCGAAATAGCATCAGGCCAAATCGCATTAGATTTGACTGATCTGGCAGAGCTTAACAGCTCATATTCACTAATGCATGCAAATGAGAAAGAGCTTTCGTTCCCAGGCACGGTAAAGATATTTCCGGGAATTGTTGAACCAGACAAGGAAGGAATCTGCGAAAAAACGCTCTCTCTCCTGAATGATATATTTTACGTCGCGATTGAACCCCGGACACTTATATATTTTCATCTGCTAAGTAACTATTGGGATATAGTTATCATATAACCGAGTTATAAAATTGTTAAACAATCGAACCTTGATATTCACATCTGTAGAGAAATAAATCTCATTCTATTCTTAGCTAGAGAAATTTGTTCTTATATCTTCATAGTTAAAATTACGAAACGACCTGTAACTGAAAGTACGAGCAGAATCTGTTCTGTCAACATCAAACTGAAACGAGCAATATAGAAAACCATGGATAAACTCTTAAGTCGATCTTATTTGCTTATTTCCCAGAATTCTATGCCTAGAGCTAGTTAAAAACATGTCAATTAAGGGGGGGTTTACTTCAGACTTAAAACAAGTTGGCCATCGATTATTTATAACTGCTAGACATATTTTATCACAGAAATTATTAAAAATCGCGAAGAACTAATCCAGTTGGAAGATGATGTGAAATTACTTCTGGACATATTGGAGGGAAAACATAAGGGCATAGAATCTGATCCATGTGCAAACGTATCAACAAGTCCTAAAATTGAACTGGCTAGATTCGATGGAAAGATTGGAGAGTGGAAGATATTCTCCGACCTATTCACAGATTTGGTTCACAATAACAATAATGAGCGAGATGCAGTAAAATTAAATCACTTGCGATCATGTATTGCTGGCGAAGCTCGAAGTTCAATTGCTAGCCTCATACAAGGATCTTCGGCAATTAAAAACAAACAAGCATGGAAGACTCTTCCAAAAAGATACGAAAATAAAAGAATCAATTTCTTCACACAACTGAATTACTTTACTGGATGAACAATGATGAACGCTGCATCGCCTTCTGGTCTAAAAAAAACTTCACGCTGCCGCAAATGAATGCATTTACATCAAAACGACAATAGGCAAAAAAAAGAATGAAAACGATGAAATATTTGCTCACCACTCCTTCGAAGATTTGACAAGAAGGGCTTACAATTGTATGAGCAAAACGTCAAAAGCCAAGCCAAATACAAAAACTGGAAGACGTTATGGGCTTTCTAGAGCATTTATATCAAATCCTTGACTCTCAACAACAAACAATGACTCGAAGCAAAGAATTCAAAAAACAAGGTGGAAACTTAGAATCAGACAGAAGAGAGCGGAATTGTGAATTCTGTAAGCAGAGTCGTCCTCAAATTTATTATTGTGAGCAATTCTTAGACACCACGATACCCAATCGATTAGCATATATACACAATAAGAAAATATGCAGTTTATGCCTAAAAACAGGGCAGAAATCAAATGCTTCGCTCAAACAAGATGTAAGAAGTGCAATAAATCACACAACAGTCAACTACACAACGATAACTACCAGACAAATAGAAGGAATTCCCACAGAAAACAACAATAAATAAAGAAATCTGAATTTCATTTCAGTTTATTTTATTTTTTACTATGCGTCAAAATGTATTATGTTCAAGTTATGTACAACGATAATAATTTTTTACTTGTTAATTCAGTCAAGCGTGTGACCAGTCAAAAATTTTGTAGTTCACGCTTCTCGTGTTACACTTTATATTTTGTCTCTTCTCACGCTTAGATATTTATTACATAGTTGCACTTATATTTTACTTCTAATCAAGACATGTATTTTGTGAAAAATAAAAATCAGTTCTGTGCAAACCTCAATTGAATAACTTGGTCTTTCATTTTGGATAACTTCTATTTTACAATTAATTATTGATCTAAACATTGGCGACCGTGACAGGACACATAAGAAAGAGTTTTAGTGGCCTGTAGTTATTTGTGTTCTGAAAAAATATAGAGTAAAATTAATTGTGAAAGTGACAGCAGTTAAAACTGTTTAACAAAAAAAAATCTGAATAATTATTGTGCAAGTGTAAAAGCAAGAATGATAACCAAAGTTTAGAATACATCGCCGCTCAGCAAGACCAAGTAGGCGAATCGATTTGTACTATTGTCCGAAATTATAACAAGGATAGTCCCACTAGAAAGACTCTAGATTACCTTAACAGAAAAAGGGGCAATTATAGCTTTTATGGGAAAAATTCGACAAGAATTACACGATTCTCCGAGATAGGTTCTCGGAGCGCAAGGAGCATTCGTATTTTCAGAAGGACTATTTGGAACTCGTTAGAAAGGCCGCAGAACTCATGTTAACTGATGTGAATCGTCGTATTTTGGAATTTAATCAAACGCAAGCAGATGATCTTCAAAAGAATATTGAAGAAGCGGATATAGCAACAAGAAACCCATAAGGTGCAATTCCCAAAATCAAGAAGGGAATTTCAGCAAACCCTACACAGTCAAATACTGACCCGCAATTTACCCTACCAAGAGGGCAAATAAATAACAAGACAAGATTTTATGATTTTATTTGGTAGTAAATATATTGAAGAAATCTTTAAGTAAAATCGATGATCAATCCCCATTATACAAAACTGAACAATTTTGCCGTATTAAATTAAGAAGCTTGGAGCAGAATTGAGACGAGATAATTTGCTTATATCGTAAGTTGGATCAAGACTTGAGTGGGGAGGAAGTCGAAGTGTACTTCAGTCTACAAGAGAGGGTAGAGGCGACATTATTAAAGCTATAATCTGATGTTTCATCAGCTCCAGAAAGGGGATCTGAACCAAAACCTTTGAACATAATGATGAAGCTTCCAAAAATTGAGCTTCCTTCATTGCCATATCGTAACCAAGCCATCGTTGACATCGTTGGACAACCTCGTTCGTTCTTTCTGGGTAACAGAAAGCCATTAAACCCCCACTAAGACTGAAAGCGAGGAAGAACACCTGTGTGAAGAACATTTCGAGAAGACTACTGTCTTGAATTCAGAAGGTACATTTGTTGTGAATTTGCCATTTAAAGAGGATCCTGCCATATTTTTTGGCGATTTACTTCAAACAGCAAGAACGAGGTTTCTTTCATTAGAAAACAAGTTGAATAAGGACGCAGAGCTGAAAAAATCCTACACAAGCTTTATGGATGAATGTGAAGCTTTAGGTCACATGACAATATTGAACAAAGACAATTTGCCGAAGGTACACTACGTCATACCTCATCACTGCGTTATGAAACCTGTAAGTCCATCAACAAAACTTAGAGTAGTTTTCAATGCATCAGCCAAGACAACTTCTGGCCACTCACTAAACGATATACTTTTGGTGGGGCCAACAGTTCAACCAGATTTATTTTCAATAGTTCTTAAATTCAGGATGCATAGATACGTATTTACAGCCGACATAACAAAAATGTATACGCAGGTTTTACTACAACATAAAGATCGAGCCTTTCAACTTATTTTTTGGAGTACAAGTTCTGATACGCCATTGAAACTATACAAATTAAACACCGTCACTTATGGAACAGCATCTACTTCTTATCTAGCGACCAGGTGTCTCGTTAAACTAGCAGAAGACAAAGAAGATATATTTTATATAGCATCACAAGCCGTTAAAAACAATGTGTACGTGGATGATTGCTTGTCAGGCTCAGACAACGTAAATGGCGCTCATGAGCTCCTAAATGAGATAATTAGTCTAATCAAAACAGGTAACTTTAAATTGAAAAAGTTTTGTTCCAATAACCCTATGATTTAAGATGGAATTCCTGAAGAAGATAGGGAGAAATTAGTAACTTTCCATCAGTCAGAGATAGTAAAAACCTTAGGATTAATATGGGATCCTTTACAAGATGTTTTTAAATTCAGCTTCAATGACGAAAAGGTAAATAAAACAATTACGCAGATAACAAAACGAACTGTATTAGTCGATCTTGAAAGACTTTCCGATCCTCTTGGCTTAGTTGGGCCAATAATTGTCATTGGCAAGCTATTCTTACAAGAGCTGTGGAAATCAAAACTGACATGGGATGACAATCTTCCCATTGAAAAGGCTTAAAAGTGGATAAACTACATTGTTCAATTTTCACTTTTGAACAAAATAAGCATTCCACGATATGTTCTTCCTATTTCTGCCAAGATAAGCGAACTTCATGCTTTTTTTGATAGCAGTTTAAGTGCATTTGGATCATGCGTGTACTTAAGATCAGTTTATGAAAGCAATCAAAGTTTTTGCCAACTCCTTTGCTCAAAATCAAGAGTTGTGCCTTTAAAAACTGTCAGCATAGCCCGCCTGGAACTTCAAGCAGCTGTAGTTATGGAGGAATTAGTGGATAGACTAATTCAAATACTTCCAAAAAAATGGTAAGGTTTGGTTTTATACAGATTCGACAACGGTTTTAGCGTTGCTTAAATCACCTTCCTATACCAGGGAAACTTTTGTTGCAAATAGGGCTGCAAGAATTCAAACACTTTCAGAGTTTCATCAATGGCAGTACATTAATGGCCATCTCAATCCAGCGGACTTGGTTTCGAGAAGACTATCGAAATCTCCAATATGGTTCAAAAGTCCAGAATTTCTAAGAACTGGAGAAGCTATTTCAATAAAAAAAATACGAATTTCCAGAAGTGATTCCAGAACGACGTAAAAACAAATCAGTGCTGTCAGCAACAATTCTAAATGGCTATAATTTGATTGAAAACATTAATTAGTTCATTTTTTACATTGAGAAAAATATTTGCATTTTGTTTATAACTAATAATTGCAAAAAACCAAGTGAACTGAGAAACACAGGTGAACTCACAGTTGAGGAATTAAGAGAAGGAACCCGATGGATTCTTGTTCACACACAAAGAATGTAATTCCAGCCGAATATCGTGCTTTAGAAGGAAGAAAGCATGTAAGTAGAAATTCATCTATTGCATCCCTTACTCCATACTTTGATGATACCACAAAACTAATCCGAGTCGGCGGAAGGTTAACTAATGCCAGAATCTCTACAGATACGAAGAATCAAATTTTAATTTCAAAAATTAATAGTAACTAAATTAATTTTAACCTATCTACATATTAAACACATGCACGCTTCACACAGAGCGGTGATAGCCATCTCAAGGCAACAGTATTGGATCTTAGGTGTAGGACACGCAGCTCGACAAGTAATTAACAGATGCATCATATGCTTTAGAGCCAAGTCCAAATTCATTAATCAGCTAATGGGAAATATGCCTTCAGAAAGGGTCAATTCAGCGAGACCTTTTCATCATTCTGGTGTCGACTTTTGCGGACCGATAAAAACTTACTACAACATAAGGGGTAAGACACCAACAAAATCTTATTTAGCTATTTTCGTTTGATTTTCTACTAAAGCCATACATCTAGAAGTAATAGGAGATTTGTCTTCTGAATCATTTATATACGCCTTAAAACGATTTATAGGAAGGCGAGGACTCTCCCATACAATATTTTGCGACAACGCAACAAATTTTGTTGGTGCTAAGAACAAATTAGTTGAGCCAACAAAAGCATTCAAGTAGATCACAAGCAGCAATCCGCACATATTGCCTTGAAGAAGGAATAAAGTGGAAAAATATACCACCACGTTCTCTTCATTTTGGTCGCCTCTGGGAGGCTGCCGTTAAATTAGCAAAGATGTATCTCCTTCTATATCTAGGTGAAGCATCATTGACATATGAGCAGTTGCTAACTGTGGTCATACAAATAGAAGCAAATTTGAACTCTCGACCGATGACACCATTATCATCCGATCCAAATGACCTGGAAGCTCCTACACCCGGACACTTCTTAATCGGAAGTCCTTTTTACAGCAATGGCAGAACCAGATATAACAAACTGCAAAATAAGCTGCTTAAATAAATTTCGGCAAATATAGCAGATACAACAGCACTTCTGGAAGAGGTGGTCAGCTGAGTATTTACACCTTCTACAGCAAGGACTCAAGTGGAAGACTGAAGCAAAAAGCCTTAAGCCTGACACTTTGGTACTTATCAAAGAAAATATTCTTCCAATGCGATGGAAATTGGGACGAGTTGTTGAGACCGTCATGGGAAGTGATGATAAGGTACGTGTAACGAATGTAAGAACTCAAACTGGAATATACCAACGGGCAATACATAATCTTTGCCCACTTTCAACAGATGAACAAGATAGTAATATCGAAACTCCAGTGCGAAGTACGAGATGTTTAAGACCAAGAAGCCGTAAAAAAAATTACATTACTTCCGGTGCTACTTGTGGTACTTATAATGATACCCACATTGTTATGTCAGATGGCATCGCAGGAGCAAATAAACACAAGAAACTAGATGATGGTGTTGGTTTATACTTTGAAAATGTTGGCAGAATCCGCACAACATATTGACAAGAGTTCGACGAGCTCAAAGATTATGTCAACAAACTGCAAGTGATATCCACAAAAGAGAGTACCTATCGAATGTATTACATGCCAATAACCACAATAACGAATTGCTCCACAGTTACCATGAAAAAAGGTATGAACGAACCATGATAGCAAGATCACCATTCGACATTGTGGGAACTTTTGCGCATAGCTTGTTTGGTATTCTTGACCAAGAAAGTGCCGACAAAATACAAACTCAAATCTACACTGCTTATAAGAATGAAGATCATTTGATTGAACTTTTTAGAAAACAAAGTTCAATTGCAGATGCAACATTAAATATTTTAATGCGTAATCAATGTCAAGTTCAAGATCAGTTTATGGCGTTAAATGACCATCTTCAAAGGACTATTGCAATCAATAATGAGAAGCAAAAGGCTAACGAGGTAAAACAGAATCTCGCTTTTTTAACTTTTTATCTAATTCTTGATCTCACAAATTTTGAGCACATACAAGAAATGCTGTTTTACGTTCTTCTGGATTTGGACCACGGAAATATAAATCCGCAAACTATAACCCCCTAGCAATTAAGTGAGCAGATTAAGCTTATCCTAAGTAATTTACCGTCGTATTTACTGTTACCAGAAGGTTCAGTCATTGACGTGTACAAAATGTCACCAGTGAAAGGTCGACGTTAAATGACTCTATTGTCTTTGAAATGTTATTACCGCTGATTGATGCCGAAGAATTTCAACTTTTTAATATTTTTACTGTTCCTATAATTTTCAGAAACAATACATTTATGGTAGAAACATCTGCAGAATTTATGGCTGTATCATTACCCAGAGATATATACGTCTTATTGAGTGATTTGGAGATGGGAGCATGCAAGCGAATATTGTCAACCAATTACATATGCACCCAAGTACACCCGACCATCATCCAGCAAGACAGATTTGTGAAATGGCTTTACGAAAAAAGAAAGATTCGAGTTTCAGAAAATGCACCTTAATGGCGATACCAACACAAAGTATTTGGAAAGGACTAAGATCTTCAAATAGTTGGATTTTCTCCAGTCCATTAAAAATGTCTGGATATTTGATTTGCGACAACAAAATTAACGCCGTTAATTTATTTGGTAACGGGGTTCTGGAATTCAAATCGCCTTGTGTTTTACAATTGCCCAACAGTTTCATCAAAGGTAAAATACATTATCAAAGTAAAACATCAAGATTCAAGATCAAGAAACAACAACAATGACATCGGAAACACAAATTGAAACAAGTACCATTGACCTGTCAGAGTTTGAGGCTGTAAAAACAAAGACCAAAGATATAGTAGATAAATCCAAGGCAATGCCTACCTGCACTGATATCAACTCACATGATTATAATCGGAAGCAGTCTTTTCCTGCTGGCATGCATGATTGGGATTATCGTCACTCTTTTTCCGCCCAAACGAAGATCAGAACCAATACCATTGCCAAGAAGTTTCGAGGTCAACATTTACAATTAAGTATATATAATAATAAGTCAAATTTAGAGAGTTAAGAACCTTCAAAAGGGGGGAGTATGTTCGAATTTCATTTTAGTTTATTTTATTTTTTACTATGCGTCAAAATGTATTATGTTCAAGTTATGTGCAACAATAATAATTTTTTACTTGTTAATTGAGTCAAGCGTGTGACCAGTTAAAAATTTTGTAGTTCACGCTTCTCGTGTTAAACTTTATATTTTGTCTGTTCTCACGCTTGGAATTTTATTGGATAGTTGCACTTATATTTTACTTCTCATGAAGACATGTATTTTGTGAAAAATAAATATCAGTTCTGTGCAAACCTTCAATTGAATAACTTGGTCTTTCATTTTGGATAACTCCTATTCTACAATTAATTATTGATTATAACAAAATCCTTATCTTCCCTTATGGTAAAGGTGATAACCAGTTCAAATATCAGCCAAATCGTCAAATGGTGAAACATGTCTATTACGGGCATTGATTGATCAAGGTTCTCAAATATCAATGATATCTGACGAAGCAATGCAGATACTCTCCTTGCCAAAGAAAAAAAAAAGTACAGAATTAACTGGACTCCCAGATGCAGCAATGGGTACATCAAAGTCAAGAGTGTATGTAGAGATAAGACCAAGATTTATGAGCAACAACAAAATGCAAGCAGAATTTTTGGTACTACTTTCCCTCATAAAACCACTAACTGCCGAATTCCTCGAATTTAATAAAAATGAGCGGGAAAATTATATTTTGGCAGACCCAAATCTAAATAAAAATTATCGTATTGACATTTTCATCGGTAGTGACTTGTATCTAAAGTTAATTGAAGAAGGAGTTAGGAAGCACAATTGTATCGTAGGACAGAATACGATGTTTGGGTGGATAGTTTCCGGCTAACTACACGAGAAACGACAATGTGGCAAAATCGTTTCAGCGGTCACTTCGTCGATGGATAAATTCTGAGAGATAGAAGATAGATAAAAAACGGCTCACAGTCGTTAAGACGATCTGTTATTTCTAGAGGGTAAGGCAGCTGAATAGGTCTTCGAAATGTTGATCCATTAGAAACTCGTACCTCGCATGCACTAACCCTTCCATCACGAACGGGAAACACATTTACAATTACGCCCAGATGCCAAAGTGTCTTAGGCAATGAACGATCTTCCATATGCACAACATCTCCAATAGCCAGGTCGTTTGATCTGTTATATTTGGACTTATGAAACGACATCAGTTGTTGCATATATTCTTTGTACCACCTGCGCTTGAAGCAAGATATAAACTGCAATCGTTCGTTCCATCGTTGACGTAAGACTTCTGACCCTTGACTTCTGTCATCTTCGGTTGAAAGATATTCATATTGTTTAGATCCCTGTGGTCCACGCAAAAGCTGATCAGGTGTGAGCGGTGATAAATCAAGAGGTTCATCTGCAACATATGTAAGACGCCTGTGATTGACCACATTTTCCACTTCGGTAAGAAATGTATATAATTGGTTGCTGTTCAAGGTCGCTTTTCCTACTGCTGCTTTCAATGTCGATTTTACAACACCCACCGTCCGTTCCCAGAAACCGCCCCACCAAGGAGCACGTTCAACTATGAATCGCCAGCGTATACGATGATCGGCCAAGAATCCTTTAAACATTTCATCAGTGAAACTCAGTTTGAACAACTCCTTGGAAGTTTTCTTGAATGTAGCTGCATTGTCCGATCAAATCACCCTTGGTACTCCTCTGCGAGCAATGAAGCGTCGTATACCCAATAAGCAACTTTCTGATGTGAGTTCGAGATGAACCGCTCTAATCGATAACATAATGTACACCTTACTCTTTTGTCCAGATTCATAAGTATACAGAAGTCCAGCAAAATCGAGTCCAGTGACATCAAACGGCGCAGAAAATGTGGCGTAATCTCTAGGTAATGGCGCAAATGGTTGTGTAGCGGGCATCGATCGAAGAACCTTGCAAATTGTACATATCTTCACCTCGGATAATGTCAACGGCTTTGGGATATTGCTCTTTTCCATCGTCTAAGATTTTATAAATTACTGCTCCTAATATGTTTGGGCTACTGGTAACACCAAATGTCACTCTAGTCATGCGATAGGCTTGTACTGAAAAATCTGTGAGCGTTACATTGAGATTAATCAATTCCTTGAACAAAAAAAAAATCTGTGGCTCTCTCGATCAGGTACAGCCAAAACTATTTGGATTAACGCCTTCTCATTATCAGCAGTCAATCCTATTTTCCCACAACGAAAATTAAGTAAAATCGTCAGCATATCAGGCAAAAGGTTATTGCCCACTTCAAGATGATCATTGAGTGAAATATGATTTGCTTCGTGTGCCGAAGCGTCAAAGACAATTCGTAGCTTGAAAGTGTCTTTGTCTTCCCGATATACTGGTCCATAAGGTATGTAGTACACACGACCCCTTCGTTCATCATCCGCCTCCACTCGTTTAGCCAAACCAGCCTTTATCATCTCCTGCATTGTTGCTTCATATCTTTTAGACTTGACCATGCTTTTAACTTCGGCACTAGGGAATGCATTCGATGAAGTGCCCCAATACGATTATCATGGAGCGATTCCTCTATATTTTTCCAAGGCAGTGATGCCTCGTACCGATCTGCAATCTTGCGAATAAGTAGCGCTGTACTTTGTGTTGTAATTTTATCGTTCGTAATCCCAATAGTTTCGAGTCGCCAAAATTGTTGAAGATCCTCACACGCACAAACATGCAAAGAAGTTACAGAAGAAAAATTCACCACAGCATCTGAGTTATTTGAAATGACAGGAGACTTCCCTTACAAGGTCCACCCAAGAACAGTGTTTATTGCTGTTAGCTCGTGTGTAATCCGTTTATGTTGTCCAGTTGCAAGGAACCAATAATTGTCTGCTCCTATTAAGATGCTGATTCCATTTTCAGCATGCAAATTATTGATACGAACATCTGCTAGCTTCAATTCTCTAAGCGTTTCAAGACTTTCGTCTGGAGCAGACAAAACATCGACACATATTTCGGGTATCTTATATTGATAACGTAACACAACTTGTACCTTATTACACTGGATGCTAGGTCTAAGTTCTTTGCTTCCGAATGGAATAATGTATATATTTTGAACTCCGATGATATCCAAATCAAGTTGACGTGCTACGCTAGATTTTACAAAAGACATTTGGATCCCGCCATCCAATACCATTCGATAGTACAATGATTTACAGCAATTTTTTTGGAAGCAAATGCGAATGTAGTTTGTAAGTAAATGTTGCTAGCTAGAGGTAATATCTTATGAGACTGTGTGGTGTACAATTTAATTGATTGCTGCGATCGAATTGATGACGTCGTAGTTTTATTTTGCGTTAATAGTGAAGCAGCTGTACTTTTCTTGACTGTAGATATAGATTGTGTATGCTTTGGATCACACATTGACTTTGGGTGTTGCCCGTTACAATTCTTGCACACAAGTTGAAATCGTTTTTTGAATGTCTTAGAATAGTGCCCCTTTCTACAACAGCGGTAACATCGTCCGTCTTCTTTTAGCATCTGTTTCTTTTTGAGTAAAGAAAAAGAGCTTTTGCAATCAGATGAATAATGATCAGAGGCTTTACAAAAAAAAACAATGACTGTTATTTATTCCTGCTGTGAATAACCCAACAGATGTTTTTGCCGGTTTTTGTGTGTGTGGTTGCACTCGAGTGGACCTTTGTTTCGCTTCTTGGGCCTTCTCGTGAGATTTAACTTCTCTTTTGATGAATTTCAATAAGTGTTTAACTTGCTTACCAATGTCTTTAGTGGACGAAACATCGGACTTCTTCGTTTGTATCCACCTATGGAGAGAAGTTATCAGACGAGTCATCGTAATACCTGTGCAAATCAACTCTCAATTCATTGGGTAAGCAACGAAGTACGACAGCTTTAAGCATGACGTAAAAATTTGATGATGGAATTCCGAGAGCAGCGAGTGATCGAGTGGATGTTAGGACGGAATTTTAAAGACATCTCAACCCTGTAGCATCAACTTTTGATTGAACTGGCAGAATGGATAACAAGCATTGCATGTTATAAGCGACAATTTTTTCCTTATTTCCTTACTCTTCTCTGAGAATGTTTATTGCCGTCTCATAATTAAGTTCGCTTGGTGTAAGACCTACCAAAGTATTCGCCACCTTACCGGCTTCGAGGTAGTTGAGCTTGTCAACGGTAGAAAGGGACAGATTATCATGCACAAGTGTTCGGTACTGTTCCCAAAACGGTATCAATTCTTTGTTGTCGCCTGAGAACATTTTTGGTTGCAGCTTTTGCAGTTTTACTGCTGGTATTTTACTTGGAGGCGAAATAGTAACGTTATGCGATGAAATATTGGCGGTTGCATCGTTGGAGGGACCACCAAAGGGTTGTTTTATTTTGTTTAAACGAATTTGCAGCCTTGCAATCGTTGATACCGCTCTGTCATCATATTCACCTATAGATTCTGCTTCTCGTTTGAAATCATGCGATTTTATTAAGGAACGAACATCGCCGTTTCCTTTGCGCAAGCTGTCATGCGCCGCTGTCAAATGATCTAAGAAAACGCTGAGCTCTTCCTCAATGCAATCTAAATCATATGATTCCGTGTCATCTTTTACTTGACTTATATTCGATTTAAGGTACTCGCCCGCACTATTAACAATCTTCTTTACTTGCCCCGACATGAAGCACGACTTGCCAAAACCATTATCGATCGCGATAGAACAAATCACGTGTTATTTCGCCCGTTTGTTTCATTCCAGGGTTTCGGCACCAATGTAAAAAGTGTTACCAAATTTACTTAAGATTCCCGATTAAAGAAAACACAGTCTAATATATTAAAGAAAAATAACAATTTGATTTATTGATGTATTAGAATATGTAATGGATTTAAGCAATAAGATTTAAGGCAAGAAAACAATTTTACTAGAATGAAAGTTAAAAGTGAAGTGCCCTCATGATTATGTAGATACCAAATGGTTGAAAGTTTTATAGAAATACCAATACAACTGTAATAAAAGCTTTCATTTTCAACATTACAAGAAGTCGCAAACCAATGCAAGGAGAAGGACATGATAATAAAGGAAATAATAAAGAAAGAATTTTACGTTGACGACTTAATGACAGGCGTAAACAACGAAGAGGAATGCAAATACTAATAAAGTGGTAGGTGAAATCTTCAAAACTTTGGCTTTCACTTACGAAAATGGTCTTCAAACAATCAACATTTGCTGACCGGGATAATTTCAAATGATAAGCACAAAATAATTGATAACAAAGAAGGCGACATCGTGAAAACATTTTGATTTCACTGGGATCCAGATCAAGACAAGTTCCGATTTCTAATAGATTCATCGTATATAAGGGTGTCAAAAAACAAAAGAAGTGAGCTATCAAATATTGCAAAATTATTTGATCCTATTGGATAGCTTGCTCCAGTCACGGTAAGAGCCAAATATTCATATAAAGATTATGGCAAACAAACTGACTGGGATGATGAACTTGAGGAAATCATGAAGACAGAATGGATGACCTTTTGTTCCGTCAACCACCGTTGACCTACAAACCCATCGTCACCGCTGACGATACATAAGCTACAGTAGTACTTGGTACCTGCCTCAACCTACCAGAAGAATATCGTATGGCGCACATCGCATTCCAACTCATTTCGTTGTCATCGAAATAAGACACATTTACTGCCACTGGCACCCATATATACATAGATATGCGGTATAGATAGCCACAGCAGAGCAGATACTTCTCTCCGTGCAGGCAAGCCGCGCTGCTACCTTCCTGTGCACAGCCAGCCACCGCATACCTAACCGAACGATCGTCACTTACTTGGCTGTGACGATAAGAGATACATTTATAATCACAATGTAGACAGCCACATATACCCGATGAGATTGGGTATACGATCATCCCATCTACGGCTACTGCATGGCAGATACACAGTCAGCATACCATGGGTATCAATAAGGCACTTGACTGTGTCCACTCATCGGCTAGAGTTTTGATATTGGATACTTTGTGTCGCCAATGGATCATTGCTACCGCCTGTTTATACTGGATAAACAGAGTGGCCCTATAAAAACTGAGTGGTTTATTTGGAAGTAAACAAAAGAGCTTCTACAGTGGCAAATCCTAGGATGTCACTTATACGGATTTTAACAATTGTTGCTGGCATCGGCACATTTTACTTTGTGTGTCGATGGGTATCGAAGGCATGGACCATTATTGGACTTCCTGCACCTCTGGGAATTTTGGTGACGGAGCAGTTCTAACTTGGATGGCATGGCTTGGTTGGAGATAGACTTGCACTTGGGCAGGCAGTTGAATTTTGGTTTTTTTTCTTTTTTTTTATAACTTTGCACGCGCTCAAGGGATTATGAATACCCTTTATATGTTTTAAACACAGCGCGGCATTCGGTGAAAGAAGAGAAAGAAGGATAGAAAGATGTGTGGCGCGACGTATTGAGATGGTGGTTGTTGTCTCAGATTTTATCTCCAGGGATGGCGGCTGAACTAATGCGGAGAAAATTACCGTGTCTTATTTATTTATGTCTCTTATAATTCGCATTATTTTATTTATTTCGTTGACATATTAATGAGTAGTTTACTCAATCACATGTTGTTAGTGTTATGCCTGAAGAGCATGTAATGAGTAACCCAGCAACTCATTTTATGACAATTTTTAGAATTGGTTTTTAATGGAATATAAGAAGACATAGACAACGGCAGGAATCGAGCATGCCACCACGAGGTTGACAGGCGAGCACACAACTATCGCGCCACGGCCACCCCCTAAATTATTAGACTTGGTCTATTTACGGCATACACTTTAATAAATAAATCAATTGTATTAACCTAAAATCTGTGTGGCATTTTCCTTGAAAAATTTTGGAGACAGTTTTCAGATTCTCGTCCCCCTGTGTTCGGAAGTAAATACCCGACACCTTTCAACAAAAATTACAAGAAATCAGAGCAGTTAAAATCCCGCGACATTTAATGATGATGCGGGTCCCATAGAAATACATGGATTTGCAGATGCAGCTGTCATATACGTTAAGACAAATATGTAAATTAAAATATTAACAGCCAAAACCAAGGTGGCAACCATCAAACATAAAAAAAACTCTTCCCAAATTAGAATTATGTGCAAATCAATTGCTTGCCAGATTACTCAACAAGATAAAAAATAATTTTCAAATGATACGAAATACTATGGGTGGAGTGATTCAACTATTACCTTGTGGTGGATAAAAACAATAAAAGTAAAGAAAGGTTTACACGAAGCAGAATATCTGACATCAAGAATCAACGAGTAGTAACACTCAAAACAAAACACGAAATCTACAAAAGGCAAATTCATAAATTGTGTCCCCTCGAGACAGAATCCGGAAGCAGCAATTCACACCAAACATGCCAGCTCAACCGTTTAAAAAGACATACTTTTGGATGTTGATATTTTTGTCATTAATTGCATTTGGACGGACAAAGAGTTTAGCAACCATTATGAACACAACACCTGGGAGGACAATTAAAAACTTAGACGAAAATGTGGGAATTTACACAGACCCAATTGAAAAATGGATGTCATGGCATCAAAGTGGAGACTTGTAGTTTACTACGATTTAGATTCACATTTTGAAGAAACCAACAATATTTCAAGTTACATAACTAAATTAGAAGACAAGTGTCCCAAAATGTTTTACGTAAGCGAGCAGTTCAATAACAGCAAACTTAAAGAGAAGATATGAATTACTGGCTGAAAATAACAAATTATTAATAACAACCAACAGGGTAAACGAGCTCCACTTGAATTTGTTGGTTCACTCTACCATATATTAATCGATATCATGGACAATGATGATAGAGAAACATTAGAAGAAAACACGACAAATCTTTTAGACAACCAACATGAACTGGATGGCTTAAACAAGAGGCAAACATCACTGGCAAATGCTACAATAAATGTTTTAAAGACAACGACAGAAGAAATGCGAAGTACGACTGTTCAAGCTCATAATGCATACAAAGTAGGCATGATATTTCAGTTAGCAGCAATGCAACTTGATACACTATTAAAGGAATGTAATGATGTGCAGATGCCAGCTATGAGCATCCTCTTTGATGTAAATAATCACCGTATGATTCCGATGTTAATAAAACCATCCCAACTACAGGAGCGGATACACAAGATTCGAAACAAAATCTCAGGGAAGTTTCGTTTATCTGGCACTAGTGCAAAAAAAGAATTGAAAGAAATATTTCGCCAAATGACAGCAAGGGAATTCATACTTGACCGGCGTTTAGTAATAGACGCGGAAATTCCACTACTTCACTCAGAAGCACCGGGCGTTTTTCGGATAATTAACGTGCCCATTCGTCAGGGACATATTATTGTGACACCAAAAGTATACACCGAAATACTTGTATTCAACTTCCAGTTAGACGCATACAATCTAGTGAGTCAAGCACAATTAAATCTCTGTGAAAAATACGAGGAAACCCACTATATTTGCCATGGTAATTGGCCATGGAACACTGCAGCTGATGGATCATGTGAGATATCACCGATAAAGATATCAAACAAAACATTCACCTTAAGGGCTTGGCCTTTCACCACATAAGCGGTCACAGCATATTAATGCTAAGTTCCATCTTGGTTATTATTTTAGTTTTTTTATGTAATACGGGGCATAATATTCAGAAAAAGAATCTTAGAACTTTCGGTTGGACCGCAACATGTTCAAACATGAACATGCATCATTTATCTATAGATAACCCCATTTGCACTGCATAGTAAATAAAGATAGCGCAGATTATCATAAACATGCACTGACGGTTATCTAAAGATAAGCAACATTCAATAAAAAAAATATAGATATGTACGAATAGAGATAATAGACGTAAAAAGTTCACACGTAAAATAGAATTGAAGGAAGATATGCTCAAATACATTTAGTATTCTTTTCGACTTTCAACCGAGGTTATACTCAAACAAAAAAAGCGATGCTTTTTTCGTTGGTCGACACCAAATCCCCGAACGAACAAAAAATTGAGAAGTTATTTAACTTTGGATGAAGTAGTGGATGCTTAGCCGCCATTTTTAATTGAAAAGAAAAGACCACTTCACTCTTACGCATGTTAAATAATGAATGTCATTATTGGTAAACAATAACAAGCACCACTTTTGTATAAAAAAAACAACGGTACAAAACTCGAATCTTATTGTTCTTTTTTCAATGATCTAAGTAGGTATGTATAATATACTTTCAACATTACAACTGGATCTTACAAATATATAGGGCACAAGCATACCAAATTTTAATTTTTTAAATTTTTAATTTAACTATATGCCTGTAAGACCACGGCACTAACTTGGCACAGTGGATTTGAGAACCAGGTATTGACTGTCTCATTTTAACCCATGGGCGGCATCCAATTAAAATTGGAGTTATAGAAAAGAATGCGCCTAGCATGGGGATCGAACACACACGTCCTAGTTAGCAATCAAGCACTTTATCCACTGCGCCATTGCCACCCATTAAGAAAGTATATACATATATATATATATATATATATTATAATATAATTCTCGTGTCACGTTCATGTGTTCGATGAACTCCGAAACTATCTAACCTAAGATTGGTTGGTTTGTCATACTTAATACTTAAAACTAACAGTTCTTGGCATACAATTTTTGTTCCGCCTTGATTATATCGAAAATGGCTCTAACGATTTTAATAAAAAAAAAGTGTGTGCACAATTTTAGGTATAGTCTACATTTTGGTCAAATATTTTGTCTACATATTTTCTTATTAACGGTACCTCCATACAACAATTGTTTTATTTTCGACTTTGTCATAAACGGAAATTTGTATGTCCTTTGAATTATAAATAATACGGCATACCAAAATTTTCGAAAAATATTTTTTGGTATTTTTGAAAAAAAAAATTGCCAGTGGCAAAACACTGGTGCTTAAGTGGTTAAAATACCTGCTGGTCTCTAAAAAAACATTTTTTCTCAAGTAAAAAGTCATATAAATATTACAAAAATAAATCACAATCGTTAAATAATACCCGTTGAATTAAGAAGAATCTGTAAGCAATAACAAACGCCTACTTTCGGCTATTTCACCCGAAAAAATAGAAATACCTGACTCCAAAAAGGGAAAAAGCACATCCGAGCTCGTAAATACATGACTCGCAAAGATCTTGAAGATTTAATTGACTTTAAGCAACAACATCTAGCTACAAAATCAGATATTGAGGAGGTGCGACTAGATGTAAACGCTTTAAAAAGTGAAAATGATGCTCTAAGAGGATTTGTGTATTCCCTTCAAACGAAGGTGGGTGCCATGGAAATAGAAATTGAACGAATGCAAATTCAAAATACCGAACAAAATTTGCTATTCCACCTAGGGTACAACCAACAGGCCGATCAAAGTGGAGGAAATATGTACTAAACTGTCAAATAATCAGGCAAACAAAATGTTATTGAAGAAACAAAAGAAGTAAAATCATGGAATTTGAAATACAAAAACTTTATTGTTAAACTTAAAACAAAGAAAACTCTGGTCAATATATTAAAAAAATACTGGAACACTAAAAAATTCAATGATCTCGGTGCAAAATGATTACCCGCGAACCATCAGAGTACGAAGAAATCATCTACTGCACGTACGCAAATTGATAAAATGCGAGAAAAAGAATGGTAAAGTTGCCGTAAAAGAGGATACACTGGATTGAATTTCATAAACCTGGGACGATTCTATCAGCCTAAAAAGTCATGCCACTGAGTCATGCTGACTCTCACAATAATAATTATGCATGCATTGAGTTCCGGATTCCCGCCATACTTAACCTCCCTTTTTTTTAAAGAATGCTTATACATTGTTAGTGTCAATGGATGAGCAGTCTTTCACATTTTGTTGGTGCCCATTTGCTTTGTATACATTTTGTGTTCATTAAATTTGAATAAATTTATAGTTACTTAATTTGTAAAATGATATGCATTTCATTATTAAATTATATGTAGTATTTTTTGAATCTTAATATCTACAGAAATTTAAACTCTATGTATTATGTGTATTGAACAAGATTTTAGTCTATAGGTTTTAGCCTGTTTTTGTGTATTACAATATTTTTACTTTTTTTTTGTTTTCTTAATTTGTCATTGTTCATGTTGTTAGGTGCTAAACTATAATTATTGTTCTTATCTATGCTTTCTACTCTAAATGGGCCCTTGTATCTACTATCTAATTTATGACCTGTGTCATCTTTTACTAACACTAGATCTCCTATGCTAATTTCCGTAGATTGTATTTTCCTATCGTACATTGTTTTCTGTTTTTCTTTTCTTTTCAATATGTACTCTTTGGCCCTTTGTTGCACTACTTGTAGTCGGTATTTTAATTCTTTGTCATACGCATCGTAGTTATGAGAGGCGTAATTTCATTCTGTTTGAGGAAGTCAAATGTATGTGGTGTTTTCTAGAAAACAAGTTCAAAAGGACAGTAACCATGTATAGAAATAATATTTTAACATGTCAAACGGGAAATGTGACGGAGATTCTGCAACAGCTGCTAAACATAAACAACGACGTGACAGCTGCTACAGGTGCATCGACAGGTGGTGCCAATCTCGACCATCCAAATAGAAGGTACAACAGAGAACATCAAACTATTGAGGGAGTGTTCACACCGAACTTTTAGTCTTAGCGCCGTCTGCCAAAATAATTTTAATGTTAGTAATTTCAAGAAAACTTTAAAAATTTTGTCCTATAATGTATCAGGTTTAGCAAATAAGGATTTATATATAGATTTTTATAATTTTGTTAACAGACATGATTTTATTTTTATGTATGAAACTTTTTTGACTGAAAAGAGCTTCAGTTTCTATGAGGTAAAATTTAAAAACTACAAGTTTATTTGGTTACCTGCTATTAGAATTAATTCAAGAGGGAGAGCGAGCGGCGGATGCCTTTTTGGATATAAAAGAAACCTGCAATGTATAGATTGTCTATTTAAAATTAAAAAAAGGACTTAATGTGTTGGACTTACAATTCGATAACTTAAACTTCAGGCTAATTCCAATTTACATCAACTGCAACAACTGCGAACGAGATTTTGAACAGCTTCATGAGGTTGTAATGTGTGAAGATATGACAAATACGTTGATTATAGGTGACTGCAATGCTAGAATCGGGATTAGTTAATTTGGTAGCAGGGATAAATCGCAAATCGAAAGATACCATCTGCAACGCAAAGGGATATAAGATTCTTAACCTTTGCAATACTTTTGAGCTACGCATTCTAAACGGTACAAGTTCGTCTGATGAGGATGGTAGCTATACTTTCGTCGGTCGGCAAGGATCTTCAGTAATCGATTTAAGTCTTATTGGAGGAGATTGGAATTCGTACGTGAAAGATCTTGAAGTCGTACAAGAAGCATATTCTGACCATTTGCCAGTTGTAGTGACATTTGAGATGGAAACGGTTTGTAATGCTGATAATAGGGAAATGAAGCTTCTACCGCAACTTAAATGGAAACCAAAACGTAAAACTATTTATAGGCGGAACCCGGATGCTAATTTGAGTTCGCAACATAGTTTAGACTTTGAGCAACTAGTGGAAGTGATTAAGCTGTCGTACCCATCGCCTTGTAATGACGTATCTATTCACCCGAGCTTTCAAGAACCTTGGTTTGATAGGGACTGCGAGAAAGCAAGAAAGTTATGTTTCAAATGGATTAAAGTTTTCCGAAGTTCAAATGACGAGACATATAGAATCAGCTACATCCAGGCAAATATAGATTATCAAAAAATATGTGGTGAAAAGAAGAGAGTCTACTACGAAGCAAAAGATTTGAGCTTATCAAAATGTAGAAACGCAACTGATTTTTGGAGGACTCTGAGGAATATAAACAACGTGGTACACACAATTAGTTCAAAGCTAAGCCCCGATGTGTTACGAGTGCACTTCATCAACTTGCTCAATCCTGAGGTTTCGTCTAACAACAATATACAATATGCAGCTCCAGCTTATTATAATGACATTTTAGATTCAGTTATTACGGTTTGCGAGGTTGGAGAAGCACTCAAATCGCTAAAAGACGGCAAAGCTCCAGGATCAGATTCTATAAAAATGGATCATTGGAACTTATTAAAGTCATCTCTTTGCATTTTTAATAAAGTATTAGATTCTGGTGTTATCCTAAGGATTTTAAAGATGCCCTGATCTTCCCTATTTATAAGAAAGGAGACAAAACAGACCCAGGAAACTACCGCGGCATCTCGTTTCTCAATTCATCATATAAAATCTTTACAACGATTTTGCAGAAAAGGCTCACTTCGTTAATCGATTCAAATCATCTGCTCAAAGAATATCAAGCAGGCTTTAGAACTGGATACTCCACAGTCGACCATATTTTTGTACTAAAAACATTGCCGATTCATTTCTGATGAGAAACAAGAAACTATATACCTTTTTCGTGGACTTCAAGGCAGCGTTTGATACTGTGAACCGAAGATCGTTGCTATATAAGCTTTTCGAGATGGGAATGTCCAGAAAATTCGGAATGGTAATCCAAAACTTGTACGATGATACTTCGGCAGCTGTTTGGAATGGTGATGGAGTATCGGAGTCCTTTCCAACTAAATTTGGTGTAAGACAAGGATGTACGTTGAGTCCAACTTTGTTCTCATTATTCATTGATGACATAACGGATTTCTTACCACGAGGTATACAATATGCGGGTGTTGATGTAAAAGCGCTATTGTTCGCTGATGATATTGTCCTGTTAGCTTATTCACCGAATGCATTGCAGCTTATGATAAATAGGCTTTCGGACTACTGCTGCAGGTGGAATCTGGAGGTCAATCTTTCTAAATCCAAGGTTATGATTTTCAAGAATGGTGGTGGTAAGCTTTGCAGTGATGGACAATGCGTTTTTAACGGGGAGAGAGTTGAAGTGGTTAAAGAGTATAAATACCTTGGTGTCATTTTAATGCAAGGTTTGAATATGGAAAAGCACCTTAAAGAGAAACTAGCGAAGGCCAAAACTGCTATCATCTCAACATGGCGAAGGTGTTTTACAAACAAAAATATAGCTCACAGAAGTAAACTCAAAATCTTCGAGGTAGCGGCAGAATCTACCTTGTTGTACGCGGCGCAAGTTTGGGGTGGAAAACAATATGATACAGTTGAGAAACTACAGAGCTATGATTTTCATCTCCCACCCAACACGCCTAATTATGCAATAATGGTGGAAACTGGTTTGTCTCCGCTCTTCATTAAATCGTTAAAGCTTCAGGTGGACTACATTCTTAAAGCGATGAAGATGACAAATGAAAGAATACCAAAGAAACCCGCATTAAAAACAATAAGAGCCAGAAGCGTTGGTATGGGGAGTGGTTAGAGCTGGCAAACTCGTGTGGAATGGAGCTTAATCTTGATGTGGAGCAACAAGCGACTTGGAAACCATTACTGTATAAGCTTATCGAAAATTTGGACTTACAAGCCAGAGGGAATTGTCTAAGTTAGGCCTCAATTTCTGTACACAGGACAATATACAGTTCACTCAATCATAATTTCAACAACTGTAATTATTTTCGAGATGAATATAGTGTGCAACAGATTTCGATGATGGTAAGACTGCGAGTTGAACTTCTTAGCTTGAACTACATTCTGCACAGAGATGACATTCCAATTTTGTACATCATCTGCAATATGCGAGAGAGAGAAGATGTAATTCACTTCATAGGACGATGCCCAACGTTACGAGAAACTAGAAGATACTATTTCGGAAATGATTTCTTAGCAGAGGACCAAGTAAAGTCAATTTTAAACCAAATGAATGTCAGCCAAATATATAGCGTTGAAATACAGAGATAGAATTTTAAATGAAAGTTTCTAAATGTTTAATATTTATAAAATTATGAGCCTTATTTTTAGTCAATCGGCAGACGGCACAGCCATGCTTTATTGTAAAACTGTAATTTTTTTAATAATAAAAAAAAATACTGTGCATTTGTGTGTGACAGTTACCATGTATGGTTGATGGTGTCGTGTTGTAACTAGCAAAAATATTTGAGATATTCATCCCAATCGCTTTTGTCAACAGATATGTAGGAGCGTATATATTCATTGAATGTACGATGGCTACGCTCATTTGTTCCCAGTGTTTGATGATGATATGGTGTTAAAATTTTGTGTTCAACTTGCTCTTGTTATTGTTTTGGCGTGCTTGGTCGGTATTGTTGCTGCAATTAAATACTTTGTCATATCACATATGATGGTGAATGCGTACTCATTCCCATTAAAAGACTTTAGGAGAGGACCTATTGTATCTATTTGAACCGTTTCGAATGTTTTTCTTGGTGTTTCTGTGATAACCATTGGTTCTCTAATGTGTCTATTTGTGTTGTTCTTTTTGCATTGTGTACAATCGTTAACATAATTTTTTATATCTTTTTTCACATTTTTCCAGGAGAAATGTTGCCTTATTTTGTTAGTAGTACGAACGATTCCAGGGTAGCTTCCCCGAATTGGATCGTCATGGTACTGCCTAATAATTTCGTTGATTTTTCAACATTTGTCACCTGCGTTAATTCCGGAGTTAACGCTATTTCTATTCCTTTGAGAACTTGGGTACACTTTTCTTTAAATCCATCTACTCGAGTATATTTAAACAATTTGTCTCCTAAAGACAACTGTATTTTTACAAGTCCTAATTTGCCGGCATCTTTCATAAGCCTGACAAAGAATTGTCCTAAGTTAATTTTCGTCTCAACAATCAGGTTGCTTGTCCATATAGCTGCAAATCCTTTTTCCTTTTTTGATGTACATTTTCGAAAAATCAAAAATGAACTGAGCATGCTTTCTAACTTCATATTTATTTAGCGCTTCGTAAATTTTGAGGTTCTCATGGTGACTTATGTCATTTGCAACAATGTAAGGATTATGTTTTTTCATTGCTCTTGTTGTTACTTTGTATACTTTAGTAGATTCTACCGCAAATTGCTTTAAATCTGTAATATTTATTCGGGATAGTGCGTCCGCTATGAAATTTTCTTTTCCAGCTATGTATTCCACTTCAAAGTCATATTCTTCAGGGTCTAATCTTATTCGCATTAGTTAAGAAGATTTGTTTCTGATAGGAAAGATAGGTTAAGGGCCTGTGGTCTGTTTTGGCGAAAGATTTTCTTCCGTAGACATATGGTATAAAAAAGGTTATGGCCCAATGTATGGCTGCTAGTTCTTTCTCTATTGTGGCTTTATTAATTTCTCCTTTGGTGAATGCTCTTGAACTGTAGGCTATTGGTAATTGCTTGTCTTTATATTTTCGACTAAGCACTGCGCCACAAGCGAAACCGCTTGCGTCTGTTATGATATAACATTCTTTGCTAAAATCAGGGTTTTGGAGTATTTATGGACAGATTAGAAATTTTTTTTAATATTGAAAGGCGTTAGTGCATTCCTCAGTCCAGTTAAATGGAAATTTTTTCCTGCACAACCTTGTTAAAACCCTGGAGTGTTCAGCGATGTATTAGTTGTTATGGGCTCTGTTTCTAATGCGAAAAAATCCACGTATTTTGAACACAATTTGTTCAATTCTTTAAAAGCAAATTTTGGGAAATGTTGCCTAAGCTTATTTAATTTTTCTTCACTACTACCCGTTGCTTGAATCGAATGGATAATATTGTAGTCATTAAGACTTTCTGTTTTCACCTTAATATTCTGTATTGTCATATTTTCATTCGAAGTGTTGGTAATTTTTACAAATGGTTGATTTTTTTGAAGTAATTGTCTTAGCTATATACACACCGGTCTTTATCTCCTGATGAGGAATAAAAATTTCTTCCTCTGTTGATTATATATGCAATAAGTCGAATGACTTCACATCTAGCGGGAATAGAAACTGTGTTTACTTTGAAAGAATTTGACAAGGGGATTGCTATAACCTTGTGGTAATCTTTCGATCTAATTATAAGCCCATCTTGGTTTGTTTGATAATCTAAAACACAATTATATTTCTTTAAAAAATCTAGACCTAAAATACCGGAACATGGTATGGGGAAGTTGTCTTCAACCACATGGAAATCATGTCGAACAAGCAAATCCTCCAATATTAGATCCGCACTCACAATGCCTATTTTTTTTTTTTTTTTTTTTTATAACTTTTGCACGCGCTCAAGGGATTATGAATTCCCTTTATATGTTTTTCTTAACACAGCGCGGGCATCCGGTGGAAGCAGAGAAAGAAGGATAGGAAAGATGTGTGGCGCGATGTTGTGAGACTAGTGTTCGTTGTTGTCTCAGATTTATCTCCAGGGATGGCGGCTGAACAAATGCGGAGAGAATTACTGTGTCTTATTTATTTATGTCCCTTAGAATTCGCATTATTTTATTTATTTTGGTGTCATATTTTTTATGGGTATGCTAGTTTACTGCGTCACATGTTGTTAGTGTTATGCCTAAACAACATGTAATGAGCAAAGCAGCAACTTATTTTATGACAATTTTAGAATTAGTTTTTAATGGAATATAAGAAGACATAGACAACGGCAGGAATCGAACCTGCAACCACGAGGTTGACAGGCAAGCACACACCTATCGCGACACGGCCACCCCCAAAAAAATATATGGTACTAACTGTACCATGACCAATGCCGTTTCAAACATTTTGATTTATTTGGTCCTTTTTAAAAATAGATATGTCTGCACCTGTATCTACTAGGAACGTTGAGACTAAATTATTTAATATAGACCTTGAAGATATATAACTAATGCGATGTAAATTAAATACATACACTTTTTAAAAGCACTATCTATTCTTGTTCTTGAAGTGGAGTTTGCTGGTTTTTCTGCTGAGTTATATTTATAATATTTCTTTGATTACGTTGACCTCCAAACCTCTGGCCATTTTGGCTAAAATTACTTTTGGACTTATTAGAACTGTAGTCGTCTCTGCTATGGTTTGGTCTGAATCTACATCTATTGTTACATTGGCTATAATTTCCATGGTAACTACCTCGATTCCGGTTTATATATAGTATTATATTAGGTTTACCAGATGCATCAGTGCAACTATTAGTAAATTTTGATATGGCGTCAGTCATTGTAATAAATGTACCAGCTTGCATGATTAGTTTAACAATGTCCACTGAACAGTTCTTGCACATTGCTTTTACTGCCGTCTGTGTAGCATATTTTGTACCAATTCAGTTGTTAAGCCATCAGAAATGTATGCTCCTTCTAGTGATTTTGTTAATTTTTCTATCTCACTAGTGTATTGGTTTGCGGTCTTATTACGTTGTTGTATATTCATGATTTTGGCAATCAGAACTTCAACTGATTCACCTTGTACCTTAGTTTTAAGCCTATCTTTAATTTGTTGTAGCGTCTGCTCATTGTTAATCAAGTTTCTAGCCGTTCCCTTAAGCTTAGTTTTCAGTATCAAAACCACGGTAGCTTCTCTTTACTCTGTTCGAGGATATCTATTGCATCTAAAAAACGTTTTAAATTTTCTACACTACCATCGAACTCTGGAAGAATTGATGAGGCTAACTTTATGAATTCTACTGCTGTTATTATTTTGGTTTCTTTTATATTTTTTTTAAACTGATGTTTCTCTACACTATGATAACCACTTAATAAATAGTCTGTGTCTTCTTCCTTTTCTAACTCAGAATCGTATTCTATTAAGTATAATTCTTCAAATTTAATTTGTATGTCTTCGGCGTAGGTAGAAGGTACTTCTGCTTCTATGTTATGCTTTCCTAACGCGGCTATCAACTTACCTCTAACACTAAGAAAAAATTCCTTGTCCCTGTTCTTTACTGTACCTATTTCTACAGGTAGATTTCGTAAAATTTCAGCTATCCCTTTTAAAGCTGCTAACATTGCTATGCAGTTTTTGATAATCGTTTCCCTACGAATGGGAACACTCTTGTTAATACATTTATAAGCCATATCTGCGTCTGCTTTTCTAGCTACTAAATCCGTAAGTATCTGGCCAATAGTAACGGGACAGGGATGGCATGGAGGATGACGATAATAATATTATTGAGTACTTAAGAGTGTTAGCGTACAATTTTGGCAGCCCTAATAACAAATTTTTTTACCCAGCTTTTTTAATATATTTATTAGAATTGGAGTTTATTTTTTTATTCGAAACCCATTTATTGGAAGATAAGAGTAAGGTCTTTGAAAAATAATCCCCATCATTTAAATGTTTTTGGACACCGGCAGAAAAAACAGGACGGTACACTTATCGCAATCAAAAATAATATTCTTTCAAAATGTGGAGTAAAATTGAGGAAAATATTGGTTGCATTGTAATGAAAAATAAGAACAAAACGCTTTATATCAGACCAATTTATATAAATTGCAATAACTGGCAGGAGGAATACGATACATTTTATGACTTTTTATGTTCGCTTAAATCGCACAATATAATGATAGTTGGCGACTTAAATGCGCGAACCGGGGATCGTGAAGCAGAAAATACATTTGGCTATCAAAACGAAAAAGCAAAGATGTTAAAGTAAATATTGAAGGAAAACGTTCTCTGTAATGAGTTTGGCTTATGTATATTAAATGGCGGCACAAAAGGAGATAGAACAGGTGAATTCTTTTTTGTTGGAAAGCAGGGAAGCTCTGTGGTTGATAAAAGTCTAATTGATGGAGAGTGGTTCTGTATAGTAAAACATTTTGCAGTAGGAGATATCACATATTTATTTATTTATTCAGAGAATAGGCAAAACTAGTGTTTTAGCTACCATTTTTCGAGTATTAAGAGGAGTAAAATGCTGAGATGCCCATAACATTCTGAGAACACCATAAACTTTCTCAATAACAGAGTTTATGTGAGAATTCCAAGTCAAGGTTGTATTGAAAATAACACCAGCACAAGGTTCTTAGCATTCTCAACATAATCTATAGTGGTATTGTTGAGTTTTACAGAAGAGAAGTAACTCATGTCGAGGACATTTCTGGAAATAACGATATACTTAGATTTTGATGGATCGATACATGGTTCGTTTTTTTTGCACCGAAAGATGCTGGAGGTCTAAGTTTAACAAATAAATACAATTTTCTATGAGTCCAAGCGCACAACTCTTAAGCAATTGCAGATCATCCGCATACAGGTGTCCACAGCAACGATCCAAAGAATGCGGAATGTCATTAATATATAGGGTAAACAGCAGTGGACAAAGGATGGATTCTTGCGGAACTCCTCGCGTAAGCGAGACAAGGTCATAATATTTGTTGTTAAGAAAAACTGTCATTTAAGTAAGAAAAAAAGTAATTAAATAGCAGAGAAAGAGAATTTATAAAGTCTATATAGCTTGTTTAAAAGAATTGTATGGCTTATATTGTCAAATGCTTTAGAGAAATCTAAAAGTATTATAAATGACACATTATCTCTATGAAGTGCTTCTCTAACATCCTCCACAACATTTATAAGAGCAGTCATACAATTATGTTTACTGCGAAACCCTGTATGGTTTGGAATCAAGATGTTATGTCTCTTAACACGTTGAATGCCCACGTGCAAGTCAAAAATTATTACTAAAGTGCCAAATGTGTTTTCCTGAGATAAAGTGTATTTTAGTGTATGATTTATGTGTTTGATTGTTCTTTTATTGATATTGTGCCGTTTATTCAGTGTTTTTGGAAAATGACCACCGGTGGGTCATGTGGCACTTAGGCAATATATTGATGTGTACAGTGTCACATGACCCACCGGTGGTGATACTGTTTTATTTTGTGCAAATTTTTATTTGTTTAACGATTTGTAGATATAATTCGTGTAAATAGATCCTAGAAAATGTTATGGTTTTTCTTCTGTTAACGCAGCTTCAGATGAAGAAAACGATGCTGAGTTTGAAGAATCGGACTCAGATGATGAGAACAAGCCATCTGATTCTGCTGAAACATCTAGCGATTCCAACGCAATGGAACCTGATTCTGATGAAGAGGAACAGGAGGAACAGGGGGAACAGGAGGTGTCTATAGCTGATATTTGGACGACTATTGATGGAATATCTTTAAAAAAAATTGATTTTGAGGAAACTTCAGATGCTGTTTTCGATTTCAGTGCTACAAAGGAATCCTATGATTTTTTTAGTTTCATGGTGACGCAAGAAGTTTATGAGCTGATAGTTAATAATACAAATCAAAACGCTCAAAATACTTTGGCCAACAGAACAATAACGCGCAATTCCCGACTGAAGAGATGGGTTGATACTGACGTCAGTGAAATAAAAACGTTCCTGGCGCTTTTTATTTATATGGGTATCGTAAAATATCCGTCTATAAAGGATTATTGGAACAAGGACCCATTTTACAAAAATTTATTTGACCCCCAAGTTATGTCCCGAAACCGCTTTTAAATCATCCTACGATTTATCCACTTTTCCGACAGTTCGACGTTGGTAATAATCGTCTGGGTAAAGTCAGTGGCCTTCTGGATATATTGGAAAAGAATTTTGTAAAATCTCGAACACCTGGTGAGGTTCTAGCCGTGGGCGAATCGATGATACCCTGGCGCGAAAGGCTTCAGTTTTGGCAATATAATCCCGGTAAGTCGCACAAATACTGGGTCCAAATTTACAAATTATGCGACCCTACTGGTTACACCTTTACAAGTTCTGTTTATGCTGGGAAAAATAACGGTTGCAATCAAAGAGGTCTAGCATCGGCATCAACATCACATAGTACCCAAATAGTAGTAGATTTAGCGGAGTGCTATCTGGACAAGGGCAGAACTATAGCGACTGACAACTTTTATACTTCTGTCAGTTAAGCAAGAACTCTACTTGCCCGTAAGACACATTTGATTGGAACCCTGTGTACAAATCGAAACGGAAATCCGATGGACATAACAACGGCGAAGCTAAAGAAAGGAAATATTATCGGACGGTAAAATACATCTGTAGTAGTAGCTAAGTGGAGAGATAAGAGGGAAGTTCTGATGCTGAGACAAAGCATGACCTTGAGGTAATAGCTGCCGGAAAAAGGAACCGAAATAATGAAGCCATAAAAAAACTAAAATTAATAGTCGACTATAACCACGCCGAACAAGGCATAGACATCTCGGACCAAATGGCGTGCTATTTCTCTCCGTTGAGGACAACAATAAGGTGGTACCACAAAATTGCCTTCGAATATTTGTTGTCAACGTCTGTAGTTAATGCGTTGGTAATTTACAAAGAAAAAACAAAAAAGAACATACAAATCGTCGAATTTCGGAAATCGATTTGCGCAGCATTATGTTACCAAAGAATTGGCTCCACCCGCGTGGAACCCCAACGTTCTTCTTCTCATGCCCTGGAATAATTCGAAACAAGAGACCGAAGCAATCGTAAGCTCAGAAAACGTTGTTCGAACTGCTACGAGGAGTTTTCAAAAATAATGAAATGGAATAAGCAGGAAAAAAAGCCAAAAAAGTTTCAACTTTTTGCAATACAGGAAGGAAAACCAGTACTTTGCTTGGAATACTTCAAAAATAATTAATTTTTATTTATTTTTATAACTTATATATTGTTTCTAGGAATTAAAGTATTTATTTTGTTATTTTTTGGATGAAAGTCAACGAACTTCAGTTATTTATGAATTGTTTTTACCATTTTTTTTAAATAAAACTGCCAATAACATTCAAAATTTTTACGACATCGGACTTTTTTGTTCTTACAGTGACTTTTAACTAGGTCGCAGAAAGAAAAAAAAATGTTTTACTCCTGAACCATTGAAATAATTTCTGAAAAAAATTAGAGCATGAACCACCGGTGGTACATGTGGCCTCATGGGAATAATTTTCATGACCCACCAGTGGGTCATGTGGCATTCAACGTGTTTTAACGTGGGAATGAATTTGCCTTTGCATTATTCTCTCCAAGACTTTCGAAAAAATGGTAATATGGATATGGGTCTGAATTCTTCCCTACTGCCACCTTTTTGAACAGGAATCACCTTAGCCAGCTTCCACAACTTAGGAAAAACCCCCGTTGTTAAAATGCAACTAAATAAGAGTGTGATAAATGGAAGAATTAAAGGTTAGATGAGCATTATAAACATTGGGTGGATGTCATCGAGGCCGACTGCTTTTGATTTTAAGGACAAAAAACATTCACGAACATCTGTACTTTCAACGTTAGAAAATTCAAAAGTGTATTCATCGGAAGAACGTTCATTTATAAGTAGAAATTCGGCTTGCTCTAATTCAGCAGTTACATTCATAGGTATTTTAACAAAACTCTTGTTTATTTCATTATGATCTGAGTCACAATCAGAGGTTAGCTTTCGCTTACTTACACCCAGTTCAGGAAGATAATTCCGTAGTTTTTTACCACCAATAGAAGGATCAAGTCGATTACTGAAAAGTTTAGCCTTGTTTGAGCGTATTTTGCCAACAACTTCATTACGAATGACTCGGAAGCAACTACGATGCTCATCAAGTTTAAAACATTTCTATCTAGATTATGCTTGATTCCTTTGATTTATTAAAAAAAGTATCTCGGGCGTAAACCAAGACCGCGAGCTATTGGTGATAATTTTAGACTTTAAAGGAACATATCTTTTGAAAAGAAATTCAAGGTTTGAGTTTAAGAATTCAATCTGATCATTAGCAGAGTGCATACCATATACTTGCTCACACTGAATTGTTCTTATGCTTTCCTCAAGTCCGTTTTTGTTAATGTTCTTGAAGTCCATAAATTAAATTGTGGACGAGGGAATGGGAGCATTGAAGTTAAACGTAAGATAAATTAAATCGTGGTTGGAGAATGCCGGCGCAGAAAGTTGGCCATAGAATAAGACTTTATCAATATCACTCACAAAATAAACGTCAAGGAGTGTGCCAGAAAGATTACCAAAATGAGTTGGTTCAGACTGATTGATAGGCAGGAGATTAAATGTACTCATATTACTTACAAGCGAATTTTCAGCCAACAAATTGCAATTAATGTCTCCGCAAATAACTACATTTGTGAAAGTAATTGCTTTCTCCCATCAATGCGAAAAATGGATTTTAAACTCAAATTACTCGTACTATTAGGCCTATATACAGTCCCCAATAGTAATTTCGTATCTCCGCTTACAAGTTCCACAAATAAATATTCGATAACACTTTCAGAATTCGATGAACAAACTTCCTTCTTTAAAATACATTGCCATACCCCCACCACGACGCGACGTTGCCTATCAGCACGAAGTTATCTATATCCCTTTAAAGCAAAGATGCTATTAGGAAAACTTTCGTGAAACCAGATTTCCGAAATACATATGACGTCTGTCTTTGATCCTTCAAATAAACACCTAAACTCATATTTCTTAGGGAGCAAAATTTGAGCATTAATATGGCAAATCTGAAACCCCTCGCGAATATTACCAAACACTCTCAACATAGGCAGTGTTGAACTACCATCCACATCTGTTGAAGAATCGACATGAGCAGCAATTAAAGCTTTAATTGAATATAGAGCGTATGAATTGGAAAATGTAATTAAATTCGAATATATTTAAAAGAAATAAAATCGATCGTCTTATAATTATTACAGAAACAAAAATTATTATTGATTTTTTTATGCAACTAGGAAGGGAATAAAATAAAATAAAAGTGATGATAAATCAAAAAAAAAGTAATTGAAGATGTTTAATAACAGAATATTGAAAAAAAAAGTTTATATATAAAAATGATGATCTCTTTAATCTTGACTTCGTACATCAGTCGTGGCAACCCTGTCCAAGTCACCAATTTCATCTATTAATGCAGGTTCCTCAACCTCAAATTGTTTGACATATACAAGTCCTCAAGGTAAAACAGATGATAGTTGTTTGTTTTTCTTTAATCTAAGCGCAGCTTGCAGCAAATGACGTTTATTTTTGTTGATAGATTACCGTAGGAAAATAGTGACGTCAGAATTTATACCAACATCTTTCAAAGAGAGCTGTCTCTTATTTTGTTTACAAAACACCGCGTTAGATTTAAGAACGTTGTTCCTATCAGATGGTGAATTAAATTTAATTATTATGGCGGGGACTTTTTGTTTTGTGGGCGCGTGCGAAATATTTTTGAAATGACTGGCTCGGTAGAAAATCCAAGTGAAGTGATTAAGTGTTTATAAATACAACTCAACAGTTCGGTCTCATTAAAAGGTATACCACTTAAAACCGCATCACATGCTACCTCTTTATTGTCGCGAATTGTTGCGAGTCAGGGTTTCCACAGGGGTATGTCTTCAAAGGATGGGCGGTTCTTCAACCTAGTTAATATGATCTATATCATAAGTATAGTAAGGTAAGTAAGGTAATTCAAGTATAGTCAAGTAAATTTTGTAGAGTAGGTGCAAGTAGGTATCATTACGTAGGTATATAACGTAAGTTTAGTTAGGCAAATTTAGTAAATTAGGTATAGTAAGGTAAGTACAAAAAAGTACGTCTAATAAAGTTAGTGTAGTAGGGTAAGTACCGTAAGGTAGGTATAGAAATATAAGTAAATATAGTAAATTCAGTATAGTAAAGTGAGTATAGTCCTAGCTACGTTATGTCACCTTCCATTCTCCTCAGCCGAACCTTCACACACCTCTTAAACGTTTTAGAACATCATGATGAATTAATCGGTTGGTCTATTCGATAGATGGATTGAAAGATTTCAAGTTTTCCCTCATTAAGGTTTATTAATAAATTCATATACATATAGGTCATAAATCGTTAAAATTTTGGTTAAACTTTAAATAGTAAGAGATAAAAAAAATGAGATTAAAAAAATTATATATGTAAGGCTATATTCTGTTGCCCAGGAGTGTATTTATTTGCACTCCGCTAATACAGAGTAAAAAAAAATCAAATTAATAAAAAAAAGGAAAGAAATTTAAATGACGAGAAGAAAGGTGGACGTGATCTGGAGCACCGGAGTGTAGCTACTTCTTTCCCTTTTATGTTTTTTTTTCTATACACATATAAATTTTATAAAATAATGAATATAATTTAAAATGACTTACTTGCAATATCCCAAGATGTTCTGTCGGCAGCACAATATTCAGGTTGCATATGATAATAAAAAGATGGCTTAATATGGTTTATATTTATGTATATAATTAAGGTCCGGAAATATGAAGCACTCCTACTTCACCATTTTCTTTTAATTCACTTGCTTATCTTACACCTTTCTTTCATGAACTTTTCTTTCTTTACTTTTGGAATTCCTTAACTTATTTTCTTAAAAAAATTTAACACTAGGAGACAGAGATTAAAAAAAAAACAAAATTTAGTAGTCCAGGCCTAGAACAAAAAATCCACTTTAGTCCAGAAGGGACTCAAAAAAAGCCACAGGTTTTAACACCCTATAATTTGTATGCCTTGATTGCACCGATGTGTTGGCTAATTCAAGTTTCTGAACCAGCTACCAGGCCCAGAAGTTGAGATTTGGTTTCCGACTTTATCCGCAACTTAGTGTCGACCAAAAGAAAAGGTGAGCAGACGTTCGAATCTCTCGTTTGGTCTGTTCGCTAGTAGGCCCTTCTTAGGTATCTTAATATATGTAGGTATATCTCATATATACCAATATATCTATATATTTATGTGTCGATTAAGACCTCTGCCTTTGTTAAAGAACGGGGTCCCTAAAATTGCCTACGAGGTTTCTAACTTCGCCACCAAGGTTTTCCAGGGTTATAGGAGTCCCCCTTATTTCCTAATGATATTGCTGACACTGTATAAATTAAAATACTTTGCTTTATTGCAAATAATTGGATTTTTATAAAAAAAGCTAGGTATTATCTAAACTTTGTTCTCACAAAAAAAACTCCGTGGCAAAAATGTCTGGCCCTTTTTGTTCGATTTTAATTTTTTTTGTTATCTATATATATAAGAGAACAGCTGGCTAATTGGATATGATTTTGGTCTATATACATAAGTCGGTCATTGCCCTATAGTCTTTATTTAAAATTAATCATGTAATAATCTTTGTGTGCAGACTGGAACTCCGAAATTTTACTTCCCCAGCCAGCAAGGCAATCAGCTATTTTGTACACTCTGTATTTATGAGTCAGTATTGGGTACTATGACTTTGTGTGGGAGGGTTAACTTTAACTTTGCTTACAACTACTTTTCAGCTGACTAAATCCAGGATTAAGAAATCTCATAGTTAAACTAAATAAAATAAATCAAAACATAAAATACAAACGGAATATAATATTTTCAATAAATAAAACTCCTAATACTAAAATATTGCACTAAATCCCTACTGTTATTATTTTATCCACATTTGGTATCACATCTTGATTAATGCTGTTTTGCAAGCCTTGCACTTTGTTGCTATTCAGCGGGATAGATCGCAACGCTGTTCCAACAGTTGCCGCCTATATCTTTGACAAATGTCAGCTGATAGCTTTAGTTGACGTCTGCTTGAATGTTTGCGCGAATATTTTTGTAAAAATGCAATAAAAAGGACACAATAAAACAAAACAAGATCCTACAATATTAAACAATAAAAAAGTACAATAATAAAATTATACTGGAGAGACTTAACCTAAAACCTAATTGGGAGACGGATTGGAACTACATATGAACACCAAAGTAAGTAACCCAAACAAAGTTGGTACCTGGAATACCAGTGTTTTTTTTTGTTGCTTTAAAATTTATTATTTATGTTTTAATATTTTATTTTGTTCAAGTATTCGACTCATTCAACCCCCTAATACCATCAACGCTGCTAGTTCGTCAAGATAAGTATTATTTGTGTTGCCATAGATTGTGTCTAGGATTTTCCTTTATGAAGGGAAGTTCAGGGACAAGATCTAGTGGTGACTTATATGTTACGAGTATATTAAGTGAATAGCGCAGGACTGGTGAATTCAGAAGAACCACCCCCAACAATTGAAACAAACAAATAACCCAATATTGTTTTTTTTTGTGTTTATTTACTACTATTTGGTTATTGTTGTTTGAACTAAGAAAAATCTTTTCTTTTGTTTCTCAGTGTTAATAAAATAGTGATACCGTGATTTGGGTAACTTTGCCGCTTATTATATTTTTTTCTTTTTTTGTGTGTTTGGTTCATCAAGTGTATAGCATCAAACAGAGGTGATGTAGCTGGGTGTGTGGCAATGGTCGATTACGTAACAGGCTCGAAACATTTTCTGAGTGGTCATGAGGTAAAATGGGCTCGTATAGAAGAGTCAATCGATCATTGTAGGTTGTGATCCATGCCGTTCTCAACATGTGGTACATCCCACTCCCTGAGTTGGTTTGCGGAGTTGCATGTCCAAGTATATGCTTCATAGGTAGATGCCTTAGGATATGGTTTGTTATTTTAATATGGTCCGGTACATACAAAAATTAAGCGTGTTAGCATGAGATTTACAACTATTCAATCTTTATCTCCCTCCGGTGTCCGGTTAGTAGCCGAGTATCAATTCTGAAACCTGTTTCATCGCATTAATCATATTATAATTAGTATCTGACTAAGAAGTTTATAACGTATCACAGTATGATAACCTATTTCAATTAATAAATAACTCTATAACAATCACCTACAAGTATATCACAAAATAATAAAATAAATAAATAAACTCTCTATACATATAGAACCAAAACTATTAATAAATAAGTAAATAATTAAAACTCTGTTAATAAATAAATAAATAAAACTCAAAAAAACAATAAAATGAATATATAAATATATTTACCTAATAACTAACTAACAGTACTACATAAATATCACAGTTTATCGGTATGGCAACAGCAGCTGGCGTGATAAATACCGACATTTTCACCTTGTAAATTCCCAATTCGTATAATGAATTACCTACTGTTTTTAGCACAATCGATTTAAAAAATGTCGGTCCTAATTTCGCGTTATATTCATCTAGTAAATTACTGTGCCTAAAGTTTTTTGGATATACTATTTGTCCTTCTTTATAAGACATTTCTTTGCTTCTAGTATTATAGGTTTTCTTAGCCTTTTGGTGTGCTCAGTTCAAATTTTCAAATATTTTCATTTTTAATAACACCTGTTTATCAGATTTGTTTGGGATTTCGAAATCGGATTCTTTTGTCAAATCGAGTCTTCTTAGGAGCTCGTACGTTTCGCCATTTTGGACTATTTGAGATCCGCAGACTGCATAGTATGGATCGAATTTAATTGCATCATGCAACACACTGCCCAACGAAAATGGCGTGTTGCTCACATGTAGGTCCCAAATGCGGTGCTCACTATCAATATATAACCTAATTTTTGTCAAGACTGAACGATTTACGCGTTCCGAAGCATTCGCTTGAGGCGAGTAAAACGCAGTCCGTATTTGCTTTACCCCATATCTTTTTAGAAAGCTGGAAAACAATTCTGAGGTTAATTGTTTTCCGTTGTTAGAATGAATGTATTCAGGTACGCCGAATATATGGAATACGCTTTCTTCAAGATATTTTACTTCCTCAATTGCTGTTGCCTTATGTATAGGTTTAAGAAAAACAAATTTACTAAAATGGTCTAAGATTAAAAATATATGGGTATGTCCGGTCTTCGTTCGTGTGTAAGGTCCTAAAAAGTCGATGTACAGTCTATGAAAAGGTCGTTCTGTTATCATTTGCTGTCCCATGGGTGGCCTAGAAATTGAGTTAATGGGCTTATTGCACTTACAAGTATCACAGTTTGAAATATCTTCTTTCACATCGGTTGCCATATTTGGCCAGAAATATCTTTGACGAAGTTTTGCCAAGGTTTTAAAAATTCCACCATGGCCAGCGGTAAAAGAATCGTAGGCTGTTACCAAAAGACTCCTACGCAACTCATTCGGTACCCAGAGCTTCCAGGCCCTGTCCTCTTGAATAGGGTCTCCAGTCCGTCTGTCAATCCGTTTGTAAACGAAGCCGTCCGAAATACAAATGTCAGGTAGGCGGTTTTAGTTTTCGTTTATTGTCTTCTTCAACTCAACATACTCTTCAGATGAAAAATATGGTGAGTTGAAGCCAACTTTTAGCATCACGGTCTCGATCTCGGCCATATGGAGTCGTGAGAGAGTATCCGGGACTACATTTAGGGTACCCCTTCTATGCTCAATATTGAAATCAAACCCTTGGAGTTTAAGACTCCAACGAGCCAACCGACCACTCAAGTCTTTCTGTGTTATGAGCCACTTGAGAATTGCGTGTTCAGTGATAATGGTAAAGGGCAGCCCTTCAATGTAGGCTCGGGACTTCTTTACTGACAAAACGGCTGCATAGCATTCAAGCTCCGTCACGCAATAATTCCGCTGGCCAGAATTAAGCTTCTGGGACATGAATGCTATCGGTCGTTCGTTTCTCTCGTCATCCATCTGAAAAAAAACGCTCCCTACACCAGAAGATGATGCGTCGCATTGTAGGTAAAAGTGTTTTGTAAAGTCAGGGTTCGTTAGTATCGGCGCCGTGACCAAGGTCGTCTTTAAGTTCTCGAATGCCGTCAATGCCTAGCTTGTCATTTCGAAATTCTTCCCCTTCTTCAGACAGTCTATCATTGGGGCTAATATCGACGCAAAATTCGGGATAAAGCGCCTTTACCAACCCGTCATCCCTAGGAAACGACGGAGTTTCTTAGGAGTCTTTGGTACAGGGAAATCCTTCATTGCAGATACCTTTTCCGGATTAGTTCTTAGACACCCATGACCAACAAATTAACCTAAGTACTTAATCTCCTTGAAGCAGAATTTGCTTTTCTCTACATTGATCGCCAACCCAGCGTTCACACATTCACGTGTGTTTCAAAAATCGGGAAAGCAAATCAAGATGTCATCGGGATAGACAAAGACATTCTCTCTCAAACGAGAGGGAATAACTTTGTCCATCAGCTTACACATTCGCTGGGCGGCGTTGCACAATCCAAACGGCATAACCGTGAACTGATACAACGGCCGTCCAGCGACTGTGAAAGCCGTCTGCTCTCTTGATTTGATCTCCAGAGCAATTTGCCAAAAGGCATCTTTCAAATCGATCGACGAGATGAAGTGCGTGTCGTGGAGCCGACTCAAAATTTCTTTAATGTGCGGCAGCGGGTATGTGAACTTCTTGGTGGCGGCATTCACCTTTCGCGAATCTAAGCAAAGTCGGTTTTTACCAGGCTTACGTACCCGCACAACTGGAGTGCTGTAAGCGCAGTTGCTCTGTTCAATCACCCCAAGTTCCAGCATGCGTCAAGCTCAGCATACATTAATTTCTGAACGACTGGAGAGATTGGGTAATGTCGTTGTTTGATGGGAATGGTGTCGTCTTCCATCTCCCAACACTGCAAATGACGGAAAAGTCAGCTTGACACGCTCCAGCTCCTCAGATTGTGATGGTGTAAGTCTTCGTATGGGATGAAACTCTTGTCCTTCTAATGGGGATGAAGTGTCGAGAGAACTGATAACCTGTGGAGCGACTTTGAAAGTCCTCCAAAAATCAACTCCCAAATAGAGTTGTTGTTGCAGGGATGGAACTGTATATAACTCCATCTCATGTGTTTGACTACCCCAAGTTACATCCGTTTTTATCCTACCATTAATCTGTTGATGTTTACCGTCCGCTTGCATAGACTTCATTTTAATATCATGTCTTTGCATAAAACCTATTGACTCTTTCCCAATACAACTAACTGATGCTCCGCTATCTAAGAACCCTAGCATCTATTCGCCCTTAATTATGACTTTGGCATATGGCCCGTTATCATCACTAATCGCTAGTATTGAAGATTCGATATTTTTCTTCATACTCTTTTTTACTGCAACTTTTTTTCCTAACCTGTCAATCTTCCTAAAATTTCTACTCTTAATAACAACATCACAGGCTTCTTCCTTACTAACTATATCACAGATTTCTACCTTACTAACTATATCACAGATTTCTTAATTGAAAATTCTTCTCCTAGCCTCATCGTACTCATTCATCCGTTGATAAAGACTCTTATATTGCACAGGTGGCTCTTTCTGAGAAATTTCCACTTTTGCCTCACGTTTTAAATTTTTTATTTCTCCGGGATTTGATTTCCCAGGAGAGGAACATTTGTCGGTTGAGTGGTGCCGGGTACACTGCCGACCTTCAGGTTTCCCTGACAGGAGGTGCACTTGAACGAAAGGTTTCCCTGCCCACAACTAAAACAGGTCAGTGCGTGAAACGTGGATGGATAAGTTGTCGATGTCGTGGTTTTATCCTTACCCTAGTCAGCCTGTCGGTCTCGTTCATTGTTCTTGTATGCAGGGTGTCGTTTTCCGTTCTTAGGTTCGTCGCTGATTTGTCAGTGCGGTTATACTGCTCCGCAGAAATTTGTATGTCTTGTTCGTCTTCTGAGTCCGTCAAGTAACGTCTAGTCCGTACTAAGTCATGGTCTTCTAATTCACCTATTTATTTCTTCATTTTCGAATCTCTAGTCGTCAAGTGCTTTTCAGCCCTACGGCACTCTTCCCTAAGATCTCGGATATCCTTGATGGGACATCCGAAGATCAGCGTCGGCACCTTGTCTTTGAGATTTTGTCTAATAATTGATACTAAGTCCTTTTCATTTGGACGATTCTTCATTTGCAATGCCAGACGCCTAACATCTCCATAAAATTCATCGAATGATTCGTTTGGTTGTTGGCGCATGTCCATAATTTCCCTAAGAATTTCATGGTCCCTCTTGCTATTACGAAATTGCCTTAATAGTTCCGACTTACGATCATAACAATTTAAGAACTCATCTCCTTGCTTTTCTACTAGTTACTGCCTGGACCATGCTCTGAATCATTTTTAAGCTTTTCGCTTGATCTGCCAGTAAGGCCATGGTTTTATTGTGCATCTCATAAGCCGAGCGCGAACCCGCAAAATCTATAGCGTTCTTTAAACTCTCTACCCTACTCGATCCGCTCTAGTAATAACGTTCTCTTCTTTGTAAGTCTAGGTCATTTTGTGTTATTAGAAGGTTTTCCTGTTACAGTTCTCGTGCCAGTCTGTCAACGCTTTCATCGAACGGATTTGGCAAAGCTTGATTTAATTCAAAACTAGTCGGATCACCCAAATGGATCTGGCACGGGTTATAGCGGGCCTACCACCTGTTTCTTGTCCCTGTTGAGGGGGTAAGTTCCCTTTCTAACTGCACATGTTTGCTTGCTCATTTTGGTTTTCAAAGCCAAGAAAAAATACAACAACTTTTGTTTTCACCAAAAAGATCGTAAAAAACCAAAAAAAATTAAATTAAGAGTGAAATGATAGGAGTTTAAAAAAATGAAAATGATCACTCAAAACCAACACCGTAAGATTAAATTAAAATCAAATCCAAAAGAAATAAATTCTTAAGAAAATTAAAAAAAAAATATATTTAAAAAAATTGAAAACAATTTAAATTTAAAAAAAAATTAAAAAGTTCAGAAGAAAAAAAAATTGAAAAAAGAAAAAAAAAATTTTAAATTGTTCAAGTCATATAAAAAAATAAATAAATTTAAAAAAAATTCAAAGGTAGCAAAAATATGAAAATTTAAAGGTAAAAGTAATAAGTAAAAGTAAAAAAAAAAACAAAAATAAAAAAAATTTTAAAAAATTGAAAAACCAAATAAAAAATGTATATAAAAATATTCAAACAAAAAAATTAAGTAATATTAAAATATAAGGAAGGTAAAAATGAAAGCAAAATAGGCGTTGTATAAACAATTTTTTTTTTAAGAATTCAACTAAAAACCCAAATTAAAATGTTTGTAAAAAAAAAATTCAATAATTTAAAAATTTTTTGAGATACAAATATTGATGCAAAAAAATGTATTACTCAAATCAAAAAAAAAATTAATTAATATAAAAAAAATTCAGTATCCAAGAAATCAAAAAAAAATGATAACTTTATACAGTTGATATAATATATTCATTTTAAGGTGTATGAAGTCCCAACAGAGTATCCAAGCCGAATGAGAAGAAAAAAAAGTAACGATCCGTAAAATTGTGTGTGTATCTTGTACCGTCTTGTCAAGTCATGTCATGTTACGTTTTCGTAAGTTCTATGGTGTTTTTTTGTAAAATGTCAAATGTCAGCCGTGACTGGTGCCCATGAGACGAGTGTTTCGGGATATCTCTAGTTTGCCTGCCACATCGAACTTTCTGATGTTGAACCTGAAAGGTGGCTATCTAGGAAACCGAAATAAGTGTCCACACGAGCATAACTTCAGAACTTCACACTCACGCCACTCAATACGTCCGGCAAGGCTTAACTACACGGATAGCAATGAATGTGCTGATCTTCCACTCTACTCCGCTCCCGGCCGTGCGATAAACTTTGTTCTGCCTCACGAAATCTGCCGGTTCTAGACCCTACAGTTTGGACAGCGAACTCCATTTACCGTTAGCAAAGAGCTTCTACGGTCTTCGAGCTTGTGCTTAAGGATAGGAAAGGAAATTAAAAAAATTAAAAAAAATTGAAAAAGAAGATTATTGTAAGTCCAAGGGGATGACCTTAAAAAAATCATCTCCTTGGAGTCCCAATTGATCTAGAAGCCGTTCGTAACGTTGGGCGCCATTGTTGCGAGTCAGGGTTTCCACAGGGGTATGTCTTCAGGAGTAGGAAAAGTGCGTTGGCATGCTTGCTCAAGCTCGGCTAAGCTCGAAGGGTGGGCGGTTCTTGCCCTTTTCCGAACTCCCTTCGTCTCAGCTAACATAAGAACTCATGCCTATAGGAAGGATATGGATAGGAATGTGGAAAAGGAATCAGGATAGATATCTGGAATGGATTAAAAAAAAAACGGAACGCACAAGCCTGGTTACCAATGACACTGTGTTGGAGAAAGGATGAGGCCTCCGTTGAACTTCCCGACGGAATTCAGCATTTTATTTAATCTAAACCTAAACTATCAACTAAGCCCTTAAATAAAAAAACTATATCTATATGTGTATATAGACATATATATGAATATGTTAATATAGATATATATAAATATATATTTGTATTTGCTAAAACTAAACCTAATCTCTAACTAAGCCTACGAAAAGCTTTTTTTCCATCGAAAAATAACATCAGCCTCACTATCTCCCCAACACAGTGTTTCGCCAAGTCACAAAGATATTGCCCGATGTTATTGGCAAAAATTTGGCCTGCCCACCCTCGTGTCAAGCGACACGAACTTCGCTACCTCATGGCCAGAATCTTGGAGGTAGCCCCTATTATGAACCTCCAGCCGTCAACCTAGTTAATATGATCTATATCATAAGTATACTAAGATAAGACCAGTAAGATAGGTAAGTTAATTCAAGTATAGTAAATATTGTAGAGTAGGTGTAGTAAAGTAAGTAACGTTAAGTAGGTATATAACGTCAGTTTAGTTAAGTAAATTTAGTAAATTAGGTATAGTAAGGTAAGTACAATAAAGTACGTCTAGTAAAGTAAGTGTAGTAAGGTAAGTATCGTAAAGTAGGTATAGAAATATAAGTTTAGTTAGGTAAGTTTAGTAAAGTAGGTATGATAAAGTAGGTACAGTAGAGTAAGTATAGCAAAGTAAGTATAGTAAATTCAGTATAGTAAAGTAAGTATAGTCCTAGTTACGTTATGTCTTCCATTCTCCTCATCGCCGGCCCAGCCGAACATTAACACACCTCTTAAAAGTTTTAGAACATCATGATGAATTAATCGGTTGGTCTATTCGATAGATGGATTAAAAGATTTCAAGTTTCCACTCATTAAGGTTTATTTAAAAATTCATATAGGTATATTGAAATCATAAATCGTTAAAATTTTGGTTAAGCTTTAAATAGTAAGATATAAAAAAAACTAGATTAAAAAAATTATATATGTAAAGCTATATTCTGTTTCCCCGGAGTGTATATATTTGCACTCCGCTTATTCAGAGTAAAAAAAACTTCAGATTAATAGAAAAGGAAGAAATTTAAATGACGAGAAGAAAGGTGGACTTCCTTCCATTTTATGTTTTTTTTCTATACACATATATATTTTATATAATAATGAATATAATTTAAAATGACTGAATGCAAGTATATGCCAAGATGTTCTGCCGGCAGCACAATATTCAGTTTGCATATGATGATAAAAAGATGGCTTTATATAGTTTATATATATGTACATAATTAAGGTCCGGAAATATGAAGCACTCCTACTTCACCATTTTCTTTTAATTCACTTTCTTATCTTACACCTTTCTTTCATGAACTTTTCTTTCTTTCCTTTTGGAATTCCTTAAGTTGTTTTCTTAAAAAAAATTAACACTAGGAGACAGAAATTCAAAAAAAAAAAAAAAAATTTAATAGTCCAGGCTGAGAACAAAAAATCCACTTTAGTCCAGAAGGGACTCAAAAAAAGCCACAGGTTTTAACACCCTATAATTTGTATGCCTTGATTGCACCGATGTGTTGGCTAATTCAAGTTTCTGAACCAGCTACCAGGCCCAGAAGTTGAGATTTGGTTTCCGACTTTATCCGCAACTTAGTGTCGACCAAAAGAAAAGGTGAGCAGACGTTCGAATCTCTCGTTTGGTCTGTTCGCTAGTAGGCCCTTCTTAGGTATCTTAATATATGTAGGTATATCTCATATATACCAATATATCTATATATTTATGTGTCGATTCAGACCTCTGCCTTTGTTAAAGAACGGGGTCCCTAAAATTGCCTACGAGGTTTCTAACTTCGCCACCAAGGTTTTCCAGGGTTATAGGAGTCCCCCTTATTTCCTAATGATATTGCTGACACTGTATAAATTAAAATACTTTGCTTTATTGCAAATAATTGGATTTTTATAAAAAAAAGCTAGGTATTATCTAAACTTTGTTCTCACAAAAAAAACTCCGTGGCAAAAATGTCTGGCCCTTTTTGTTCGATTTTAATTTTTTTTGTTATCTATATATATAAGAGAACAGCTGGCTTATTGGATATGATTTTGGTCTATATACATAAGTCGGTCATTGCCCTATAGTCTTTATTTAAAATTAATCATGTAATAATCTTTGTGTGCAGACTGGAACTCCGAAATTTTACTTCCCCAGCCAGCAAGGCAATCAGCTATTTTGTACACTCTGTATTTATGAGTCAGTATTGGGTACTATGACTTTGTGTGGGAGGGTTAACTTTAACTTTGCTTACAACTACTTTTCAGCTGACTAAATCCAGGATTAAGAAATCTCATAGTTAAACTAAATAAAATAAATCAAAACATAAAATACAAACGGAATATAATATTTTCAATAAATAAAACTCCTAATACTAAAATATTGCACTAAATCCCTACTGTTATTATTTTATCCACATTTGGTATCACATCTTGATTAATGCTGTTTTGCAAGCCTTGTACTTTGTTGCTATTCAGCGGGATAGATCGCAACGCTGTTCCAACAGTTGCCGCCTATATCTTTGACAAATGTCAGCTGATAGCTTTAGTTGACGTCTGCTTGAATGTTTGCGCGAATATTTTTGTAAAAATGCAATAAAAAGGACACAATAAAACAAAACAAGATCCTACAATATTAAACAATAAAAAAGTACAATAATAAAATTATACTGGAGAGACTTAACCTAAAACCTAATTGGGAGACGGATTGGAACTACATATGAACACCAAAGTAAGTAACCCAAATAAAGTTGGTACCTGGAATACCGGTGTTTTTTTTGCATTAAAATTTATTATTTATGTTTAATATTTTATTTTGTTCAGGTATTCGACTCATTCAACGCCCTTACACCATCAACGCTTCTAGTTCGTCAAGATCTAGTGGTGACTTATATGTTATACTCTTTTTTATACATTTTTTTCTTTTTCAGGTAGCTATTTGTTTCGAAATGCGATCGGCGTGCATAGCGCAGGACTGGTGAATTCGGAAGGTTGCCAACCACCCCAACTATTGAAACAAACAAATAACCCAACATTTTTTTTTTTTTTTTTTGTGTTTATAATAAATAATAAACAACAATCAAACAAAACATTCACCTTAAGGTCTTGGCCTTTCTCCACATAACCGGTCACAGCGTATAAATGTTAAGCTCTATCTTGGTTATTATTTTAGTTTATATGTAATACGGGGCATAATATTCAGCAGCATGTTCAAACATGAACATGCATCACTTATCGATAGATAACCCAATTTGTGCTGCATAGTAAAAAAAGATAACGCAGATCATCATAAACATGCACTGACGGTTATCTAAAGATAAGCAACATTTAATAAAAAAACATAGATATGTACGAATAGAGATAAGAGACGTAAATAGTTCACATGTAAAATAGAATTGAAGGAAGATATGCAGTCAAATAAATTAAGTATTCTTTTCGACTTACAACCGAGGTTGCTTTTTTCGTTTATCTACACCAAATCCCCGAACGAACAAAAAATTGAGAAGTTATTTAACTTTCGATGAAGTAGTGGATGCTTAGCCGCCATTTTTAATTGAAAAGAAAAGACCACTTTACTCTTACGCATGTTAAATAATGAATGTCATTATTGGTAAGCAATAACAAGCACCACTATTGCATAAAAAACAATGGTAGAAAATTCGAGGTTTTTTAAATGCAACCTGAATTGCACGGCACTAGTTTGGAACAGTGGATTTGAGAACCAGGTATTCACTGTCTCATTTTAACCCATGGGCGGCATCCAATTAAAATTGGAGTTATAGAAAAGAATGTGTCAAGCATGGGGATCAAGCCAACACGTCCTAGTTAGCAATCAAGCACATATATATATATAGAGAAATTATATATATATATATATTACAATATAATTCTCTTGTCACGTTGATGTGTTCCAGAACTCCGAAACTATCTAACCGCTGTTCTTGTTTTTTTTTAAATGTTTATTTTGCTGGTGTGACTAAGATAGGTTGGTTTGTCATACTTAATACTTAAAACTAAAAACTCTTGCCATACAGTTTTTCTTCCATTTCTCTAACAATTTTGATAAAAAAAGTATGTGCGCTATTTTAGGTATGGTCTAAATTTGGTCAAATATTTTGTCTACATATTTTCTTATTAACGGTACCTCTCATACAACAATTGTTTTATTTTCGACTTTGTCATAAACGGAAATTTGTAGGTCCTTTGAATTATAAATAATACGGCATACCAAAATGTTCGAAAAATATTCTTTTGGGTTTTTGAAAAGTGAAGTGGTTAAAATACCTGCTGGTCTCTAAAAAACATTTTTTCTCAAGTAAAAAGCCATATAAAGATTACAAAAATAAACCACAATCGCTAAATAATAACCGTTGAATTACGAAGAATCTATGAGCAATAACAAACACATACCTTCGGCTATTTCACCCGAAAAACTAGAAATGCCTGACTCCAAAAAGGGAAAAAGCACACCCGAGCTCGTAAAGACATGACTTGCAAAGTTTTTGAAAATTTATTTGACTTTAAGCAACAACATCTAGCTACAAAATCAGATATTGAGGTGGTGCGACTAGATGTAAACGCATTAAAAAGTGAAAATGATGCTCTAAGAGGATTTGTGCATTCCTTTCAAACGAAGATGGGTGTCCTGGAAAGAGAAATTCAACGAATACAAATTCAAAATACCGAAAAAATATTGATATTCCGCCTAGGATACAACCAGCCAATCAAAAAAGTCAAGTAGAGGAAATATGTACTAAGCTGTTAAATAATCATGCAAACAAAATATTATAGACGAAATAAAAGAAGTAAAATCATGGAATTCGAAATACAAAAACTTTATTGTTAAACTTAAAACAAAGGAAACACTGAATAGATTAAAAAAAAACTGGAACAATAAAAAATTCAATGATCTCGGTGCAAAAAGATAACCCGCGAACCATCAGAGCACGAAGATGTCATCTACTGCACGTACGCAAATTGATAAAATGCGAGAAAAAGAATGTTAAAGTTGACGTCAAATAGGATACACTGGATTGAATTTCATACACCTGGGACGATTCTATCGGCCTAAAAAGTGGAAAGAATTGTGGATTCCCCAAATTAAGTGAATAGCCAAAGAAGCAAATGGGGATGACAAATTAATGACAGTGTAATAAGCGTGGCGGAATAAGACACAGACATTATGGTAGCTGATGAATAACTCTATTTATTTAATATGATTTTACCTTATTTATACTTCTCTATAAACAAATCAATTTAATGGAAAGTGCAAGCTTAGCAAGAAGACCCGAATTCAATTGTGTCACACATTACTTGAGCATTGCACTTGAAAAAGTTCAAGTGGTGCGATATGAATCGTCAATATTAGAGTTGGCCACTGAGTCATGCTGACACTCGCAATAATAATTATGCATGCATTGAGTTCCGGATTCCCGCCATCCTACACCTCCCTTTTTTTAAGAATGCTTATACATTGTTAGTGTCAATGGATGAGCAGTCTTTCACATTTTTTTTTGGTGCCCATTTGTTTTGTTTACATTTTGTGTTCATTAAATTCGAATAATTTTGTAGTTACATAATTTGTAAAAAGATATGCACTTCATTATTAAATTATATGCAGTATTTTTTGAATCTTAATATCTACAGAAATGTAAACTCTATGTATTATGTGTATTGAACAAGATTTTAATCTATAGGTTTTAGCCTGTTTTTGTGTATGACAATATTTTAACTTATTTTTTGTTTTCTTAATTTACTTTTAACAATAGCAAAAATATTTGAGATATTCATCCTAATCGCTTTTGTCAACAGATATGTAGGAGCGTATATATTCATTGAATGTACGATGACTACGCTCAACTGTTCCCAGTGTTTGATGATGATATGGTGTTGAAATTTTGTGTTCAACTTTAAGTAATTGACATAATTCTTCAAAAATGCTGTTTTTATATTCTGTTCCCATGTCTGTTAACATTGCTTTCATACAGCCATACACGAGAATATAGTTTACAAATATTGCTCTTGCTATTGCTTTGGCGTGCTTGGTCGGTATTGGTGCTGCAATTAAATATTTTGTCATATCACATATGATGGTGACTGCGTACTCATTCCCATTAAAAGACTTTGGGAGAGGACCTATTGTATCTATTTGAACCGTTTCGAATGTTTTTCTTGGTGTTTCTGTGATAACCATTGGTTCTCTAATGTGTCTATTTGTGTTGTTCTTCTTGCATTTTGTACAATCCTTAACATAATTTTTTATGTTTTTTTCACATTTTTCCAGTATAAATGTTGCCTTATTTTGTTAGTAGTACGAACGATTCCAGGGTAGCTTCCCCGAATTGGATCGTCATGGTACTGCCTAATGATTTCGTTGATTTTTCAACATTTGTCACCTGCGTTAATTCCGGAGTTAACGCTATTTCTATTCCTTTGAGAATCTGGGTACACTTTTCTTTAAATTCATCTACTCGAGTATATTTAAACAATTTGTCTCCTAAATACAACTGTATTTTTACAAGTCCTAATTTGCCGGCTTCTTTCATAAGCCTGACAAAGAATTGTCCTCAGTCAATTTTCGTCTCAACAATCAGGTTGCTTGTATCTATATAGCTGCAAATATTTTTTCCTTTTGTGATGTACATTTTCGGAAAATCAAAAATGAGCTGAGCATGCTTTCTAACTTCATATTTATTTAGCGCTTCGTAAATTTTGGGGTTCTCATGGTGACTAATATCATTTGCAACAGTGTAAGGATTATGTTTTTTCATTTCTCTTGTTGTTACTTTGTATACTTTAGTAGATTCTACCGCAAGTTACTTTAAATCTGTAATATTTATTCGGGATAGTGCGTCCGCTATACAATTTTCTTTTCCAGCTATGTATTCCACTTCAAAGTCATATTCTTCAAGGTCTATTCTTATTCGCATTAGTTTAGAAGATTTGTTTCTCATTGAGAAAAGATAGATTAAGGGCCTGTGGTCTGTTCTGACGAAAAATTTTCTTCCGTAGACATATGGTATAAAAAAGGTTATGGCCCAATGTATGGCTGCTAGTTCTTTCTCTATTGTGGCGTTATTAATTTCTCCTTTGGTGAATACTCTTGAACTGTAGGCTATTGGTAATTGATTGTCTTCATATTTTTGACTAAGCACTGCGCCACAAGCGAAACCGCATGCGTCTGTTGTGATATAACATTCTTTGCTAAAATCAGGGTATTGGAGTATTTGTGGACTGATTAGAAATGTTTTTAAATATTGAAATGCGTTAGTGCATTCCTCAGTCCAGTCAAATGGAACATTTTTCCTGCACAACCTTGTTAAAACCCTGGAGTGTTCATCGATGTATTAGTTGTAATGGGCTCTGTTTCTAATGCGAAAACATCCACGTATTTTGAACACAAGTTGTTCAATTCTTTAGGGAAATGTTTCCTAAGCTTATTTAATTTTTCTTCACTACTACCCGTTGTTTGAATCGAATGGATAATATTGTAGTCGTTAAGACTTTCTGTTTTCACTTCAATATTCTGTATTGTTATATTTTCATTCGAAGTGTTGGCAATTTTTACAAATGGTTGTTTTTTGAAGTAATTGTGTTAGCTATATACACACCGGTCTTAATATAATGATGAGGAATAAAAATGTCTTCCTCTGTTGATTTTATATGAATAAGTCGAACGACTTCAGATCTAGCGGGAATAGAAATTGTGTTTACCTTGAAAGAATTTGACATGGGGATTGCTATAACCTCATGGTAATCTTTCGATCTAATTATAAGCCCATCTTGGTTTGTTTGATAATCTAAAACACAATTATATTTCTTAAAAAACTCTACACCTAAAATACCTGAACATGGTATGGCGAAGTTGTCTTCAACCACATTGAAATCATGTCGAACAAGCAGATCCTCCAATATTAGATCCGCACTCACAATGCCTATGGTACTAACTGTAACATGACCAATGCCGTTAGGCCTGTAACAATTGAAGTGTATGCAAACATTTTGATTTATGTGGCCCTTTTTAAAAATGGATATGTCTGCTCCTGTATCTACTAGGAACGTTGAGGCTAAATTATTTAAAGTAGAGCTTGAAGATATACAACTGCTGAGATGTAAATTAAATGCATACACTTTTTTTAAAGCACTATATATTCTTGTTCTTGAAGTGGAATTTGCTGGTTTTCCTGCTGAGTTATATTTCTAATATTTCTTTGATTATGTTGACCTCCAAACCTCTGGCCATTTTGGTTAAAAATTCTTTTGGTCTTATTAGAACTGTAGTCGTCTCTGTTATGGTTTGGTCTGAATCTGCATCTATTGTAACATTGTCTATAATTTCCATGGTAGCTACCTCGATTCCGGTTTATATATAGTATTGTATTAGGTTTACCAGATGCATCAGTGCAACTATTTGTACATTTTGATATGTCTGTAGTGGGCTTGCAATTTCCGAATGGTTCCAAACTCGAACAGGAGTAAGACAAGGATGCGCTCTTAGTCCGAGTCTTTTTGCTCGGTTTGTAGAAGACTTAACGGATTATTTGTAGGGTGGAATAGAGCATGCAGGAGTCAAAATTAAAGCTCTATTATTTGCGTACGATATAGTCATTATGGCGTATTCACCTCAATCGCTACAGCTTATGATGAACAGACTGTATGAATACTGTTCACAATGGAGTCTAACTGTCAACATTAATAAATCAAAAGTTATGGTGTTTAAAAAAGGTGGTGGCAGACACTGCTTAAATGGAAAATGGTATTACAATCAAGAAACCGTAAAAGTGGTCAAAGAATATAAATACTTGGGGGTATATATAACAATGAACCTGAATATGGAAACTCATCTTCAAGAAAAACTCCAGAAATCCAAAACTACAATCAACGTGGCTTAGAAAAACTGTTTCAGCAACAAGTATATAGCTCATAGCAGTAAGTTTAAGATATTTGAGGCTGTTTCAAAATCTGTGTTATTTTATGCAGCACAGGTATGGGGAGGAAGAAGATATGAGACTGTTTAAAAACTTCTTAGGTTTTATGTAAAAAGATCCTTTGGACTACCTCCAAACGCACCTAATTATATGATAATGGTAGAAACTGGAATGGCACATTGCATGTTGATTATATAATCAAAGTGGTAAAAATGCCAAACCATCGTTTACCAAGGAAAATAGCATAGCAAACAATACAAATCAAAACAGGCTGGTTTATGGAATAGATGGATTTGGCTCATGAAAGTGGTGTTCTCATCAACCTGAATGTGGATGATATTGGAAGCTGGAAACCTAGAAGGTAAAACGTCATAAGACGGTTGGATGAACGGTATAGAATTAGATACTTAGAGGAAGCATCATGATCCTTACATAGGGAGATATACAGTAGACTTGATCACAATATAGGACATAAAAAATTACTTCAGAGACTCATGCAGCATCAAAGAATTTTCCACCATATTCCGTCTGAGAGGAGAACTTCTACGGCTGAACTTTATACCATACAGACAGGATCTTCCTCTCATATGTAATATGATCTTCCTGTAAGATGAAGGAGCGAGAAGACACTTTTCATTTTGTGGGGAGATGTCCAGTTTTGAGGGAGACAAACATAAATCTTTTAGGAAGTGATTATCTATCAAATGAGCAAACTATTCAGATTGTAAAATTGCACTCGCATACAGAGACAAAATAGTATCAGTCCCCAGATTTAGTGTTAATTGGATATAAAAATTAATATACAAATACGAGTAATATTATCATTCTTTTTTTACAAAATAAGAGCAAATGTAATGAACTTTTATATTTATTTGTTTTTTTAATAATTTGTGTCAATCAGGCAGACGGCAAAGCCATTTCATAAAGGTTTTTGTAGTTTTATATTTAAAATATTTAATTTTTCATATAAATTTCTGAGAATTTAAAAATGAGTTTAATAAAAATCGCTTAATCTAAAATTTAAAAATCTTTTTGATATGGCGTCATTCATTGTAGTAAATGTACCAGCTTGCATGATTAGTTTAACACTGTCCACTGAACAGTTCTTGCACATTGCTTTCACTGCCGTCTGTGTAGCATATCTTGTGCCAATTCAGTTGTTAAGCCATCAGAAATGTATACTCCTTCTAGTGATTTTGTTAATTTTTCTATCTCACTAGTGTATTGGTTTGCGGTCTTATTACGTTGTTGTATATTCATGATTTTGGCAATCAGAACTTCAACTGATTCATATTGTACCTTAGTTTTAAGTCAATCTTTAATTTGTTGTAGCGCCTGTTCGTTGTTAATCAAGTTTTTAGCCGTTCCCTTAAGCTTAGTTTTCACTATCAAAACCGCGGCAGCTTCATGAGTCTCTTTAATCTGTTCGAGGATATCTATTGCATCTAAAAAACATGTTAAATTTTCTACACTACCATCGAACTCTGGAAGAATTGATGAGGTTAACTTTGTGAATTCTACTGCTGTTACTGGCATTTTGGTTGGTATTGGATTTTGTTTAAACTGATGTTTCTCTACACTATGATAACTACTTAATAAATCGTCTGTGTCTTCTTCCTTTTCTAACTGAGAATCGTATTCTTTTAAGTCTAATTCTTCAAATTTAAATCTTCGGCGTAGTTAGAAAGTACTGTATGTTATGCTTTCTTAACGCGGCTATCAACTTATCTGTAACACTAATAAAAAATTCTTGTCCCTGTTCTTTATGAACTGTCCCTATTTCTACAGGTAGATTTCTTAAAATTTCAGCTATCCAATTTAAATCTGCTAGCAGTGTTTCAAAATCGTTTCCCTACGAATGGGAACACTATTGTTAAAACAGTTATAAGCCCTATCTGCGTCTGCTTTTCTAGCTACTAAATCCGTAAGTATTTTATTCCACTGACACATGTGTTATATGATTGTAGACTTATAAAAAATTATATGTGTATTATAAATACTCAAATGCCTGCTAATTGTAATAATATACTTTAAACACGAAACAATCTGAAAAATATCCACTTCAAACAGTCACCAAAACTGAAATATTTATTAAATAAACCATTTATATTTTCTGTAGATATTTATTGATTATACATAATTATATATATACTTTTTAAAATCTTTATTAGAACGGATTAGAACCATGGTTCATGGTAAGAAATGAAGCTTACAAATGTTTTGTATTTATATTTTTATTTTTTTTGTGTTTTTTTTTTAAGTTTACAAACCCCTTTTTTCGGGTGTATCTTTTTTTAAATTGTTTTGTGTTGAGTATATATAATTTTAGACTAGATAGTATTATAAGAATTAATAAAAACCACCAAATATCATTTAAATAACTGGTGTGATCTACGACTTTAATTGTGTTTATAACATTTGCATTTGGGCTTTCTACTTTGGATTGTCCCCAACCCATTTTAAATTTTTATTTTACTAAATTTAAAGGCCAAACTAATTTTTTTTCTTGCCCGTAAGTAGGCAGTCGTGAGGTTGCCAGGATTTTATTATTTTTTATGACAATTTACCAGTTCTAATTGCTGTATTTCCTTCTTATTTCTGTTGAAATTGTTAGGTTCAATTCTCTATATAGTACTGCATTCGCCCTTCTTTGTTTGGATTGTTTTCCTCCTCTCTTTCTTTTTGTTGGTATCGTGCTGTTGGTGTTTTCTTTCCCCTTGCTGTATGTTGACGTTGTTTATATTCTTCGATTGTTAGCGGAAGCGGTCCAATTCTCAATACTGCGGGTCTTTTCTCTGGTTGATGGGCACTAGGGTCTTCACTCTTTTTGGCGTTTAAATAGGCTGTCCATTTCTCGCATATTTTATCTATTTCTTCCTTGGACATTGATTTCACTTTTATTAGGTATGTTGAAGTTAATTTGAATTAATATCTGTCACGGTCGCCATGTAATAAGAGTGGCGGAATAAAACACAGAAAGTATGGTAGTTAATGAATAACTCTTTTTATTTAATATGATTACACCTTATTTATACTTATCTACAAACAAATCAATTTAATGGAAAGTACAAGCTTAGCACGAAGACCCGAACACAATTGTGTCACACATTACTTGGGCAATGCACTTGAAAAAGTTCAAGTGTTGCGATATGAATCGTCAATATTAAAGTTGGCCACTGAGTCATGCTGACACTCGCATTAATATTTATGTATGCATTGCATTCCGGATTCCCGCCATACTACAACAGATTCAAGGTTCAGAACAAACGTCACCTAGATTCAGAACTTATCGGTGCTGCCAAGTATCTCTGGTCAATAGTACACGACCGCGACGGCATGGAGGAAGACGATAATAATATTATTGAGTACTTAAGAGTTATAGCGTACAATGTTGGCAGCCTTAATAACAAATTTTTTTACCCAGCTTTTTTAATATATTTATTAGAATTTGAGTTTATGTTTTTATTTGAAACCCATTTATTGGAAGATAAGTGTAAGAACTTTGAAAAATATTCCCCATCATTTAAATGTTTTTGGACACCGGCAAAAAAAAACAGGAATAAGAGGACGGGCAAGCGGAGGAACACTTATCGCAATCAAAAATAATATTCTTTCAAAATATGAAGTAAAAATTGAGGAAAATATTGATGGCATTGTAATGAAAAATAAAAACAAAATGCAAAAAAAAACAAAATTTATATCAGACCAATTTATATAAATTGCAATAACTGGCAGGAGGAATACGATACATTTTATGACTTTCTATGTTCGCTTAAATCGCACAATATAATGATAGTTGGCGACTTAAACGCGCGACCCGGGGATGTGAAGCAGAAAATACATTTGGCTATCAAAAACAAAAAGCAAAGAAGTTAAAGTAAATAGCGAAGGAAAACAAATAGTCGTTCTCAGTAATGAATTTGGCTTATGTATATTAAACGGCCGCACAAAAGGAGATAGAACAGGTGAATTCACTTTTGTTGGAAAGCAGGGAAGCTCTGTGATTGATTAATGTCTAATTGATGGAGAGTGGTGCCCTATGGTAAAACATTTTGCGGTGGGAGATATAACATATTTATTTATTTATTCAGAGATCAGTTTAACACTTTAAGATACAATATCTTACAAAAATAGTGAAAGCTTTACATTAGAAAATAAGAATTATTTTAATATGGCTAGTGTTTTAGAAAATTCAAGAAAAGATATAATTTAGAGAAAACTTATTACAATTTAGATTGAAAAAAATAATATTGATATACAGATTTAATAATTGCATAACAAATAAAATGAAATTAAAAACTAATTAAACCATATTTAATCAATTTAACTTAAAGACGATTTGAACGAAGAGAGTTAGTTTAAGTCAATTAGCATAAGTTCCTTTTTCGAAATTACCAACTATGTTCATATTCCAGAGGTGGATGGCTTAGATAAAAACTATCGTGTTGACGTGACACAAGTGCTACGAAAAGTGTTTATTACATTGGACCTACTCGATATTCCGAACTATATTCTCTCATAGAGATATGGTGGTTCCTGATTACATATTACATTAAAAAGAAGAATGAGTGTTCGAAAATTAAGCCAAACGACAAACTTCATACCATAAAGACTGTAGGAGACGTGATACATGGTCATATCTCCTTAGACCGTAGACATATCTAACATTATTGAAAGCAACGTTTAATTTTCTTCCACTAACCGAGTCACAATTATTATATGTTTTAAAGCCATATGTCAAAATAGGCACAACTAGTGTTCTAGCCACCATTTTTCGAGTATTAATAGGAGTAAAATGCTGAGATGCCCATAACATTCTGAGAACACTATAAACTTTCTCAATAGCAGAGTTTATGTGAGAATTCCAAGTCAAGTTTGTATTGAAAATAACACCAAGGTTCTTAGCATTCTCAACATAATCTATAGTGGTATTGTTGAGTTTTAAAGAAGGCAAGTAACTCATGTCGAGGAGATTTTTGAAAATAACGATACACTTAGATTTTGATGGATTGATACATAGTTCGTTTTTTTTGCACCACAGCGAAAGATACTGGAGGTCTAAGTTTAACAAATAAGCACAATTTTCTATGAGTCCAAGGGCACAACTCTTAAGCAATTGCAGATCATCCCTATACAGGTGTCCAAACCAATGATCCAAAGAATGCGGAATGTCATTAATATATAGGGTAAACAGCAGTGGACCAAGGATGGATCCTTGCGGAGCTCCTCGCGCAAGCGAGACAATATTCTGAATATTTGTTGTTTAGAAAACCTGTCTGTTTCCTGTCATTTAAGTAAAAAAAAAGAAATGAAATAGCAGAGGAAGAGAATTTATAAAGTCTATACAGCTTGTTTAAAAGAATTGTATGGCTTATATTGTCAAATGCTTTACAGAAATCTAAAAGTATTAAAAATGACACATTATCTCAAGTGCTTCTCTTACATGCTCCACAACATTTATAAGAGCAGTCATACAACTATGTTTACTGCGAAACCCTGACTTATTACTAAAGTGCCAAATGTGTTTTCCTGAGATAAAGTGTATTTTAGTGTATGATTTATGTGTTTGATTGTTTTTTGATTGATATTGTGCCGTTATTCAGTGTTTTTGGACCATGACCAACGGTGGGTTATGTGGCACCTAGGCATTTTATTGATGTGTACAGTGTCACATGACCCACCGGTGGTGATACTGTTTTATTTTGTGCTAATTTGTATTTGTTTTACGATTTGTAGATATAATTCGTGTTAGTGGATCCTAGAAGATTTTATGGTTCGTCTTCTGTTAACGCAGCTTCAGATGAAGAAAACGATGCTGATTTTAAGGATCGGACTCAGATGATGAGTACAAGCCAACTGATTCTGGTGCACCATCTAGCGATTCCAACGCAATGGAACCTGATTCGGATGAAGTGGAACAGGAAGAACAGGGGGACAGGAGGTGTCTATAGCTGATATTTGGACGCCTGTTGATGGAAGATCTTTAACAAAATTTGATTTTGAGGAAACTTCAGATTCTGTTGTCGATTTCAGTGCTACAAAGGAACCCTATGATTTTTTAGTCTCATAGTGACGCCAGAAGTTTATGAGCTGATAGTTCATAATACAAATTAAAACGCTCAAAAAACTTTGGCCAACAGAAAAATAACGCGCAGTTCCCGACTGGGTTGATACGGACGTCAGTGAAATAAAAACGTTCCTGGCTCTTTTTATTTATATGAGTATCGTCAAATATCCGTCTATAAAGGATTATTGGAACAAGGATCCATTTTACAAAAATTCATTTGTCCCCCAAGTTATGTCCCGAAACCGCTTTCAAATCATCCTACGATTTATCCACTTTTCCGACAGTTTGATGGTTGGTAATAATCGTCTGGGTAAAGTCAGTGGCCTTCTGGATATATTGGAAAAGAATTTTGTAAAATCTCGAACACCTGGTGAGGTTCTAGCCGTGGACGAATCGATGATACCCTGGCGCGAAGGGCTTCAGGTTTGGCAATATAATTCCGGTAAGTCGCACAAATACGGGGTCAAAATTTACAGATTATGCGACCCTACTGGTTACACCTTTACAAGTTCTGTTTATGCTGGGAAAAATAACGGTTGCAATCAAAGAGGTCTAGCATCGGCACCAACATTACATAGTACCCAAATAGTAGTAGATTTAGCGGAGTGCTATCTGAACAAGGGCAGAACTATAGCAACTGACAACTTTTATACTTCTGTCAGTTTAGCAAGAACTCTACTTGCCCCTAAGACGCATTTGATTGGAACCCTGCGTAAAAATCGAAAAGGAAATCCGATGGACATAACAACGGCGAAGCTAAAGGAGATATTATCGGACAGGAAAATACATCTGTAGTAGTAGCCAAGTGGAGAGATAAGAGGGAAGTTCTGATGCTGAGCACAAAGCATGACCTTGAGGTAATAGCTACCCGAAAAAGAAACCGAAATAATGAAGCTGTTCATGTAAATTTATTAGGAAATTCAACCTTCCGTTATTTATGCAACCAATTAATACACGTTCATATGATTTTAGCGGAAAATTAATGCGATCGTACGAAAAAAAACCATTCATGCGACGTTGATGTAGAGAACAGACAAAGAAAACTCAGCACAGCAATTTCAATAACGTTATAATAAGTATTTAATGAAATTAATTTGTTTTAGCAAAGTATACTTATCCAAATAATGGTCAATGGTGTGGTTCCTTCCAGGGTCTCGATCCAAGTGAACGAGATAAGCAATCGATAGCAGTGAAGATTGCTATAGTCGCAGAATTTCCACCCACGCATATTCGCAAAAGAGTGCTTCGATGTTAAGATCTGTGGTTGCTGTTGCAAACCAAGAGCAGAGAGAGAATTCACCACACGATTGACCAGTACAAGTGCCGCAATATTAATAGATACAAAAAATAGAATTGATAAAAATTAATAAGCAAATTGAGAAGAATTTAAACTAAGAAGTAAGTATTAAGATTAGCGCAAGTGATAATAATGAAATTAAATGTAAGATTATGTACACTGTACGAAATATTAGGTAGGTTAAATTAAGTTAAATGATTTTAAGGTACAAATGCAAATTAATTTACATAACGAACAGAAATATGATGACTGATTATAGTGTGTTGGTTTCCAAACATCCCGGCCCCCTGGAACGAGTTTCAGGATACTGGCAGCAAAGCCAATTTCGAGATAGGTCGAACAAATGTTCCTGCTGCTGTGCGTACATTGGCAACTCGTACCTTTATGTCTGTGCCAGGGTTGACCGATAGGATTTGGCCCAAGACCCATTTCGTTGGTGGGAGATTCGGTTCTTTTATAACCACTAAGTCCTCAGGCTTAAAGTTGATTGTGCCTTTCTGTCACTTTGGTCGCTCTTGTAGAGATGTCAGATATTCGTTTTGCCAACGTTTCCAAAATCCCTGGACCATGCTCTGGATATGGTTCCAATTTGAAAAGCGGTTGGTTGGAGCATCCATATGGCTCGGTTCAGGAATGGCTGTCAGTGATTCACCTACAAGGAAATGAGCTGGGGTTAATGCATTTAAATCAAAGTCAGATAAAGGACATAAAGGACGAGAGTTTAATATGGCTTCTACTTGTGTTAAGAGAGTATACAATTCCTCAAATGTTAGAATTGAACTTCCAACAACACGACGTAAATGAAGTTTGACTGACTTGACGCCAGCTTCCCATAACCCACCAAAGTGTGGGGCAGAAGGTGGGATAAAATGCCACGATATGCCATCCAAGGCAAGTGCGGCAGTGATTAAATCATTATGGGATTGAGATATGATCAGCTTGTGCATCTCATTCAGGCAACGACGCGCACCATGAAAATTCGTCCCATTGTCGGAATAGATGTTTGCGCACTTACCGCGGCGGGAAACAAATCTACGTAAAGCTGCGATGAAAGCGTCTGTAGTGAGGTCACTGACGAGCTCCAGATGAATGGCTTTCGTAGACATGCACACGAACAACGCGATATAGGCTTTGGACATCTTAGCCTTACGACATCGGGATAATTTTACGGTGAGAGGTCCAGCGTAGTCACATTCTGTGTTCGTAAAAGGGCGACTAGGTGTAATGCGGCATGACGGGAGATCACCCATGATCTGTTGGCTGGTTTCCTTGCGTTGCATGAAGCAAGCCTTACATCGACCAACAATTTTCCGTATTAGATTGCGGCTGCCCATTATCCAATATTGTTGTCGAATGAAAGCAAAAGTTTCTGATACTCCAGCATGAAGATATCGATTATGAAAATCTGTAATAATGAGATAAAATATTGGATTAGTTTTTGGTAAAATTACAGGATGTTTAGTATTGAATGATACGCTTGCGTTTTTTATGCGACCACCTATGCGCAGTAGCCCATCACTGTCCAAAAGAATATTTCAAAAGTTGTGATTTAGCAGGTAGTTGATTTTTGTTTTGCAAGTGCAAGATGTCATCTTCGAAGAAAGTACTCGTACGTTGAACGAATTTTAAGATGGCAAGTCTCGACTTTCGAATTTCAGCAAAGTTCAAACCATGAACAGCTCGAGGTTTGGTTTTTGGTTGTAGATTATTGAGATATCGAAAGATATAGGCAACTACACGTTGCAGACGATTCCAACACGAAATCTTTCCTATCAGATCGTGAAAGACATGTCCATCAAACGACGTGACGAGTGCACGCCTGACGACTGATTTCTCCTCCAGGTTAACTGATTCAGCATCCAACGTATTTGCTGAGAGGCTCGATTTTGGCCAATGGTCTTCTGAATCCGATAGCCAGGATGGACCGGTCCACCAAAGAGTTTGATTGAACAGAGAAGATGGTGGCACGCCACGCGATGCACAATCAGCAGGGTTCGAGTCAGAAGGAACGTGTCGCCATGCAGATCTAGGTAAGGTTTCCAAGATAGCGACAGTTCTATTCGCGACAAAGGTTGTCCAGCGACGCGGGGGTGATGACAGCCAATGTAGAATTTTACGGTGAGAGGTCCAGCGTAGTCACATCCTGTGTTCGTAAAAGGGCGACTAGGTGTAATGCGGCATGACGGGAGATCACCCATGATCTGTTGCCTGGTTTCCTTGCGTTGCATGAAGCAAGCCTTACATCGACCAACAATTTTCCGTATTAGATTGCGGCTGCCCATTATCCAATATTGTTGTCGAATGAAAGCAAAAGTTTCTGATACTCCAGCATGAAGATATCGATTAGGAAAATCTGTAATAATGAGATAAAATATTGGATTAGTTTTTGGTAAAATTACAGGTTGTTTAGTATTGAATGATACGCTTGCGTTTTTTATGCGACCACCTATGCGCAGTAGCCCATCACTGTCCAAAAGAATATTTCAAAAGTTGTGATTTAGCAGGTAGTTGATTTTTGTTTTGCAAGTGCAAGATGTCATCTTCGAAGAAAGTACTCGTACGTTGAACGAATTTTAAGATGGCAAGTCTCGACTTTCGAATTTCAGCAAAGCTCAAACCATGAACAGCTCGAGGTTTGGTTTTTGGTTGTAGATTATTGAGATATCGAAAGATATAGGCAACTACACGTTGCAGACGATTCCAACACGAAATCTTTCCTATCAGATCGTGAAAGACATGTCCATCAAACGACGTGACGAGTGCACGCCTTACGACTGATTTCTCCTCCAGGTTAACTGATTCAGCATCCAACGTATTTGCTGAGAGGCTCGATTTTGGCCAATGGTCTTCTGAATCCGATAGCCAGGATGGACCGGTCCACCAAACAGTTTGATTGAACAGAGAAGATGGTGGCACGCCACGCGATGCACAAATAGCAGGGTTCGATTCAGAAGGAACGTGTCGCCATGCAGATCTAGGTAAGGTTTCCAAGATAGCGACAGTTCTATTCGCGACAAAGGTTGTCCAGCGACGCGGGGGTGATGACAGCCAATGCAGAACAATTTCGGAATCGCACCATGTAACTATTCGGTGTGTATTAATATTAAATGAGGATCTTACTAAAGTCATTAAACGAGCAAGTAAAACCGCACCACAAAGTTCAAGGCGGGGAATAGATACCGGTTTTAATGGGGCCACTTTGGTTTTAGCAGCAACAATTGTGACGTTTACTTTTCCGTTCACAGATTTAGTGAGAGCATACACTACAGCGGCGTAAGCGAGTGAGGAAGCATCTGAAAAACCGTGAAGTTCGATAGTTTCTTCAGATGAAAATACATTACGCGGCACACAAATCTTTTCAAAATATGGCAATTGTTCACGATAGTTTAACCATTTTTCAGCGACATCAGAAGGAAGGGGATCATCCCAACCCAAATTCAAATTTGAAGACCAGAGATTCTGAAAGAGCATTTTGAACAGGATCACTGACGGAGCTAAGAGCCCTAAAGGGTCAAATATACTAGATATTTCAGATAACAATGTTCTTCTAGTTATCGAGCGGCAAGGTTTGGGAATTGTTAGTCGATATGAATACATATCAGAAGCAGGATTCCAATACATTCCTAGTACTTTGACGAGTGACTGTGAACGTTCAGGATCCACGAAGGAATACTCGCAGTCATCAGGATTTTGTTTAGCTAATAGAGCCCAGCAGTTGGAGCTCCACTTACGAAGCTGAAGGCGAGCTTGCGATAATAACGAAATGAGTTCAGATTGCAACTCTAGCAACCCTTGGATTGAGTTTCCGCCTGTCATAATATCGTCAACGTACACGTCATTGAGTAAGGTCCGGGCGGCATACGGGTACCCGGTTTTATAATCCTCGGCAAGTTGTTGTAGGACGCGTACCGATAGAAATGGAGCCGAGGCTGTGCCATATGTTACGGTTCGTAACCGATAATGTTCGATTGGATTATTTGGGTGTGACCGCCACACGATTCTTTGGTAGTCACAGTCCTTTTCATTAACCCATATTTGACGAAACATTTTGACAATGTCGGCTGTAAATACAAAACGGTGTTGTCGAAATCGTAGGCAGACACCAATCAAATCGCGTTGTATAGGTGGACCGATTAACAACTTGCTATTCAACGATTGCCCGTTAGAGTCTCTTACGGAGCCATCAAACACGACGTGTAGCTTCGTAGTCGAACTTTCTGATTTTACCACGGCGTGATACGGTAAATAGAATTGACACGATGGGTTTTTTTGAATATCACCCGGCGAAATAAGTTCCATGTGACCAAGCGCAAGGTATTCCTGCATGAATTTTAGGTACTGTCGTTTCAATTCAGGATTATTACGGAAGCGACGCTCCAAAGAACACAACCGCGAAATTGCTGAATGTAGTGTACCTTCAAATTTTCGTGAATCGCTTTTAAATGGAAGTGACACTATGTATTTTCCATCAGAAGCACGACTAAATGTTTGTTGAAAGTGTTTTTCAGCTAGATCATTTAAGGCGTCAAAAGATTGATGAGAAGAAATATGCTCCAGCTCCTAAAATCGCTGGAGAAGAGCATTCACGTCAAGAGTAGAATGATACAAAGATAATTTCATATTCTGTGTAGTTAAATCAATGAACTCTCCAGTGATAACCCAACCGAAAGAGGTGTTTTGGGCGATAGGTTTGCCTTCTGGTCCCACTACTTGTTCCGGTTTCAATATGGACCAAACTTTATCAGCCCCAAGAATAACGTCAACTGCACAAGAGCTATTGAAACTAGGATCTGCGAGATCTAGGGTATGAAGATAGTCCCAAGTGGATACATCAAACGATTTGGATGGTAAATTCGACGTTAATTTACCTAAAACAAAAGCATCGACCGTTAAAAGACCGGAGTTATAACGAGACATTAATTTCAATCAAATCCTTTAGTATGTCCGGCTTCCATTGAACCTAATCCTAGTACAGAAATTCGAGCATGAGCTCGACGAAGTCCAAGCTTTTGAACACATGATTCAGCCACGAACGATGATTGGGATCCTGTATCCAATAAAACACGAACGTCAATGAGTTGACCTTGGTTATCTACGAGCTTAGGTAGGATTGTTGGTAAAACTGTTTGTTTTAGAAGGCTACGCCCACGCGAATGGTTACCAACCAAGGGTGTAATATCAAAAGGGTTAGAAGTTCCCGAAGACTGATTTTCAGGCGATGACGTTGATTGAATTTTAGAGGAAGGAAGAGATACAGACGTAGAAATATTATTCGCATCATCTTGATGAACCAAGTAGTGGTGGCGAGCTTTACATACGCGACAACGAAAGGTGGAACAACATTTGTTCACGGAATGACCTGGCCGAAGGCAATTAAAACAAACCACGTTAGCTTTGGTAAATTCTCTGCGTGATGGAATGTCTAGTTCAAGAAATTTAGAGCATTGGTATAAATTGTGATTACTTTTACACAACGGGCATTGCGAATTACTTTCCGACGGTTTAGCTACCAACGCTCGAATCGAACCTGCCTGCTTTCCACGCGCTGCGGACAAACGATTAAGAGACTGGCACGATTCTAATGCATCGCACCGTTGCTCAAGATATTCAAGAAGGGCCGTTATTGTCATATCTTCCCGAGCACCGACTTCCTTCGCCCAAGCCTGTTTCGTTTCACTATCTAATTTGTTGAGGAGAATGAAAATTAGCCACGCATCACGACTGTTCTTTGATAATGCATTAAGACCGCTAATTACCTCATCTGCACCGTCTGTAATTTTTCGAAGAGTCTGTGCATTTGGAGCATTCATTGAAGGTAGAGACAGATATGTCTGAACAAAAGACTGGACGACTAAATTTACCCGGTCGAAACGTTTATCCAGCCTGTCCCAGGCTTCTGTATAATTTGCATCCTAAACCTTTATATGCTGAATAAGGTCGGCAGCAGTCCCGCATAAAAAGGATTTCAAATATTGAAACTTGTGAGTGGATGACAAATTTTCTTTTACATCCACCGAACCCAAGAACAAATCACGAAAGGATGGCCAGTCCTTATAATCACCGGAAAATTTCGGTATCACGATTGGTGGCAAATTAATTTTAGATGGAGATTTTGTCGAAGAATCCAAAGATTTCAAAAAATCGCTTTGCTCATTTGCAATGCGTTCTAACACTGCATTATTCGAAGTCTGATTAGCCTTTCTTTCGCGAATCGCCTCACTCAATCCTGCATGTGCCTCAAAATATTTCTCTTCATGCCCCGAAATCATTATTGAATTCCTCGACCTCACTTTCCTCAACAAGCTGCAGGCATTCGTAGTGCAGATTAGTGAATTCCTGCCATGCCTCAATTACTCTATTTAACCGAATTTCTAACATCTCCAAGGATGTCAATTATTCAATAGAGTTTATAAATTCTACCGCACGAGTTAACGTGGCCTTTGCCAAACCACGCTTTTGCTTTGACGCGTTCATATTTCACAAAAAATATAATAAAAAGTTCGATGGTGAAATATGAAAAAATCCAAAAATGCAATGGATAAAAGAAGATGGCTTCAACAATTAAATTGTTCACGTACGATTATATGAAAAGTACATAGATATGTATATTAATTTCATATATATATAATCAAAGCTATATGTAGCCACAAGGAGCGCACGAGGTTTTTTCCTTTGTTCAAAAAACAAATTATATATATATATATAACCACGAGAAGCCAACGAGTTTGCACTTTATTGTTCTATGCGCACAAGAATTAATTCACCGGTTCAATTATTAAATCCGGCTCGAAGGACCATATGTTCATGTAAATTTATTAGGAAATTCAACCTTCCGTTATTTATGCAACCGATTAATACACGTTCATATGAATTTAGCGGAAAATTAATGCGACCGTACGAAAAAAAACCATTCATGCGACGTTGATGTAGAGAACAGACAAAGAAAACCCAGCACAGCAATTTCAATAACGTTATAATAAGTATTTAATGAAATTAATTTGTTTTAGCAAAGTATACTTATCCAAATAATGGTCAATGGTGTGGTTCCTTCCAGGGTCTCGATCCAAGTGAACGAGATAAGCAATTGATAGCAGTGAAGATTGCTATAATCGCAGAATTTCCACCCACGCATATTCGCAAAAGAGTGCTTCGATGTTAAGATCTGTGGTTGCTGTTGCAAGCCAAGAGCAGAGAGAGAATTCACCACACGATTGACCAGTACAAGTGCCGCAATATTAATAGATAAAAAAAATTGAATTGATAAAAATTAATAAGCAAATTGAGAAGAATTTAATATAAGAAGTAAGTATTAAGATTAGCGCAAATGATAATAATGAAGTTAAATGTAAGATTATGTACACTGTACGAAGTATTAGGTAGGTTAAATTAAGTTAAATGATTTTAAGTTACAAAATTGCAAATTAATTTACATAACGAACAGAAATATTATGATGATTGATTATAGTGTGTTGGTTTCCAAACAGAAGCCATAAAAAACTAAAAGTAATAGTCGACTATAACCACGCCAAACAAGGCATATACATCTCGGACCAATGATTGGTGACTTACAAATAAAAAATAAAAAAGAGCATACAAATCGTCGAATTTCGAAATCGATTTGCGAAGCATTATGTTACCAAAGAATTGGTTCCATCCGCGTGGAACCCCAACGTTCTTCTTCTCATGCCCTCGAAAAATTCGAAACAAGAGACCGAAGCAATCGTAAGCTCAGAAAACGTTGTTCGAACTGCTACGAGTAGTTTTCAAAAGTTATGAAATGGAATGAAGCAGGAAAAAAAGCCTAAAAAGTTTCAAATTTTTGCAATACATGTGAAGGAAAACCAGTACTTTGCTTGTGGACGAGGGAATAGGAGCATTGAAGTTAAACGTAAGACAAATTAAATCGTGTTTGGAGAATGCCGGCGCAGAAAGTTGGTCATAGAATACGACTTTATAAATATCACTCACAAAATAAACGTCAAGGAGTGTACCAGAAACATTACCAAAATGAGTTGGTTCAGACTGATTGACAGGTAGGAGATTAAATGTACTCATATTACTTACATACGAATTTTCAGCCAACAAATTGCAATTAATATCTCCGCAAATAACTAAATTTGTGGACGTAATTGCTATTTCTTCCATCAATGAGAAAAATGGATTTAAACTCAAATTACTATTAGGCCTATATATAGTCCCCAATAGTAATTTTATATCTCCGCTTACAAATTCCACAAATAAATATTCGATAACACTTTCAGCATTCGATGAACAAATTAACTTACAGAAAAAAACATTTTTAACATATATTGCCACCACGACTTTGCCTATCAGAACGAAATAATCTATAACCCTTTAAAGCATAGATGCTATTAGGAAAATTTACGTTATACCAGCTTTTCGAAATACATATAATGTCTGTCTTTGATCCTTCGAATAAAAACCTATACTCATTTATCTTAGGGAGCAAGCTTTGAGCATTAATATGGCAAATCTGAAACCCGCGAACATTACCAAACAATCTCAACATATGCAGTGTTAAACTACCATCCACATCTGTTGAAGAATCGACATGAGCAGCCATTAAAGGTTTAATTGAATATTGAGCGTATGAATTGAAGAATGTAATTAAATTCGAATATATTTAAAAGAAATAAAATCGATCGTTTTATAATTATTACAGAAACAAAAATTATTATTTATTTTGTTAATGCAACTAGGAAGGGATTAAAATAAAATAAAAGTGATGATAAATCAAAAAAAAATAAAAGTAAAAGAAAATGTTTAATAATAGAATATTGAAAGAAAAAAAGTTTATATATAAAAAATGATGATCTCTTTAATCTTGACTTCGTACATTATTCATGGCAACCCTGTCCAAGTCACCAATTTCATCTATTAATACAGGTTCCTCAAATTGTTTGACATCTACGAGTCCTCTCAAGGTAAAAACTGATGATAGTTGTTTGTTTTTCTTTAATCTAAGCGCAGCTTGCAGCAAATGACGTTCATTTTTGGTGATAGATTACCATAAGAAAATAGGGACGTCAGAATTTATACCAACATCTTTCAAAGAGAGCTGTCTCTTATTTTGTTTACAAAACACCGCGGTAGATTTAAGAACGTTGTTCCTATCAGCTGGTGAATTAAATTTAATTATTATGGCGGAGTCCGGGGACTTTTTGTTTTGTGGGCGCGTGCGAAATATTTTTCAAATGACTGGCTCGGTAGAAAATCCAAGTGAAGTGATTAAGTGTTTATAAAAACAACTCAACTGTTCGTTCTCATTAAAAGGTATACCACTTAGAACCGCATCACATCACCGTCGAAAATTGCGTTCATTTAATCATCATTACGACCAATAAAGCCGATGAGAATCACTTTTAAAAATTCTCCAAAGTCCAAATGTAACAGAGATCGTTAAGGTATTATAGTATTTTGTAAGGTTGTGCAGCGAGAATAAAGCTTGAAACACGATTGCCCGACCTGCAGCACGGCTATTCGCTAGCCATTACACAGTCGAGAAATATTCGGATCACTTTCTAATATGCCTGAAGATAGCAAATAATAAACACCAGTTCTATCCACCTAAACACAATCTTGTGAACAAAAATATGTTCAAATGGGAAGCTTCGGCATTAAACAATTAGCAAAACAGGATGGATAATAGGCTTACCCATTTGAAAAAACGGTATCTTTTAAATTTATTCCAATCTGTGAGCTCGAACGTATTATATGTGAAGCTGCGAAATCAATGAAAAATACTAACAGATTAAGAAAAGAAAATGACTGGTATTATTTTTCATGTGAAAATCTAAGAAAAAGATCATTAGTACTCCTTAATCTCCTCCGTATATATGAAATGCCAAGTGCGTATCGTTCTACGGAATCTTAAAGATGGCAAGGCGCCCGGATCAAATGGTATACCAGCAGAGTTCTTCAAACATAGTACATATGTTTGTAAAGTAAACTTCGACCGCTGGCGCAGTGGAAGCTTCACCAAAATAGAAAACTATATGAATTCTTCGTCGATTTCAAGGCTGTGTTTGATTCTATCAATAGAAATACTTTATTATATAATTATAAACTCTTTCACTTGGGGGTTTCAACTAATTTTCTTTGCACTATTGAAAAACTGTACCAACAAATAATAGCATACATTTACAATGGAAAATAAAAATCTGAAAAAAATCAAGTGAACCACGGTGTAAAACAAGGTTGTAACCTAAGTCCCCTGCTGTTATTTCTTGATGATTTGGTAGACTATTGCCAATCGTGGAATCTGGAGGTGAATACAGACAAATCAAAAGTTCTGTTATTTTAGAATGGCTCCGGAATACTGGCGAGCAATGAGCATTTGAAATTTGGTGAAAACCCCTTAGAAGTTGTAAAGTCGTATACGTACATAGGAATAAGAAATAGGAGGTCACTTTCAACTTTAAACTAGATAAACATCTCAAAATCAAACTAAATAGGGCTTAGTTGGCAATATGTCTAAATTGGTAGAGAATTACTAATAACAAGCTAATAGCGACCGATCTAAAGCAGAGTTTTTAACGCAACTACCCAGACTGTTTTATGGAGCACATGTATGGGGAGTGCAGCGACATGAACCAGTTGAATATCTGCTGCGCTTTTTCTTAAGAAGTATTCTTTTTGCCGATAAAAACGCCAACATATATGTATTATCTGGAAACCGGTTTGTCATCACTATTTATTGCAATTCTTTTGCTGAATGCGGACTACGTAGCGGGGGTGTTATATGTTGTGATACACTTGATTTTTCTGTTTCATTGTAACTATTTTAGATGCGCAAAATGTTCTTTAATCTTTTGAGAATTGGTCTTCTTGTCTCTCCTATATATTCTTTATTACAGTTGTTACGTCCGATTGAGTAAATTCCTGATTGTTGTAAAGTTTGAATTTTGTCCTTTGATCCACTAATTAGATTTTTAATTTTTATTTCACTGCTTTGGCAAATTCTGATGTTTTGTCTATTAAATATTGGTTTTCGCTTAGATGTAATTTCTTAAAATTGTGAAAAATGCCAACATTTGCTCAGAAATTAAAACAAGTCCATTTATAATTTTGTAATTTAGAATAACTTTTTGTAAGTGTTAAATTATTTATAATACAATTTATATACAAAGTTTGCCCGTCAGCCAGACGACATTCCATATCATGTCCTTATTATTTATTCAAGAATTATAATAATTTACATGTTAAACAACTTGAATTATAAAATAAAGAAAATCTATCTATCTATCTTTTTTTCGAAAACGTGTCAATGATTTTTTTTTTGAAATTTCGTTTTTAAGTTTATATTATTAAATGATTAAAATTGGCACCAATTTGAATTTTCTGTAAAAATTTAAGCAAAAACGACCGTAAAAATATAATCAGGTCTAACATTCATTTAGAACGAAATTACCATTTTAAGTATTCGTTTTCGTTCTCAGAATAAGAAGAATCAGAAAAATTAAATTCAGAATTCATAGAACCAAACAATTATTGGTACATTTATATTAAATTCGTGTACAGATTTCAAATCGCATAATTCACAGAAGAAAATTTAATGATTGGCAACAATGATCAGCAGCGCGGTTGTTATTTTCAGTAAAAACAGGATGACTGCGCCAATAAAATAACCACTCAAACTTGAATAGTGATATTTTTGGTGGTTATGGACCGAATTTCATGAAACTTTGAAAATTGCGATCTGAGACAACTTACTACACATAGACAACATATTTTCATTACAGGGTGTCTGAAAAAATGGCACACACAAACAGTGGCGTAGCGAAGGGGGGGCGCATCGGCCTGGGTGTCACCCATTGGGTATTACAAGCAAATGGTGACATTATACCTACCTAACTCTACCTACCTACCTAAGGCTCAACAATCTTCCAAGTTGCAAAATGTTAGCGATCGAACACGAGGCAACACAAGATATACATTTTGAAGACGTTAATAATGAGCTTGTAACTGTTAAAGCCAGGAAGAGGAGTATTTAAAAAACGTACAGTAGAATATGTACATTAAGTACTTATATGTTAATTTATCCTGTTATTCCATTCCTCATTATAATTAACTAAATGTTTAAATATATTTCAACTAGCGGACCCAGCGAACTTTGGCTCGCCCCAATTCAACGCCTTCAAATGAACTGCAGAGCTAACAGATAGTTCAAATTTCAATTTGATTTATTTGAATGAAATTAAAATTAGTAGAGAGGGATAGATAAACAATGTTTTTCGATTGGTTTCCCGGCACAAAATCAATCAGCGAAGGCGGTTTGGCAACACGCGAGCTAGGCAACGTAAGCTGACCGTGCGAATAACAGAGAACTTCGAGATTAATTCCACAGACTAACAACGAATGTCCTTGCGATTTTTTAATTGTCATCACAAAAGCCAGTCGAACGTGGAGCTGAGTCAGCTTGAATTTTAATGAAGAATCGGAATTCGTGTGTTATCGGATAGTTGGTTGCTTCATCTTAGTCGGTCACGTTGTCAACGGATTTGTACGACTTGAGTACTACATTGATTTGACTTTCAATAATGAAACTCAGGAATTACTCAATTACAAAGCGCCAGCAGTTGTTCGAGATTTCAACAGCCGATGGGTCGTTTTGCAGTGCGACTCATATTCGTGGTCAATTTTAACTTCGCCACAAGACGACGATTTTAGGCATGCTTTAAGTTCATCAGGATTTCGAGATGGCGGGAAGCGTATTTGACGAATACCTCCGGTGAACAATAACATAACCCCATCAAATCATCTCGAATAACCTTGTAAATCCTTCATTGTTCGGTCAACTGCCTCCAAAGCTCATTTATGCGCCATCGTGCATTCATCCCAAATGATGATTATGCATTCTAGCATCAATTTTGCTTTCACCGAATTCTTTGTCATTGTGCACGCTATTGGCTTGTCAACCATGAGAAGATTCATCGCTAGCTGCACAGCGTAATGTGCAGTTCGATCGCTTTCAAACAGCCTGACAGCAATGCCATAGATGCCAAAGGATGCAACAGCCAACGAAATTTGAGATGTTGACCGAATTGCTGCCAAAACCAACAAAATGACGAATGTCTTGCATCTCGCACCTGGAGCTTGGAAAAGTAAATGCGATTGCGGATAGTATTGGAAAGAAGCGCGATTCAAGTTTACATTTGCGACTGGTCTTCTACTAATAATTTTTTGTCAAATTTGAGGTGGCGACTGTGCAGGACAAACCTGTGCAATATCTATGGACACGTCTCCATTCATTTCTTCTGCACTTCCTCTCTTGTTTTTATTATCACGGACTTTCTGAATAATTATTGAAAGATTTAATTGTGTACGTCGTCCAAGGTCTATTATGAGACATTAGTCTCCCTAGCAAACAACAAAGTCGTTTTGGACTAATCGTTATAAAAAAATTAATGAATGAATACTTCGCCCGCAACCATATTGGATAACCTAACTTTTACATTTATTTTCTAAAAAGAAAAGAAATGATCGAATTGATACATATGGTATTGAATTCAATTGATGGTAATGCTTGTACCGATTACGGATGTGATGAGCGATATACGATTATCAGGAATCATTGTAGTAATACGCAAAACAAGAGTCAATTGCTGGAAGAAAATAGCACATTTGCTGAAAAGAAAATGACAAGGTGAAAAAGACACATGTAAAATCGCGAACAGTCTTAGCCATTGTATATCGCAATCGCAATCTATCGGGTTGTGGCATTGATCGCAGCACATCGTCATCTATTATATATCTCGTTATTTTCATCACTAAAAATGCAGCGCAATTATCCGAAATCTTTCAAACTTAAGAACGCATATACCACCTTTAAATCCTACGCATGCATACCAACAGAGCCATGCAACCCACACATACATACACGCACGCACATTATTATAGAGCCGCGCAGATATATGCTCATATGGCCCGATACATACATATTTTTTTATTTTTTTGTTGCCACCCCGACTGTTCCTTATACCTAATTTCCCTAAATCTATATAAGTCGGCCAAGACTTACCACCTTAATCGACTTGAGATATTATAATGCTGTTCAGAGACCCATCAGAACTGACTCTCTTGTTTCGCCCTATCCCTTCGGTCCCGATCGGACACAATCCTACTGAACCGAAAGCGCTCTTCTCCATCTAAGGCGATGACGTCTCGACCATACAGGAGTCGGCTATCTACAGTTTTTCGGCTGATGTGGTATATTAGCAGAACCGACATACGTAGTTTTGTTGTACTACTATCAGGCTTTAATACGCAATAACGAGGTATGAAGAAGTGTGGACCTCGCTGTCTGGTTTAATTTCTTCTATGTATTAGAGATTCCTATTCGTCTATGAGCTTGACATAATCTTCTCTTAGTTTAAGATTTTTGTTGAATCGTCTCTCTAATGATTTAAAACGATTCAAGGCTGTTTGTTTTGAGTCACGTAAGGCTACGCTATTTTCTCGCAACGGTAGACTAAAGGTGAAACGTACGCTTTCTGATCTAGACACATTTTGAATGAAATGTGACTCACAATATTTTTCTAATGATGTCATCTGTTTGGATATATTTTTGAAGTCATCAAGCTTCCAAAATCGTTCAATTAGTTGATTCTTCTTCGCAGAATGTGCCACATGTGACTGCGTTGTTTGCTGTATCCTTAACCTTTCTGGATACTACCCAACCAAACATTGTGTTTTGTAAAATTGGCATCTTTGCACCAATTTGTATTTGTTCAGGACAAATAAAATAATAATAGAACTCTGCTCCCAACAAGATATCAACTTTATCGGATCGGTGAAAATTGGGATCTGCTAAGTTGATTTTAGGTATAGACCAGGTAGAGGTGTCCAGGTTTTGTGTGGGTTGAGGTGATACGATGTTTGATAACATGAAGGCTTCTAGTCTGCAAGCGAAACCACCCATTGTTGAATGAAGCTTCATGATGACTCTGTGTGTCGCGGTTCGTGTTATTTTGCCGATGTCTTCAATGCATAAAGATGATGGTGTTGGCGATAAGGATAAACGTTTAATAAGCCTCTCGGTTGTAAGGTTAATCTCAGAAACGGAGTCTAAGATGGCTCTAACTTCACATGTTTGTCCGTTGTTTGCTGTGACAAAAACCCTTGCGGTGGCCGCGTTTGTTGTTTATTTGTTGGATGGTGGCTACAGTAAGTGGTGATGAATCTCCCCGTTCTGATGCCATTGATTTGGAGGATGTAGCACCTGCTACACCGGGTTGTAGATTTAATTGTTTTTTTTTGGTCCGGACTTAAAGAAATAGTTCTTTCTAAATGCAATAAGGGATTGTGCCTGCATGGGCATTTAGTGCAGCTACGTGCTGAGCATAATTTTGTGGTGTGATAACCTTGAAGCATTTCACGCATAGATGTCGTTTTCGAGTCCACTTCAGTCTTTCAGCAGCTGACATCTTCAGGAACTTTTCACAATAAAAGATTGGATGGCTCTTATTGATACATACCTTGCAGTTGTCAGTGTTGGAGATAGCAATGTTGGACATACCTCGGTTCTCTCTTTTCCGCCAACAGCTTCTAGGGCCTCAAAACGGTGATTTAAGAACTTGAGGAATTCTTCCATTATTGTAAGTTCTCGGGGGCTTTTGACGGGTTGCCCATAGAGTAGATGACTTTGTTGATCTAATTTATTCGTTAATAGGTGGACGAGTAGAGGAGTCCATGAGTGTGTATCAATACTGAGAGCCTTCAAAGCTGCTAAGGATTCATGAATTGTGTCATGAAATTCTCTCATGACCCGTTTTTTTTTTTAAACTAAACTATATGCCTGTAATATTTTAGAAGTTTTTGACCAAGTTGGTTTTTATTTGGACTTTGGAGAATTTTTAAGAAGTGATTCTCGTCGGCTTTATTAGTCGTAATGGTGATTAAATGAAAGCAATTTTCAATTTATTTTCCCAACGTTTCGACGGTGGTTGCCGTCTTCTTCAGGGTTGTCTTTATTTACAAGATTATAAAGAGATATAATGTTGTTTATATTGTTACAAGTAAACGAAGAAAATATGACTTACATAACGTTAAATTTTAAGATTTTTAATATACATAACAATAATTTGTTAGATTAAAAACAGATTCTGAACACTTCTCGTTTGAAGATTAGTCTACGTTTAATGACATTTATTGTCAGAAACTAATGAACAGTAAACGGCAGATATTTTTTGTGTGTCTTGTTTGCGGTTCATATTATTTTTGTTGTTAATTATATGCAGTGTCTCTAGTGTATAACGTTTAGATGTATGTTTTTCTGTTGCAAGGATCTCTATTCCCTCGAAGTTTGGTGTGTGACCGGTATTAACGATGTGAGAAGCCAGTGCCGTCTTCTCAGAACTTTTTAGGCGAATATCTGACTTCTGGTTCGCCATTCTTTGCCGAAAGAGTTGTTTGGTGGTGCCGATGTAGCAAAGATTGCAGGATTCATCCGTTTTCCCCTGGCAATTTATTTTATAAACTACGTCTGAACGGCAATTTTTGTCGGGTTTCGTCTTCAGGTTGGTGAATAGGGATGCAACAGTCAGGTTCGACCTATATGCCAAGCTGACTTCCGGATTGTTTTTCGTGACCATTTCTTTGAAATTTTCGGAAAGTTTCGGCACATAAACGACGCAAAAACTTTGTTTATTAAGTTCGACGCAGTGTTTATACGAATGTGCTTGGCTTGATTAGATCGGAAATTGACAAGTCGCCCAGATGCCATATCTTTCTGGTAGCAGTCGAAAGAAAGTCGATCATTTTCGCGGTAGACCTTAACGTCCAAGAACGCTATCGATCTGTTTTTTTCCCTCTCTACGGTGAATTGTATTTTTTCATTAAACTGGTTTAAGCATCGTAAGACATTTTCAATTTCTTCTCTATCCACAATCGCAAAGATATCATCAACGTATTTTGTTATAAACTCAGGTTTGTAGCTTAGTTTAAAACATTCCCCGAGTAAGAAATCTAAGACCAAGTCCGCAATCGTCGGTGAAAGAGGATTTCCCATTGACATTCCGTGTACATGTTTGTACAAATTGTCCTTAAATTCCAGGTAGTTGTTATCTTTGAGGCAAAAATTTAATAATTCGATAAATTTATTTTGGCTCAGCTTGGTATTTTCAGCTATAATTTTCCATTTCTTTTTTATAATGTTGATTGCCAGCTGAACAGGAACATTACTAAAACCAAAACCAAATATCGTTTGTGTCAAGTACAAAATCTTTTGCTTTGGATTTAAACTCCAACGAATTTTTTACAGAGTGAGGAGATTTTTTTGTGACACACTGTAATATTTTACCCAGGTACTTTGAAATTTCGTAACAAGGAACTTTCATCGATGACGTTATCGGCCGGAGAGGCATATTTGGTTTGTGAATCTTTGGTAAACCATATATTGCAGGTATTTGTGCTGTGTAGGTAGTCATAATTGCTTTTTTCCTATCATCGATCATCTCATTGTTGTGCAACCATTTCACAAATTGATTGTTTTTGATTTGTAGAGTGGTGAGGGGGCTTTCTCTTGCGACCCTGTATGTAGAGCGGTCAGACAGTAGTTCCGTCATCTTTTCTTCATACTCCGGCATATTCATCGCAACAGTCACATTGCCTTTATCAGCTGCTACAATTATGATGTTTTTGTGTTTTTTAAGAAAATTTACCGCATCTTTGTGTACCTTCGTGATGTATTTGTCGAATGCGTCGTTGTGGTGGGAATGTTGAAAAGAGTGAAGCATATTGCTATACTTAGCTCCAGTTTCTTCTTGTCCTATTTGATCTTTTTCTGTTCTTATGATTTCTGCGCCATCTGCAATGAGCTGGAAAAGAGGGAACGTATTTTTGTAAAACCTAGTCTTTGAAATTCAACATGAAGTGCACGGCACCAGTTAGAAGAAAGAGAATTATAGGAAAGAATTTCTGTTGGCACGGTGGATTTGAGAACCAGGTATTGACTGTCTCATTTTAACCCATGGGCGGCATCCAATTAAAATTGGAGGTAAAGAAAAGAATGCACCTAGCGTGAGGATCGAACCCACACGTATAAGTTAGCAATCAAGCACTTTATCCACTGCACCATTGCCATCATATTATAGACTTATGCTGCGGTAAATCCATAATTTTTTGGATAAGGATAAGGGCCCTTTCGTTGCTAAAACGGTCTTGAAGAGTTTTCCATGTGATTGGATAGGTCTCCTCTGCCAGTTCCAAGTTTCACAGCAGGCGCTCTGCATCACCAGATATATTTGTCTTTAGATACCAATTTTTTTGTACTCGAGGTACTTGGTTGGGTATCATCTTCGTGAAGATATCGGCCAAGGTTTGTCATTTTAGATAATTGCCGTCGAATTTCGGGATCGTCCTCTTTCGAAGTTGAACTGACAGATACTCACTTGGAAAGCTCTATAAATGATCTATATAACCTCAGAAGATATACTAGACCCGTTCGTACTCTACTTTTTCGGACTACGCTTTTTAGAATCTCATACACGATCGTCTCGCGAAAGTTGTTTTACAAGCTCCCAAATGAAATACAAAATATTAGAAACGCACCATTATTAAAAAAAAAACATTAAGTTGTGGTTTTTTAACTTTAGTTTATACGAAATCGAAACTAATTTGTTTAATTCTTTTCTTTTGTACTTTGTTAATTATTTAAATTGTTAATTTGATTATTTCTAATAATGTAATAATATAATTCATTTGATTTATACTTTAATTCTTAATGTTCACCCCACATTAAACAATATTATTTGTAAAATGTGGCATTAGTTCTATTTTGTTAAAATATAAATGCTATAAACTATCATGTGCATGTGTCTTGTTGAGGGGACACATTTTTTTTATAAAAAGTGAATCAAAGAAAAAAAATTTCAATGAATCAATTGACAAGTTTGTTAAATTTGATAGAACATTATACAGTATACAGTCTGGCCAATTCTAAGTCGGCAATAAATAAATATATGAAAAGCTTATATCTACATATACAAAAAACAAATGTAAAACAAACCAAATACCTCAATAAAGTTTACTTACTTACTTACTACAAACTATCCTCTTATTTATTTATTTATGTTTGTATAAACTCTTCTTAAATGTAAGTTACCATCAAATTGTTTAAGATAATATGATTAAAATAAAATCTAAATCTAATGATAATTTAAAATGAAAGACAATTAGTCTTCGAGCTTGGGAAAATCGTCAATAGATCTTATGAAAACAATCCTACCTTTATCAATCTTTATCATTAAAATTTGCGAATATTGAAACCATAAACACTTCTACTTTTTCTCAGCATTCTTTTTTTTCGCCTCCATAAACAGGAGACGGTTGTAGCCAGTAAGACAGTCGTTAATGTAAATATTTTTTTCAGATCCCTCAGTAAATAACGATGAGTTTAATTTCTTCTTGGCAGCTCCCTAGCATTTTATCACCTTTTTTTCGCTTCTACAGAAGAGAATTTGGCACGAGTACGATAACTCAGGCGCCGCAAAATAATAACGGATTTTTTAGAGGGGTTAAGAACAAGCATTTTTTACTATGGAAGGGGATCTATCTCCCCCCGTTAAGGCGGGAGGGGCAATTTCTTAAAAAATGACTTTAAATGAAAAACAACATATTAAAAAACAACGGCAACACTACAATAGAAAAATTATAGGTTTTCTGAAAGTCAGAAACCTGGCCTTTTATATTTTCTTTCAATAGTTATTGAAAGTGTTTGAAAAAAAAACTTTCAAACACAAAATTTAACAAAAATTTTTTATTAAATGTTACTATTTTTTATTCAAAATTGTGAAACAAATTACTGAATTGGATTTAATTATTTGATGTTCTTATAAATTCTTAATCGAACACTGAAAACTAGATGGTTTTATGTCGTCTATTTTATAAGAAAAACAGAAAATTACCAAAACTACTTTCTTATTCAATTTTTATTTTTTTTTATTTATGTAAGCCTTCTTTTATAAATACAGTGCCAACACTCAGTATTACGGAGTACAGTTCAAAGAGAATTTTTAGAGATGCATATATGTATATAGGTATACAAAGTTTAGGGCGCATAAAAATTTCGGCGCGTAAGGGGTTCATGTTGCCCCCTGCAACCTCGCTGCTTGGCGAATTGTAGGATTTGGGGTATGTACGAGTGTGGATGTATGCAAAGTTTCTTTAACATTTAAAAAATCGGAATTAAGAGAAACTTTCAATTTATCCTATATGACATTCGATAGTCAACATCTGTTTTCTAAATATATATATATAGAAACGTGGCCCAAAGTTGCACATTTAAAATGCTCATACGTTAAAATGTAATGCATTATACAAAATTCACTTAACCCATGTTAATGTAACATACCTATATAATGCAACTGTAATGTTCAAAGTATGTATATACCTACTTGAATCATTAAAAAAAAAACGAACAAACATTCTTATTTTGTACCGTTATTTTTTCGTGCACATGTATTATACATATTATATTTAGTTCATTCTTTATTCAACCTATGAATGAGTAAGGTATTTTTCTTTTGCGAAATAACAATGGCGACTTAGCATCCACTACTTCATTCCAAACTCAACAATTTTTCAATATTTTGTTCGTTTGAGGATTTGGCATCCCCCAATGAAAAAAAGCATCACTTTCTTAGTAGAAATTGGCCTAATTCCATAAAAGATCTCAACTCCCCCATCATGTTGCAACTGACCAATGAAAGTGGAAAATAATAAGCAAAGTAAATTCGGCTGGATTTGGCGGTGCTCAACAAAAACCACAAGAAAAGGTGAGCGACATTGCAGAAAAATTATCAACCCATCCAAAGGCACATTTTTTCAAAAGAAAATATTTATTGTAAGATAATAAGCCTTTTTTATTCTCCATTTGTTATTCGGTATTCGGCCGAATGTTGTGAACTATTCGGCCGAATACCGAATACAAAAAATATAGGCCGAATAGGCCGAATGCCAAATAGTGGCCGAATATTCGCGGAGTCTCTACTGCATACCTATTTCTTACTATTTCACCACTTTCATTGATTCAAAAGAAAAAAAAGCACATATAACAATTAACGATAGAAGTTTTTGCATTTCCTTCATTAGAGATAAGTCTAAGTACAAGTCCAAAGAAAAAAACACTAAAATTACCTCTCGTACCTCACGACAACCATCCGAAGCAGGTAGTTCTAAAAAGATATCAACGGTCAACGATGGTCGTGATGATGAAGTTCAACAACTTCAACAACAAAAATCTATTTCAGATAGCCAAAATAATGACGTTCAAGGACTGGATTGCAGCGTTAAACGACAGTTTACAACGTTACATAACAAATATCGTGAATGCAAGCATAAGGTTAAGTAGGGCTGCAGATTTACGGTAAAGATGCCGAATAGGAAGAAAAGATGTTGAAAATAAGGGAAGAAGTAATAAACACTATTCGTGAAACATTAAAAGAACCAACTCCGCCAGTCGGAAACGACTCTCTTCACGGCATAAGTTGGCATCAAGGACACTGTATTACCCACCCAAATTTAAGGCGTGTTGATAATCGTACCATCTGAGTGAAAATGCTCAAAACCTTTTGAGCCAAATGAACGCGCTGAACATTAATGGCCCAAGTCCCACATCGCACATCAGCTCTAATCGAGCTGTCAAATTTTATAAATGGGGTCTAAAATTTGACAATATCAGAATGACCGTCGACGATTTTCTCTGTCGACTAAAAAGATTTAGAATTGGCTACAATGCGTCGTGGGAAGATTTGTTTCTTTATTTCCACCTTTTTGTAAAAGGTAATGTGGAAAGCTGGTTTTGGACTTTCATTAAAACCAATTATAACGCAAACTGGCAGACACTTGAATTTGCTTTAATTGAGCAGCACAGAACTATTGAGACCGATTCGAAACTTCAAAATAAAAGCTTCGACGACCTCTATAATGAACTTTTTGTTATGAATGCTAGTCTTCGAAACCCCAAATCACGACGCGAGTTAATCGATGTGATGAAACAGAATGTGAAGAGGAGAACTGATAGAGAAACACGCTCGGAATTAAAGCTTACAAACGAAACCATTTCAGCAAAACAACTTTAAGAAACAAATAACTGAAGTAGAAAACTCCTTGCCTGATGAAGATTTTCTAGATGTTGATGCAATTAACATTTCACGCAATCCATCAAATTATACTTGCTGGGACTGCAAGACAAAGGGACATTCATATGTTCAATGTCCCAATTCAAAACAAAATCAATTATAAGGGTGGGCTGGAGAATACGACAACACCCAATTGTGTGAAATGCTCGGGAAACCGATATGACCAAATAATATAATATTTCAACCCACATTGCCAATCACAACAGATAGTAGGTGAAATAACCACGCAGGTGACGTACAAACAAGTCACGAAGAACACAAAATTTTACTTAGTGCCATCCTTAGAATAACCATTATACCTTGGAATCAACTTTTGGAAACTTTTTGAGATTGCTCCTCAAGTTGTTTCCGAAATTTGTCCCACGATGCTTTGAAAATGTGACTCAAATGCCCATGATCTAACGGTCGATCAGTCCAAAGAAATTGAAAACGTTATACGTTTGTTTCCGCCTTTCGCCAAAGAACGCTTTGACGGACGACGTTAGAGGAGCATGCAATAAACATAGGTAACGCCGAGGCCATTAAGTAGCGAAACTATCCTATGTCACCGGCCATTCAGAAGATCATGTATGAGGTGATGGATAGAATGCTGGCAATGGACGTAATCGAAGAAAGCGAAAGCGCCTGGAGTTCTACTGTAGTGTTAGTGCGAAAGCCAGGGAAAAATCGGTTATGCCTTGGCTCCAAGAAACTTAATAGAGTAACGAAAAATGACGCATATCCATTTCCTTATCTAGAGAGTTTGCTAAGTCGTATATCGGAATCAAACTTTATCAGTAGTATTGACCTAAAGGACGCTTTTTGGCAGATTCCTCTAGCGGATTTGGCACGGGAGAAGAGAAGACAGCGTTTAGTGTTCCCGGTAGACCCTTGTATCATTTCCAGGTCATGCCCTTTGGCCTCTGCAATGCGGCTCAACGTTTGTGCACAGATTGACTGAACTAAATCAAAACAAATTTGTTTACTTGGACGATCTTCTGATTTTCTCACGGACGTTTGCACTTTTGCGCAAAGCAGAGTTAACTATAAATCTTGAAAAATCGAAATTTTGTTTGAAATAGGTTAAGTATTTAGGATATATTGTATGGGGTAGCTGTATAAAAAAAGACCCCGACAAAGTGTCAGCAATAAAAGATTTCACGATACCGAAAACTGCACTATAAGTGCGTAGAGTTTTAGGTCTATCAGGTTGGTACAGGCGTGTTGTTCCAAATTATTCTTCGCTTGCCACGCTAATAACAGACACCTTAAAGAAAAGCAAATCCTTTGTGTTTACTCCTGAAGCTCTCAATTCTTTCCAAGAGCTCAAGCTGGCATTGACGACCGCCCCTGTATCAGCCAACCCCAACTTTAAAAAAGCCTTTTATAATCGTATGTGATGGTTCTGCGACAGGTGTTGTTCTATGTCAACTAGACGACGAAGGTAGGAAACCCCATTTATTATTTCTCTTATAAATTGAACAAGGCACTACAGCGTCACTGAGCTTGAATGCTTAGCAGCTGTACTAGGAGTAGACAAGTTCAGGCCGTACCTGGAAAAACACGATTTTACAATAGTGACCGGCCATTCAAGTCTCCGGTGGCTCATGAGCCAGAAAGACTAAAGTAGAAGGTTAGCGCGCTGGAGCTTGGGACTCCAGAAATACTCGTTTGTTATAGAGCATCGAAACGAATCTCAAAATGTGGCACCAGAAGCACTTTCAAGAGTGTATGCAGCGGATGAAATTGCATCTGACAGCATGGGTGATGTGAGCCCTTCCGATGCTCTACAGGTCAACCTTGCTGATCCGTCGTTCAGTCGGATGAGTATATGAGGTTGATCGAAACTGTTAAGAAAAACAAAACGCAGGTACCTGACCTTCAAGTTTCTTAAGGTTTTGTATACAACGACACTGCACAAGGGATCCCAGAGAAGATGACTGCGTGTGGAAAGTCTGGATTTCTGCCGCGCTAACCAAAACCTTAATACGACTGGCACATGACCCACCTCGAGCTTCACATAGTGGGATCACTAAAACATTGTACCGTCTTCGAGAACGATTTTACTGACCTAATATGTCGGCAGAAGTTAAATTGTTTATCGGAGAGTGTATAGTTTGCAACTCGTCGAAAGCCCCAAACCCCGTCTTAAGGCCAGTGATGGGCCAACCTTTTATCGTGAAAAGACCATTCCAACATGCTTTTGTGGACTTTCTCAGTTCTTATCCACAATCAAAACGCGGGAACAGTTATATAATCATTTGTCTTGACCAATTAGTAAAATTTACTCTTGCAAATGCGATACGAAAAGCGACTGCGGAAGTGGCCATCCAGTTTTTGGAAGAGCATTACTTCTCGATTTACGGAGTACCCGAGCCCTTGTTTTCCGATAATGGGAAACAATTTATAAGTAGGGAATTTTCAAAGTATCTCGACTCCTATAGTACCAAGCATATCAAGACAGCTTCGTGTGCACCGCAAGCGAATGCGAGTGAGCGGGGGAACCGTTCGATATTCGCAGCCATTAGGTCTAATTGCGGCTCTGACCAAACAAATTGGGACAAACATCTCATTTCCATTTGAGTGCTCTGAGGTCAAGCGTTCACTCCGCGATACGGATGTCACCACATGAAGCCTTGTTTGGACAGTGTAAGCTTCAACACGGTTCCGATTACGCACTATTAAAAAAACTGAACGGTCTTAACAACCTTGAATTTGATATTTTATCGAAAGCTTTAAAAATGAATCTAGGTCATAAGGAATCTCTTGATCAAGCCCATAAGGTGTATGAAAAGGTGTACAATACACGCAGCAATACGCGCAAATTCACTCTTGGACAAGTTGTTCTTAAACGTAACTTTATATTGAGCGATAAGGCTAAGAAAAGAAATGCTAAGCTGTGTCATAAATTAGTATTAGAATAGTAGAATAGTAAGCACCAATTTGTATGAGCTTAAAGATGTAAATGGTAACAACCTAGGGATAATACATGCTAAAGATATACGAATATAATCGAATTCTCAAACTACCAAACATTTTTTTTGACGAGGTATCTATTTGTAAATAACACAATAAGCGGCCTGCTACATTTCATTTTTAGGTCTTTGCAGACAAAAACATGAAATATTTAAATCTTGAATTATACATAATGCGTGCCGAAATTCCATCTGCTACTTAACCTAACGATTCGAAATCCCTAGCAGCACTTCGAACCTACAAATATTCCAATACCACTGAGCTGATTTCAACATTCCCAAAAACGAAAAACATGTTTCATTTCCGTGAAGCTGTCTTTTTTTATTTCTTGCTCTAGTGGATGATAGTCGCACAAAAAGAAAAATAATTGAAGTAATTACAAATATATCCATATGCATATTTAAGTACATATGCAATCAACTTATCATCTTCGTTAATAAATAGAAAAATAAAAAGTCAGTCCAATAAATATTAAACAGACGTCTCGATGAAGTCTAAGCAGCATTTTAATCAAGTCTAAGGTACATTTTGTATATATATCAAGCCTGAATTTCAGATTGATTAACATAGACGTATGTATATACTTCAATATATATTTTTTTTATTAAATCTTGTCACAGTAAAAGAAATCGGACTCGAAGTACTAACCGCGTGCTTGCCTGGTGTACCCACTTGCCTGTTTATCGGCACACCGAAGATCTAAAGTGATCGCAGCTTAGGTGCTAGTAGCGATTTATATGGCTTGCACCTCTAAGCGCTCCCAGAATACGATTAAACCAGCCACAAAACCAACCCCGGAAAGCTAACTTTTATCATTCTCAGAAACGTGCATCTAATCTCAGGCGCACGTGGGGTGACAGCTCGTCCAGCTTCCATTGATTTCGCTCACGAATCAGAACAATTTTCACCCAGAGCTATCAAAATCAACTTGTACGGAACTTCTCCTAGAATGAGTTCGACGAAATCCCTCTTCTCCAAGATTTGTAAACCTCACCTACTACTCTACTGATAACAGTGGTTCGACTAATCATTAGTAAACTTAGAAGTTCAAAAACATTGCAAATCTACGTCATCGACTAATTCAAATTCCTCACTGAAACAGTATCATCAAACACTACAAGAAAACAAAAAGAAAAACTTATCTCTTGATTAATTATATAATTAAATAATTACTGATCAATCAATATCAATCATACAAGGCTCAGGTTATCCACTGCATGTCGTTCAAATTGACAAGATTATTGTTTTGTGTTTACCCAACATCACGATCTAGCTGCGCCAAACATAAAAAATCGGCCCTACTCTGGCCACAATAAATCTTCTGTGCACAGCATCCTTGGATAGCCGATAAGTTAAAACTTTATTCTTTTATCATCACCTTGAAGAATTGGACGACAACAACTAAAACTGAAGATACTTAATCTATAAATTTAGTCCATTTAGAAATTATATATAATATATAATTTTATTAAGAGCATTTGACTGAGTTTGAGTGAAAATAACAAATACTTATCGTAATCGGATACCCCTTCGCAGTAGAAATTATCATTTCTCTGGATTCTCTTTAAAGGTAATTGGTATAAAAGAATCAAATCGGTGTTTGATTGTGTGTTCTCTTCACTCGAACTCTCGATCAAGTGTTATACCTTCCTTCAATTTTTTTTATTATGAGTAGGTATTCTATTATCACAACAGATAATTAAGTAATTATGTAACTATTTTGATATATAAAAAAGCAACGCTAATTACATGAATAACCCAATTTAAATTTTGATCTTAATGCTTGAATGAGACATTTTGTAATTATGAATTTGAATCTATATATATAAAAGAAAGTCGTGTTAGTTACACTTTTAATAACTCAAAAACGGCTAAACCGATTTGGCTGAAAACTGGTGGGAAGGTAGCTTAGCACCAAGAGACGGAAAAAGGATACTTTTTATCCTGTTCAACCGCGTTTCCGTTTGATGTGACATAAGACGTCAAAAAGAATACAAGTCACTATATAACGTGGTATAACAAAAACGCATCTGACATGGAATAGCAAAACGCAAATGACAGCTAAACGTTATTTTGTCTATGATTACGTATGGTTGAAATTTTGATAATTATAAATTTTGTTCACAAATCAATAATCAATAATAATCAGTAAATGCTTCTATTTGCGATTGGTGCTGGTAAGTGTGCGTGGGTCAACGTCATTTGAGACACTACGGGCTATTAATGTAATAATATTTTCAACATATCGTACTGCATGTGAATAACTCAATTTACTAGAAAACGATACCCATTGGGATACGACAATTTTTGAAGCCATTATCTCTGCATATCCAACTCAGATAAGCCCATTATTTGCTATCTTGTTTGCGCCATGCTTTCCATCGAACCCATCTATAACCTGTGGCATAAATACAAGGATAAAATGTCAAAAGATCTTTTACAATTCGTGTCAGTTCCAGAAACCACGATCTTAAGATGAATGAGGAGGTACATAATCGGGCCTTAAACTTCCTGGATGCCCCTGGTGGATCTGGTGAGACATTACCCCTGTCAATAGTTTTAGCCACTCTTCGTGTGAGATCAAACATTGCGGTTGCCAGATTGTTAGAAGGATGCCGTACAGCTCAAGTAGCATTAAAATTGCCGTTATAAATTCAAACTATTGAAGAACCAACATGTTGTATTGCAAAAAACTCAGAAACCACATTGCCAACCACAACAGATAGTAGGTGAAATAACCACGCAGGTGACGTACAAACAAGTCACGAAGGACGCAAAATTTTACTTAGTGTTATCCTCAGAATAACCGTTATACCTTGGAATCAACTTTTGGAAACTTTTTGAGATTGCTCCTCAAGTTGTTTCCGAAATTTGTCCCACGATGCTTTGAAAATGTGACTCAAATGCCCATGAGCTAACGGTCGATCAGTCCAAATTTCTTTGGAAATTGAAGACGTTATACGTTTGTTTCCGCCTTTCGCCAAAGAAGGCTTGGACGGACGACGTTAGAGGAGCATGCAATAAACATAGGTAACGTCGACGCCATTAAGCAGCGAAACTATCCTGTGTCACCGGCCATTCAGAAGATCATGTATGAGGAGATGGATAGAATGCTGGCAATGGACGTAATCGAAGAAAGCGAAAGCGCCTGGAGTTCTACTGTAGTGTTAGTGCGAAAGCCAGGGAAAAATCGGTTATGCCTTGGCTCCAAGAAACTTAATAGAGTAACGAAAAATGAAGCATATCCATTTCCTTATCTAGAGAGTTTGCTAAGTCGTATATCGGAATCAAACTTTATCAGTAGTATTGACCTATAGGACGCTTTTTGGCAGATTCCTCTAGCGGATTTGCCACGGGAGAAGAGAAGACAGCGTTTAGTGTTCCCGGTAGACCCTTGTATCATTTCCAGGTCATGCCCTTTGGCCTCTGCAATGCGGCTCAACGTTTGTGCAGATTGACTGAACTAAATCAAAACAAATTTGTTTACTTGGACGATCTTCTGATTTTCTCACGGACGTTTGCACTTTTGCGCAAAGCAGGGTTAACTATAAATCTTGAAAAATCAAAATTTTGTTTGAAATAGGTTAAGTATTTAGGATATATTGTATGGGGTGGCTGTATAAAAAAAGACCCCGACAAAGTGTCAGCAATAAAAGATTTCACGATACCGAAAACTGCACTATAAGTGCGTAGAGTTTTAGATCTATCAGGTTGGTACAGGCGTGTTGTTCCAAATTATTCTTCGCTTGCCACGCTAATAACAGACACCTTAAAGAAAAGCAAATCCTTTGTGTTTACTCCTGAAGCTCTCAATTCTTTCCAAGAGCTCAAGCTGGCATTGACGACCGCCCCTGTATCAGCCAACCCCAACTTTAAAAAAGCCTTTTATAATCGTATGTGATGGTTCTGCGACAGGTCTTGTTCTATGTCAACTAGACGACGAAGGTAGGAAACCCCATTTATTATTTCTCTTATAAATTGAACAAGGCACTACAGCGTCACTGAGCTTGAATGCTTAGCAGCTGTACTAGGAGTAGACAAGTTCAGGCCGTACCTGGAAAAACACGATTTTACAATAGTGACCGGCCATTCAAGTCTCCGGTGGCTCATGAGCCAGAAAGACTAAAGTAGAAGGTTAGCGCGCTGGAGCTTGAGACTCCAGAAATACTCGTTTGTTATAGAGCATCGAAACGAATCTCAAAATGTGGCACCAGAAGCACTTTCAAGAGTGTATGCAGCGGATGAAATTGCATCTGGCAGCATGGATGATGTGAGCCCTTCCGATGCTCTACAGGTCAACCTTGCTGATCCGTCGTTCAGTCGGATGAGTATATGAGGTTGATCGAAACTGTTAAGAAAAACAAAACGCAGGTACCTGACCTTCAAGTTTCTTAAGGTTTTGTATACAACGACACTGCACAGGGGATCCCAGAGAAGATGACTGCGTGTGGAAAGTCTGGATTTCTGCCGCGCTAACCAAAACCTTAATACGACTGGCACATGACCCACCTCGAGCTTCACATAGTGGGATCACTAAAACATTGTACCGTCTTCGAGAACGATTTTACTGACCTAATATGTCGGCAGAAGTTAAATTGTTTATCGGAGAGTGTATAGTTTGCAACTCGTCGAAAGCGCCAAACCCCGTCTTAAGGCCAGTAATGGGCCAACCTTTTATCGTGAAAAGACCATTCCAACATGCTTTTGTGGACTTTCTCAGCTCTTATACACAATCAAAACGCGGGAACAGTTATATAATCATTTGTCTTGACCAATTAGTAAAATTTACTCTTGCAAATGCGATACGAAAAGCGACTGCGGAAGTGGCCATCCAGTTTTTGGCAGAGCATTACTTCTCGATTTACGGAGTACCCGAGCCCTTGTTTTCCGATAATGGGAAACAATTTATAAGTAGGGAATTTTCAAAGTATCTCGACTCCTATAGTACCAAGCATATCAAGACAGCTTCGTGTGCACCGCAAGCGAATGCGAGTGAGCGGGGGAACCGTTCGATATTCGCAGCCATTAGGTCTAATTGCGGCTCTGACCAAACAAATTGGGACAAACATCTCATTTCCATTTGAGTGCTCTGAGGTCAAGCGTTCACTCCGCGATACGGATGTCACCACATGAATCCTTGTTTGGACAGCGTAAGCTTCAACACGGTTCCGATTACGCACTATTAAAAAAACTGAACGGTCTTAACAACCTTGAATTTGATATTTTATCGAAAGCTTTAAAAATGAATCTAGGTCATAAGGAATCTCTTGATCAAGCCCATAAGGTGTATGAAAAGGTGTACAATACACGCAGCAATACGCGCAAATTCACTCTTGGACAAGTTGTTCTTAAACGTAACTTTATATTGAGCGATAAGGCTAAGAAAAGAAATGCTAAGCTGTGTCCTAAATTAGTATTAGAATAGTAGAATAGTAAGCACCAATTGGTATGAGCTTAAAGATGTAAATGGTAACAACCTAGGGATAATACATGCTAAAGATATACGAATATAATCGAATTCTCAAACTACCAAACATTTTTTTTGACGAGGTATCTATTTGTAAATAACACAATAAGCGGCCTGCTACATTTCATTTTTAGGTCTTTGCAGACAAAAACATGAAATATTGTGTATGGGCCGACTTTAAATCTTGAATTATACATAATACGTGCCGAAATTCCATCTGCTACTTAACCTAACGATTCGAAATCCCTAGCAGCACTTCGAACCTACAAATATTACAATACCACTGAGCTGATTTCAACATTACCCAAAAACGAAAAACATGTTTCATTTCCGTGAAGCTGTCTTTTTTTATTTCTTGCTCTAGTGGATGATAGTCGCACAAAAAGAAAAATAATTGAAGTAATTAAAAATCTATCCATATGCATATTTAAGTACATATGCAATCAACTTATCATCTTCGTTAATAAATAGAAAAATAAGAAGTCAGTCCAATAAATATTAAACAGACGTCTCGATGAAGTCTAAGCAGCATTTTGATCAAGTCTAAGGTACATTTTGTATATATATCAAGCCTGAATTTCAGATTGATTAACATAGACGTATGTATATACTTAAATATATATTTTTTTTATTAAATCTTGTCACAGTAAAAGAAATCGGACTCGAAGATCTAACCGCGTGCTTGCCTGGTGTACCCACTTGCCTGTTTATCGGCACACCGAAGATCTAAAGTGATCGCAGCTTAGGTGCTAGTAGCGATTTATATGGCTTGCACCTCTAAGCGCTCCCAGGCCCCCGCATTATCCGATTGGTCGAGCTCGTGAATACGATTAAACCAGCCACAAAACCAACCACGGAAAGCTAACTTTTATCATTCTCAGAAACGTGCATCTAATCTCAGGCGCACGTGGGGTGACAGCTCGTCCAGCTTCCATTGATTTCGCTCACGAATCAGAACAATTTTCACCCAGAGCTATCAAAATCAACTTGTACGGAACTTCTCCTAGAATGAGTTCGACGAAATCCCTCTTCTCCAAGATTTGTAAACCTCACCTACTACTCTACTGATAACAGTGGTTCGACTAATCATTAGTAAACTTAGAAGTTCAAAAACATTGCAAATCTACGTCATCGACTAATTCAAATTCCTCACTGAAACAGTATCATCAAACACTACAAGAAAACAAAAAGAAAAACTTATCTCTTGATTAATTATATAATTAAATAATTACTGATCAATCAATATCAATCATACAAGGCTCAGGTTATCCACTGCATGTCGTTCAAATTGACAAGATTATTGTTTTGTGTTTACCCAACATCACGATCTAGCTGCGCCAAACATAAAAAATCGGCCCTACTCTGGCCACAATAAAGCTTCTGTGCACAGCATCCTTGGATAGCCGATAAGTTAAAACTTTATTCTTTTATCATAACCTTGAATAATTGGACGACAACAACTAAAACTGAAGATACTTAATCTATAAATTTAGTCCATTTAGAAATTATATATAATATATAATTTTATTAAGAGCATTTGACTGAGTTTGAGTGAAAATAACAAATACTTATCGTAATCGGATACCCCTTCGCAGGAGAAATTATCATTTCTCTGGATTCTCTTTAAAGGTAATTGGTATAAAAGAATCAAATCGGGGTTTGATTGTGTGTTCTCTTCACTCGAACTCTCGATCAAGTGTTATACCTTCCTTCAAATTTTTTTATTGTGAGTAGGTATTCTTTTATCACAACAGATAATTAAGTACTTATGTACCTATTTTGATATATAAAAAAGCAACGCTAATTACATGAATAACCCAATTTAAATTTTGATCTTAATGCTTGAATGAGACATTTTGTAATTATGAATTTGAATCTATATATATAAAAGAAAGTCGTGTTAGTTACACTTTTAATAACTCAAAAACGGCTAAACCGATTTGGCTGAAAACTGGTGGGAAGGTAGCTTAGCACCAAGAGACGGAAAAAGGATACTTTTTATCCTGTTCAACCGCGTTTCCGTTTGATGTGACATAAGACGTCAAAAAGAATACAAGTCACTATATAACGTGGTATAACAAAAACGCATCTGACATGGAATAGCAAAACGCAAATGACAGCTAAACGTTATTTTGTCTATGATTACGTATGGTTGAAATTTTGATAATTATAAATTTTGTTCACAAATCAATAATCAATAATAATCAGTAAATGCTTCTATTTGCGATTGGTGCTGGTAAGTGTGCGTGGGTCAACGTCATTTGAGACACTACGGGCTATTAATGGTATAATATTTTCAACATATCGTACTGCATGTGAATAACTCAATTTACTAGAAAACGATACCCATTGGGATACGACAATTTTTGAAGCCATTATCTCTGCATATCCAACTCAGATAAGCCCATTATTTGCTATCTTGTTTGCGCCATGCTTTCCATCGAACCCATCTATAACCTGTGGCATAAATACAAGGATAAAATGTCAAAAGATCTTTTACAATTCGTGTCAGTTCCAGAAACCACGATCTTAAGATGAATGAGGAGGTACATAATCGGGCCTTAAACTTCCTGGATGCCCCTGGTGGATCTGGTGAGACATTCCCCCTGTCAATAGTTTTAGCCACTCTTCGTGTGAGATCAAACATTGCGGTTGCCAGATTGTTAGAAGGATGCCGTACAGCTCAAGTAGCATTAAAATTGCCGTTATAAATTCAAACTATTGAAGAACCAACATGTTATATTGCAAAAAACTCAGAAACCACATTGCCAACCACAACAGATAGTAGGTGAAATAACCACGCAGGTGACGTACAAACAGGTCACGAAGGACGCAAAATTTTACTTAGTGCCATCTTTAGAATAACCGTTAAACCTTGGAATCAACTTTTGGAAACTTTTTGAGATTGCTCCTCAAGTTGTTTAAGAAATTTGTCCCACGATGCTTTGAAAATGTGACTCAAATGCCCATGAGCTAACGGTCGATCATTCCAAATTTCTTTGGAAATTGAAGACGTTATAGGTTTGTTTCCGCCTTTCGCCAAGGAAGGCTTGGACGGATGACGTTAGAGGAGCATGCAATAAACATAGGTACCGCCGAGGCCATTAAGCAGCGAAACTATCCTGTGTCACCGGCCATTCAGAAGATCATGTATGAGGAGATGGATAGAATGCTGGTAATGGACGTAATCGAAGAAAGCGAAAGCGTCTGGAGTTCTACTGTAGTGTTAGTGCGAAAGCCATGGAAAAATCGGTTATGCCTTGGCTCCAAGACACTTAATAGAGTAACGAAAAATGACGCATATCCATTTCCTTATCTAGAGAGTTTGCTAAGTCGTATATCGGAATCAAACTTTATCAGAAGTATTGACCTAAAGGACGCTTTTTGGCAGATTCCTCTAGCGGATTTGGCACGGGAGAAGAGAAGACAGCGTTTAGTGTTCCCGGTAGACCCTTGTATCATTTCCAGGTCATGCCCTTTGGCCTCTGCAATGCGGCTCAACGTTTGTGCAGATTGATGGACAAAGTGACACCGACTGAACTAAATCAAAACAAATTTGTTTACTTGGACGATCTTCTGATTGTCTCGCGGACGTTTGCACGTTTGCAAATCGAAATTTTGTTTGAAATAGGTTAAGTATTTAGGATATATTGTATGGGGTGGCTGTATAAAAAAAGACCCCGACAAAGTGTCAGCAATAAAAGATTTCACGATACCGAAAACTGCATTATAAGTGCGTAGAGTTTTAGGTCTATCAGGTTGGTACAGGCGTTTTGTTCCAAATTATTCTTCGCTTGCCACGCTAATAACAGACACCTTAAAGAAAAGCAAATCCTTTGTGTTTACTCCTGAAGCTCTCAATTCTTTCCAAGAGCTCAAGCTGGCATTGACGACCGCCCCTGTATCAGCCAACCCCAACTTTAAAAAAGCCTTTTATAATCTTATGTGATGGTTCTGCGACAGGTGTTGTTCTATGTCAACTAGACGACGAAGGTAGGAAACCCCATTTATTATTTCTCTTATAAATTGAACAAGGCACTACAGCGTCACTGAGCTTGAATGCTTAGCAGCTGTACTAGGAGTAGACAAGTTCAGGCCGTACCTGGAAAAACACGATTTTACAATAGTGACCGGCCATTCAAGTCTCCGGTGGCTCATGAGCCAGAAAGACTAAAGTAGAAGGTTAGCGCGCTGGAGCTTGGGACTCCAGAAATACTCGTTTGTTATAGAGCATCGAAACGAATCTCAAAATGTGGCACCAGAAGCACTTTCAAGAGTGTATGCAGCGGATGAAATTGCATCTGACAGCATGGGTGATTTGAGCCCTTCCGATGCTCTACAGGTCAACCTTGCTGATTCGTCGTTCAGTCGGATGAGTATATGAGGTTGACCTTCAAGTTTCTTAAGGTTTTGTATACAACGACACTGCACAGGGGATCCGAGAGAAGATGACTGCGTGTGGAAAGTCTGGATTTCTGCCGCGCTAACCAAAACCTTAATACGACTGGCACATGACCCACCTCCAGCTTCACATAGTGGGATCACTAAAACATTGTACCGTCTTCGAGAACGATTTTACTGACCTAATATGTCGGCAGAAGTTAAATTGTTTATCGGAGATTGTATAGTTTGCAACTCGTCGAAAGCCCCAAACCCCGTCTTAAGGCCAGTGATGGGCCAACCTTTTATCGTGAAAAGACCATTCCAACATGCTTTTGTGGACTTTCTCAGCTCTTATCAACAATCAAAACGCGGGAACAGTTATATAATCATTTGTCTTGACCAATTAGTAAAATTTACTCTTGCAAATGCGATAAGAAAAGCGACTGCGGAAGTGGCCATCCAGTTTTTGGAAGAGCATTACTTCTCGATTTACGGAGTACCCGAGCCCTTGTTTTCCCATTATGGGAAACAATTTATAAGTAGGGAATTTTCAAAGTATTTCGACTGCTATAGTACCAAGCATATCAAGAGAGCTTCGTGTGCACCACAAGCGAATGCGAGTGAGCGGGCGAACCGTTCGATATTGGCAGCCATTAGGTCTAATTGCGGCTCTGACCAAACAAATTGGGACAAACATCTCATTTCCATTTAAGGCTCTAAAGGTCAAGCGTTCACTCCGCGATACAGATGTCACCACATGAAGCCTTGTTTGGACAGTGTAAGCTTCAACACGGTTCCGATTACGCTCTATTAAAAAAACTGAACGGTCTTAACAATCTTGAATTTGATATTTTATCGAAAGCTTTAAAAATGAATCTAGTTCATAAGGAATCTCTAGATCAAGCCCATAAGGTGTATGAAAAGGTGTACAATACACGCAGAAATACGCGCAAATTCATCAATTCAATTATATTGAGCGATAAGGCTAAGAAAAGAAATGCTAAGCTGTGTCCTAAATTAGTATTAGAATAGTAGAATAGTAAGCACCAATTTGTATGAGCTTAAAGATGTAAATGGTAACAACCTAGGGATAATACATGCTAAAGATATACGAATATAATCGAATTCTCAAACTACCAAACATTTTTTTTGACGAGGTATCTATTTGTAAATAACACAATAAGCGGCCTGCTACATTTCATTTTTAGGTCTTTGCAGACAAAAACATGAAATATTGTGTATGGGCCGACTTTAAATCTTGAATTATACATAATACGTGCCGAAATTCCATCTGCTACTTAACCTAACGATTCGAAATCCCTAGCAGCACTTCGAACCTACAAATATTCCAATACCACTGAGCTGATTTCAACATTACTCAAAAACGAAAAACATGTTTCATTTCCGTGAAGCTGTCTTTTTTTATTTCTTGCTCTAGTGGATGATAGTCGCACAAAAAGAAAAATAATTGAAGTAATTAAAAATCTATCCATATGCATATTTAAGTACATATGCAATCAACTTATCATCTTCGTTAATAAATAGAAAAATAAGAAGTCAGTCCAATAAATACTAACAGACGTCTCGATGAAGTCTAAGCAGCATTTTGATCAAGTCTAAGGTACATTTTGTATATACATCAAGCCTGAATTTCAGATTGATTAACGTAGACGTATGTATATACTTAAATATATATTTTTTTTATTAAATCTTGTCACAGTAAAAGAAATCGGACTCGAAGTACTAACCGCGTGCTTGCCTAGTGTACCCACTTGACTGTTGTTCGGCACACCGAAGATCTAAAGTGATCGCACCTTAGGTGCTAGTAGCGATTTATATGGCTTGCACCTCTAAGCGCTCCCAGGCCCCCGCATTATCCGATTGGTCGAGCTCGTGAATACGATTAAACCAGCCACAAAACCAACCACGGAAAGCTAACTTTTATCATTCTCAGAAACGTGCATCTAATCTCAGGCGCACGTGGGGTGACAGCTCGTCCAGCTTCCATCGATTTCGCTCACGAATCAGAACAATTTTCACCCAGAGCTATCAAAATCAACTTGTACGGAACTTCTCCTAGAATGAGTTCGACGAAATCCCTCTTCTCCAAGATTTGTAAACCTCACCTACTACTCTACTGATAACAGTGGTTCGACTAATCATTAGTAAACTTAGAAGTTCAAAAACATTGCAAATCTACGTCATCGACTAATTCAAATTCCTCACTGAAACAGTATCATCAAACACTACAAGAAAACAAAAAGAAAAACTTATCTCTTGATTAATTATATAATTAAATAATTACTGATCAATCAATATCAATCATACAAAGCTCAGGTTATCCACTGCATGTCGTTCAAATTGACAAGATTATTGTTTTGTGTTTACCCAACATCACGATCTAGCTGCGCCAAACATAAAAAATCGGCCCTACTCTGGCCACAACAAAGCTTCTGTGCACAGCATCCTTGGATAGCCGATAAGTTTAAACTTTATTCTTTTATCATAACCTTGAAGAATTGGACGACAACAACTAAAACTGAAGATACTTAATCTATAAATTTAGTCCATTTAGAAATTATATATAATATATAATTTTATTAAGAGAATTTGACTGAGTTTGAGTGAAAATAACAAATACTTATCGTAATCGGATACCCCTTCGCAGGAGAAATTATCATTTCTCTGGATTCTCTTTAAAGGTAATTGGTATAAAAGAATCAAATCGGGGTTTGATTGTGTGTTCTCTTCACTCAAACTCTCGATCAAGTGTTATACCTTCCTTCAAATTTTTTTATTATGAGTAGGTATTCTTTTATCACAACAGATAATTAAGTACTTATGTACCTATTTTGATATATAAAAAAGCAACGCTAATTACATGAATAACCCAATTTAAATTTTGATCTTATTGCTTGAATGAGACATTTTGTAATTATGAATTTGAATCTATATATATAAAAGAAAGTCGTGTTAGTTACACTTTTAATAACTCAAAAACGGCTAAACCGATTTGGCTGAAAACTGGTGGGAAGGTAGCTTAGCACCAAGAGACGGAAAAAGGATACTTTTTATCCTGTTCAACCGCGTTTCCGTTTGATGTGACATAAGACGTCAAAAAGAATACAAGTCACTATATAACGTGGTATAACAAAAACGCATCTGACATGGAATAGCAAAACGCAAATGACAGCTAAACGTTATTTTGTCTATGATTACGTATGGTTGAAATTTTGATAATTATAAATTTTGTTCACAAATCAATAATCAATAATAATCAGTAAATGCTTCTATTTGCGATTGGTGCTGGTAAGTGTGCGTGGGTCAACGTCATTTGAGACACTACGGGCTATTAATGGTATAAAATTTTCAACATATCGTACTGCATGTGAATAACTCAATTTACTAGAAAACGATACCCATTGGGATACGACAATTTTTGAAGCCATTATCTCTGCATATCCAACTCAGATAAGCCCATTATTTGCTATCTTGTTTGCGCCATGCTTTCCATCGAACCCATCTATAACCTGTGGCATAAATACAAGGATAAAATGTCAAAAGATCTTTTACAATTCGTGTCAGTTCCAGAAACCACGATCTTAAGATGAATGAGGAGGTACATAATCGGGCCTTAAACTTCCTGGATGCCCCTGGTGGATCTGGTGGGACATTCCCCCTGTCAATAGTTTTAGCCACTCTTCGTGTGAGATCAAACATTGCGGTTGCCAGATTGTTAGAAGGATGCCGTACAGCTCAAGTAGCATTAAAATTGCCGTTATAAATTCAAACTATTGAAGAACCAACATGTTATATTGCAAAAAACTCAGAAACCACGCAGGTGACGTACAAACAAGTCACGAAGGACGCAAAATTTTACTTAGTGCCGACTTTAGAATAACCGTTATACCTTGGAATCAACTTTTGGAAACTTTTTGAGATTGCTTCTCAAGTTGTTTCCGAAATTTGTCCCACGATGCTTTGAAAATGTGACTCAAATGCCCATGAGCTAACGGTCGATCAGTCCAAATTTCTTTGGAAATTGAAGACGTTATACGTTTGTTTCCGCCTTTCGCCAAAGAAGGCTTGGACGGACGACGTTAGAGGAGCATGCAATAAACATAGGTAACGCCGAGGCTATTAAGCAGCGAAACTATCCTGTGTCACCGGCCATTCAGAAGATCATGTATGAGGAGATGTATAGAATGCTGGTAATCGAAGAAAGCGAAAGCGCCTGGAGTTCTACTGTAGTGTTAGTGCGAAAGCCAGGGAAAAATCGGTTATGCCTTGGCTCCAAGAAACTTAATAGAGTAACGAAAAATGACGCATATCCATTTCCTTATCTAGAGAGTTTGCTAAGTCGTATATCGGAATCAAACTTTATCAGAAGTATTGACCTAAAGGACGCTTTTTGGCAGATTCCTCTAGCGGATTTGGCACGGGAGAAGAGAAGACAGCGTTTAGTGTTCCCGGTAGACCCTTGTATCATTTCTAGGTCATGCCCTTTGGCCTCTGCAATGCGGCTCAACGTTTGTGCAGATTGATGGACAAAGTGACACCGACTGAACTAAATCACAACAAATTTGTTTACTTGGACGATCTTCTGATTGTCTCACGGACGCTTGCACGTTTGCAAATCGAAATTTTGTTTGAAATAGGTTAAGTATTTAGGATATATTGTATGGGGTGGCTGTATAAAAAAAGACCCTGACAAAGTGTCAGCAATAAAAGATTTCACGATACCGAAAACTGCACTATAAGTGCGTAGAGTTTTAGGTCTATCAGGTTGGTACAGGCGTTTTGTTCCAAATTATTCTTCACTTGCCACGCTAATAACAGACACCTTAAAGAAAAGCAAATCCTTTGTGTTTACTCCTGAAGCTCTCAATTCTTTCCAAGAGCTCAAGCTGGCATTGACGACCGCCCCTGTATCAGCCAACCCCAACTTTAAAAAAGCCTTTTATAATCTTATGTGATGGTTCTGCGACAAGTGTTGTTCTATGTCAACTAGACGACGAAGGTAGAAAACCCCATTTATTATTTCTCTTATAAATTGAACAAGGCACTACAGCGTCACTGAGCTTGAATGGTTAGCAGCTGTACTAGGAGTAGACAAGTTCAGGCCGTACCTGGAAAAACACGATTTTACAATAGTGACCGGCCATTCAAGTCTCCGGTGGCTCATGAGCCAGAAAGACTAAAGTAGAAGGTTAGCCCGCTGGAGCTTGGGACTCCAGAAATACTCGTTTGTTATAGAGCATCGAAACGAATCTCAAAATGTGGCACCAGAAGCACTTTCAAGAGTGTATGCAGCGGATGAAATTGCCCTTCCGATGCTCTACAGGTCCACCTTGCTGATTCGTCGTTCAGTCGGATGAGTATATGAGGTTGATCGAAACTGTTAAGAAAAACAAAACGCAGGTACCTGACCTTCAAGTTTCTTAAGGCTTTGTATACAACGACACTGCACAGGGGATCCCAGAGAAGATGACTGCGTGTGGAAAGTCTGGATTTCTGCCGCGCTAACCAAAACCTTAATACGACTGGCACATGACCCACCTCGAGCTTCACATAGTGGGATCACTAAAACATTGTACCGTCTTCGAGAACGATTTTACTGACCTAATATGTCGGCAGAAGTTAAATTGTTTATCAGAGAGTGTATAGTTTGCAACTCGTCGAAAGCCCCAAACCCCGTCTTAAGGCCAGTGATGGGCCAACCTTTTATCGTGAAAAGACCATTCCAACATGCTTTTGTGGACTTTCTCAGCTCTTATCCACAATCAAAACGCGGGAACAGTTATATAATCATTTGTCTTGACCAATTAGTAAAATTTACTCTTGCAAATGCGATAAGAAAAGCGACTGCGGAAGTGGCCATCCAGTTTTTGGAAGAGCATTACTTCTCGATTTACAGAGTACCCGAGCCCTTGTTTTCCCATTATGGGAAACAATTTATAAGTAGGGAATTTTCAAAGTATTTCGACTCCTATAGTACCAAACATATCAAGAGAGCTTCGTGTGCACCACAAGCGAATGCGAGTGAGCGGGCGAACCGTTCGATATTGGCAGCCATTAGGTCTAATTGCGGCTCTGACCAAACAAATTCGGACAAACATCTCATTTCCGTTTGAGTGCTTTGAGGTCAAGCGTTCACTCCGCGATACGGATGTCACCACATGAAGCCTTGTTTGGACAGTGTAAGCTTCAACACGGTTCCGATTACGCACTATTAAAAAAACTGAACGGTCTTAACAACCTTGAATTTGATATTTTATCGAAAGCTTTAAAAATGAATCTTGTTCATAAGGAATCTCTAGATCAAGCCCATAAGGTGTATGAAAAGGTGTACAATACACGCAGCAATACGCGCAAATTCACTCTTGGACAAGTTGTTCTTAAACGTAACTTTATATTGAGCGATAAGGCTAAGAAAAGAAATGCTAAGCTGTGTCCTAAATTAGTATTAGAATAGTAGAATAGTAAGCACCAATTTGTATGAGCTTAAAGATGTAAATGGTAACAACCTAGGGATAATACATGCTAAAGATATACGAATATAATCGAATTCTCAAACTACCAAACATTTTTTTTGACGAGGTATCTATTTGTAAATAACACAATAAGCGGCCTGCTACATTTCATTTTTAGGTCTTTGCAGACAAAAACATGAAATATTGTGTATGGGCCGACTTTAAATCTTGAATTATACATAATACGTGCCGAAATTCCATCTGCTACTTAACCTAACGATTCGAAATCCCTAGCAGCACTTCGAACCTACAAATATTCCAATACCACTGAGCTGATTCCAACATTACCCAAAAATGAAAAACATGTTTCATTTCCGTGAAGCTGTCGTTTTTTATTTCTTACTCTAGTGGATGATAGTCGCACAAAAAGAAAAATAATTGAAGTAATTAAAAATCTATCCATATGCATATTTAAGTACATATGCAATCAACTAATCATCTTCGTTAATAAATAGAAAAATAAGAAGTCAGTCCAATAAATATTAAACAGACGTCTCGATGAAGTCTAAGCAGCATTTTGATCAAGTCTAAGGTACATTTTGTATATATATCAAGCCTGAATTTCAGATTGATTAACATAGACGTATGTATATACTTAAATATATATTTTTTTTATTAAATCTTGTCACAGTAAAAGAAATCGGACTCGAAGTACTAACCGCGTGCTTGCCTGGTGTACCCAATTGCCTGTTTATCAGCACACCGAAGATCTAAAGTGATCGCAGCTTAGGTGCTAGTAGCGATTTATATGGCTTGCACATCTAAGCGCTCCCAGGCCCTCGCATTATCTGATTGGTCGAGCTCGTGAATACGATTAAACCAGCCACAAAACCAACCACGGAAAGCTAACTTTTCCGGAGATCATTCTCAGAAACGTTCATCTAATCTCAGGCGCACGTGGGGTGACAGCTCGTCCAGTTTCTATCGATTTCGCTCACGAATCAGAACAATTTTCACCCAGACCTATCAAAATTAACTTGTACGGAACTCCTACTAGAATGAGTTCGACGAAATCCCTCTTCTCCAAGATTTGTAAACCTTACCTACTACTCTACTGATAACAGTGGTTCGACTTATCATTAGTAAACTTAGAAGTTCAAAAACATTGCAAATCTACGTCATCGACTAATTCAAATTCCTCACTGAAACAGTATCATCAAACACTACAAGAAAACAAAAAGAAAAACTTATCTCTTGATTAATTATATAATTAAATAATTACTGATCAATCAATATCAATCATACAAGGCTCAGGTTATCCACTGCATGTCGTTCAAATTGACAAGATTATTGTTTTGTGTTTACCCAACATCACCATCTAGCTGCGCGAAACATAAAAAATGGGCGCTACTCTGGCCACAAAAAAGCTTCTGTGCACAGCATCCTTGGATAGCCGATAAGTTAAAACTTTATTCTTTTATCATAGCCTTGAAGAATTGGACGACAACAACTAAATCTGAAGATACTTAATCTATAAATTTAGTCCATTTAGAAATAATATATAATATATAATTTTATTAAGAGCATTTGACTGAGTTTGAGTGAAAATAACCAATACTTATCGTAATCGGATACCCCTTCGCAGGAGAAATTATCATTTGTCTGGATTATCTTTAAAGGTAATTGGTATAAAAGAATCAAATCGGAGTTTGATTGTGTGTTCTCTTCATTCGAACTCTCGATCAAGTGTTATACCTTCCTTCAATTTTTTTTTTATTATGAGTAGGTATTCTTTTATCACAACAGATAATTATGCACTTATGTACCTATTTTGATATATAAAAAAGCAACGCTAACTACATGAATAACCCAATTTAAATTTTGATCTTAATGCTTGAATGAGACATTTTGTAATTATGAATTTGAATCTATATATATAAAAGAAAGTCGTGTTAGTTACACTTTTAATAACTCAAAAACGGCTAGACCGATTTGGCTTAAAACTGGTGGGAAGGTAGCTTAGCACCAAGAGACGGAAAAAGGATACTTTTTATCCTGTTCAACCGCGTTTCCGTTTGATGTGACATAAGACGTCAAAAAGAATACAAGTCACTATATAACGTGGTATAACAAAAACGCATCTGACATGGAATAGCAAAACGCAAATGACAGCTAAACGTAATTTTGTCTATGATTACGTATGGTTGAAATTTTGATAATTATAAATTTTGTTGACAAATCAATAATCAATAATAATCAGTAAATGCTTCTATTTGCGATTGCTGCTGGTAAGTGTGCGTGGGTCAACGTCATTTTAGACACTACGGGCTATTAAGGTATAATATCTTCAACATATCGTACTGCATGTGAATAACTCAATTTACTAGAAAACGATACCCATTGGGATACGACAATTTTTTAAGCCATTATCTCTGCATATCCAACTCAGATAAGCCCATTATTTGCTATCTTGTTTGCGCCATGCTTTCCATCGAACCCATCTATAACCTGTGGCATAAATACAAGAATAAAATGTCAAAAGATATTTACAATTCGTGTCAATTCCAGAAACCACGATCTTAAGATGAATGAGGAGGTACATAATCGGGCCTTAAACTTCCTGGATGCCCCTGGTGGATCTGGTGAGACATTCCCCCTGTCAATAGTTTTAGCCACTGTTCGTGTGAGATCGAACATTGCGGTTGCAGTTGATTCTTCTGGAATAGCAGCCAGATTGTTAGAAGGATGCCGTACAGCTCAAGTAGCATTGAAATTGCCGTTATAAATTCAAACTATTGAAGAACCAACATGTTATATTGCAAGAAACTCAGAGACCACATTGCCAACCACAACAGATAGTAGGTGAAATAACCACGCAGGTGACGTACAAACGAGTCACGTAGGACGCAAAATTTTACTTAGTGCCATCTTTAGAATAACCGTTATACCTTGGAATCAAATTTTGGAAACTTTTTGAGATTGCTCCTCAAGTTGTTTCCGAAAATTGTCGCACGATGCTTTGAAAATGTGACTCAAATGCCCATGAGCTAACGGTCGATCAGTCCAAATTTCTTTGGAAATTGAAGACGTTATACGTTTGTTTCCGCCTTTCGCCAAAGAAGGCTTGGACGGACGACGTTAGAGGAGCATGCAATAAACATAGGTAACGCCGAGGCCATTAAGCAGCGAAACTATCCTGTGTCACCGGCCATTCAGAAGATCATGTATGAGGAGATGGATAGAATGCTGGCAATGGACGTAATCGAAGAAAGCGAAAGCGCCTGGAGTTCTACTGTAGTGTTAGTGCGAAAGCCAGGGAAAAATCGGTTATGCCTTGGCTCCAAGAAACTTAATAGAGTGACGAAAAATGACGCATATCCATTTCCTTATCTAGAGAGTTTGCTAAGTCGTATATCGGAATCAAACTTTATCAGAAGTATTGACCTAAAGGACGCTTTTTGGCAGATTCCTCTAGCGGATTTGGCACGGGAGAAGAGAAGACAGCGTTTAGTGTTCCCGGTAGACCCTTGTATCATTTCCAGGTCATGCCCTTTGGCCTCTGCAATGCGGCTCAACGTTTGTGCAGATTGATGGACAAAGTGACACCGACTGAACTAAATCAAAACAAATTTGTTTACTTGGACGATCTTCTAATTGTCTCACGGACGTTTGCACTTTTGCGCAAAGCAGGGTTAATTATAAATCTTGAAAAATCGAAATTTTGTTTGAAATAGGTTAAGTATTAAGGATATATTGTATGGGGTGGCTGTATAAAAAAAGACCCCGACAAAGTATCAGCAATAAAAGATTTCACGATACCGAAAACTGAGAGTTTTAGGTCTATCAGGTTGGTACAGGCGTTTTGTGCCAAATTATTTTTCGCTTGCCACGCCAATAACAGATACCTTAAGGAAAAGCAAATCCTTTGTGTTTACTCCTGAAGCTCTCAATTCTTTCCAAGAGCTCAAGCTTGAATTGACGACCGCCCCTGTATTAGCCCACCCCTACTTTAAAAAGCCTTTTATAATATTATGTGATGCTTCTGCGACAGGTGTTGTTCTATGTCAACTAGACGACGAAGGTAGGAAAACCCATTTATTATTTCTCTTATATATTGAACAAGGCACAACGTAGCTATAGCGTCACTGAGCTTGAATGCTTAGCAGCAGTACTAGGAGTAGACAAGTTCAGGCCGTACCTGGAAAAACACGATTTTACAATAGTGACCGGCCATTCAGGTCCCCGGTGGCTCATGAGCCAGAAGGACTAAAGTAGAAGGTTAGCGCGCTGGAGCTTGCGACTCCAGAAATACTCTTTTGTTATAGAGCATCGAAACGAATCTCAAAATGTGGCACCAGAAGCACTTTCAAGAGTGTATGCAGCGGATGAAATTGCATCTAACAGCATGGGTGATGTGAGCCCTTCCGATGCTGGTCAACCTTGCTGATCAGTCATTCAGTCGGATGAGTATATGAGGTTGATCGAAACTGTTAAGAAAAACAAAACGCAGGTACCTGACCTTCATGTTTCAGAAGGTTTTGAATACAAGAAGGTCAGACGCTGCATAGGGGATCCCAGAGAAGATGACCGCGTGTGGAAAGTCTGGATTCCGGCCGCGCTAACCAAAACTTTAATACGACTGGCACATGACCCACCTCGAGCTTCACATAGTGGGATCACTAAAACATTGTACCGTCTTCGAGAACGATGTTACTGACCTAATATGGCGGCAGATAAATTGTTTATCGGAGAGTGTATAGTTTGCAACTCGTCGAAAGCCCCAAACCCCGTCTTAAGGCCAGTGATGGGCCAACCTTTTATCGTGAAAAACCCATTCCAACACGCTTTTGTGGACAGTTATATAATCATTTGTCTTGACCAATTAGTAAAATTTACTCTTGCAAAGGCGATGAGAAAAGCGACTGCGGAAGTTGCCATCCAGTTTTTGTAAGAGCATTACTTCTCGATTTACGGAGTACCCGAGCCCTTGTTTTCCGATAATGGGAAACAATTTATAAGTAGGGAATTTTCAAAGTATCTCTACTGCTATAGTACCAAGTATATCAAGACAGCTTCGTGTGCACCGCAAGCGAATGCGAGTGAGCGAGCGAACCGTTCGATATTGGTAGCCATTAGGTCTAATTGCGGCTCTGACCAAACAGATTGGGACAAACATCTCATTTCCATTTGAGTGCTCTGAGGTCAAGCGTTCACTCCGCGATACGGATGTCACCATATGAAGCCTTGTTTGGACAGTGTAAGTTTCAACACGATTCCGAGTACGCACTATTAAAAAAACTGAACGGTCTTAACAACCTTGAATTTGATATTTTATCGAAAGCTTTAAAAATGAATCTAGTTCATTTTTTTTTTTTTTTTTTTTTATAACTTTGCACGCGCTCAAGGGGTTATGAATACCCTTTATATGTTTTTCTTAACACAGCGCGGCATCTGGTGAGGAAGAGAAAGAAGGATAGGAAAGATGTGTGACGCGATGTTCTGAGACTAGTGCTGGTTGTTGTCTCAGATTTACCTCCAGGGATGGCGGCTGAACTAATGCGGAGAGAATTACCGTGTCTTATTTATGTATGTCCCTTATAATTCGCATTATTTTATTTATTTCGATGTCATACTTAATGGGTATGCTAGTTTACTCAATCACATGTTGTTAGTGTTATGCCTAAACAACATGTAATGAGCAAAGCAGCAACTTATTTTATGACAATACCGAGTTAAGGAATCTCTAGATCAAGCACATAAGGTGTACACGCAGCAATACGCGCAAATTCACTCTTGGACAAGTTGTTCTTAAACGTAACTTTATATTGAGCGATAAGGCTAAGAAAAGAAATGCTAAGCTGTGTCCTAAATTAGTATTAGAATAGTAGAATAGTAAGCACCAATTTGTATGAGCTTAAAGATGTAAATGGTAACAACCTAGGGATAATACATGCTAAAGATATACGAATATAATCGAATTCTCAAACTACCAAACATTTTTTTTGACAAGGTATCTTTTTGTAAATAACACAATAAGCGGCCTGCTGCATTTTATTTTTAGGTCTTAGCAGACAAAAACATGAAATATTGTGTATGTGCCGACTTTAAATCTCAAATTATACATAAAACGTCCAAAATTCCATCAGCTACTTAACCTAACGATTCGAAATCCCCAGAAGCACTTCGAACATACAAATATTCCAATACCACTGAACTGATTTCAACATTACCCGAAATTTTAACGAAAAACATGTTTCATTTCCGTGAAGCTGTCTTTTCATTTCTTGCTCTAGTGGATGATAGTCGCACAAAAAGAAAAATAATTTAACTAATTAAAAATCTATCCATATGCATATTGAAGTACATATGCAATCAACTAATCATCTTCGTTAATAAAGAAATAAGAAGTCAGTCGTTTATCAATAAATATTTAACAGACGTCTCGATGAAGTCTAAGCAGCATTTTGATCAAGTCTAAGGTACATTTTGTATATATATCAAGCCTGAATTTCAGATTGATTAACATAGACGTATGTATATACTTACATATATTTTTTTTATTAAATCTCGTCACAGTAAAAGAAATCGGACTCGAAGTACTAACCGCGTGTTTGCCTGGTGTACCCACTTGCCTGTTTATCAGCACACCGAAGATCAAAAGTGATCGCAGCATAGGTGCTAGTAGCGATTTATATGGCTTGCACCTCTAAGCGCTCCTCGCATTATCTGATTGGTCGAGCTCATGAATACGATTAAACCAGCCACAAAACCAACCACGGAAAGCTAACTTTTCCGCCGATCATTCTCAGAAACATTCATCTAACCTCAGGCGCACGTGGGGTGACAGCTAGTCCAGCTTCCATCGATTTTGCTCACGAATCAGAACAATTTTCACCCAGAGCTATCAACATCAACTTGTACGGAACTCCTCCTAGAATGAGTTCGACGAAATCCCTCTTCTCCAAGATTTGTAAACCTCACCTACTACTCTACTGATAACATTGGTTCGACTAATCATTAGTAAACTTAGAAGTTCAAAAACATTTCAAATCTACGTCATCGGCTAATTAAAATTCCTCACTGAAACATTATCATCAAAAACTACAAGAAAACAAAAAGAAAAACATATCTCTTGATTAATTATATAATTAAATAATTACTCTGATCAATCAATATCAATCATACTAGGCTCAGGTTATCCACTGCCTGTCGTTCAAATTGACAAGATTATTGTTTTGTGTTTACCCAATATCACCATCTAGCTGCGCCAAACATAATAATCGACGCTACTCTGGCCACAACAAAGCTTCTGTGCACAGCATCCTTAGATAGCCGATAAGTCAAAACTTTATTATTTTATCATAACCTTGACGAATTGAACGACAACAACTAAATCTGAAGATACTTAATCTATAAATTTAGTCCATTTAGAAATTATATACGTATATAATATATAATTTTATTAAGAGCATTTGACTGGGTTTGAGTGAATATAAAAAATACTTATCGTAATCGTATACACCTTCGCAGGAGAAATTATAATTTCTCTGGATTCTCTTTTAAAGTAGTTGTTATAAAAGAATCAAATCGGAGTTTGATTGTGTGTTCTCTTCACTCGAACTCTCGATGAAGTGTTATACCTTCCTTTTAAATTTTTTATTATAAGTAGGTATGCTTTTATCACAACAGATAATTATGTACTTATGTACCTATTTTGATATATAAAAAAGCAACGCTAATTACATGAATAACCCAATTTAAATTTTGATCTTAATGCTTGAATGAGACATTTTGTAATTATGAATTTGAATCTATATATATATAAGAAAGTCATGTTAGTTACACTTTTAATAACTCAAAAACGGCTAAACCGATTTGGCTGAAAACTGGTGGGAAGGTAGCTTAGCACCAAGAGACGGAAAAAGGATACTTTTTATCCTGTTCAACCGCGTTTCCGTTTGATGTGACATAAGACGTCAAAAAGAATACAAGTCACTATATAACGTGGTATAACAAAAACGCATCTGACATGGAATAGCAAAACGCAAATGCCAGCTAAACGTAATTTTGTCTATGATTACGTATGGTTGAAATTTTGATAATTATAAATTTTGTTCACAAATCAATAATCAATAATAATCAGTAAATGTTTCTATTTGCGATTGGTGCTGGTAAGTGTGCGTGGATCAACGTCATTTGAGACACTACGGGCTATTAATGGTATAATATGTTCAACATATCGTACTTCATGCGGCTAACTCAAATTACTAGAAAACTATACCAATTGGGATACTACAATTTTTGAAGCCATTATCTCTGCATATCCAACTCAGATAAGCCCATTATTTGCTATCTTGTTTGCACCATGCTTTCCATCGAACCCATCTATAACCTGTGGCATAAATACAAGGATAAAATGTCAAAAGATCTTTTACAATTCGTGTCAGTTCCAGAAACCACGATCTGAAGATGAATGATGAGGTACATAATCGGGCCTTAAACTTCCTGGGTGCCCCTGGTGAGTCTGGTGAGACATTCCCCCTGTCAAAAGTTTTAGCCACTGTTCGTGCGACATCGAACATAGCGGTTGCAGTTGATTCTTCTGGAATAGCAGCCAGATTGTTAGAAGGATGCCGTACAGCGCAAGTAGCATTAAAATTGCCGTTATAAATTCAAACTATTGAAGAACCAACATGTTTTATTGCAAACACCTCAGAAATAGCCAAAGTTTAATCAGTTGCGATAAATCATCTGGGACAAATGCACAATAGCGACTAAAAGTGCATTAGAAGCATTTAACCGAACATGGAAAGATTTACGCAATGACTCGAGATGTTCTGAAGGAGCAATGATCTTACTGTCTGGCAATTTCCGACAAACACTGCCAGTAATTGCAAGACCAACGACTGCCGACGAAATAAACGGTTGCTTCAAATCATCGATTCTATTTATGGTGCTTAATGATACATCTGCTTAAGATTTCTCTGAGCAATTGCTGAATATCTGTAATGATCGAGTATCTGTAGACAAATTGAGCGGATTGATTACATTTCTTCATAATTTCTGTAATGTTGGTCAATTATCTGTGGCATGTTCACGGGTCGGAAGACCATCTGTGTTATTTTGTTCTAGCACCTGATAATAAAACAACTAATGTCGTATATCACAAGATACTTAACTGAAAAGTGCAACCTATGCACCAAAATACATGAACAATAAAGAATCATTAAAATACTTAATTTTTTTGTTTGTATTTCCTAATAAAAAATTGAACTTAATTAAATCTAAAATCTGCTTATTTATTGAACCTAAGACGGAACAGAGTTCGCCGGGTCAGCTACTATTTAATAAATGAATAACTATTGCATATTAACAGTTTTATAAATGCGATTTAGATTTAAATAATGGAGTGAGTAAGGTAAATAATTGTGCGATTGGAAAGGGAAATCAGTGATGTTACTTATCGACGACATAAAAAAGGGTAGATCTTAGATATCTATATATAGTAAAACATGATGAGTGGCTCCATAACCGAGGTGTTTCTCTACGTTTAGGAGGGACGGGGAAGGGTTACTCTCCGGGGCCCAAGCTACACCTCTCGTACCTCACGACAACCATCCGAAGCAGGTAGTTTTAAAATGATCTCAACGGTCAACGATGGTCGTGATGATGAATGTCAACAACTTCAACAACAAAAATCTATTTCAGATAGCCAAAATAATAACGTTAAAGGACTGCACTGCAGCGTTAAGCGACAGTTTACAACGGTACATAAAAAATATCGTTAATGCAACCATACGGTTAAGCAGGGCTGCAGATTTACGGTAAAAATGCAGAATACGAAGAAGAGATGTTGGAAATAAGGGAAGAAGTAATTAACACTATTCCTGAAACATTAAAAGAACCAACTCCGCCAGTCGGAAACGACTCTTCACGGCATAAGTTGGCATCAAGAACACTGTATTACCCATCAAATTATACTTGCTGGGACTGCATGACAAAGGGACATTCATATGTTTAATGTCCCAATGCAAAACAAAATCTATTCTGTTATAACTGTGGGATGGAGAATACGACAACACCCAATTGTGTGAAATGTTCGGGAAACCGATATGACCAAATAATTTAATATTTCAAACCGTGTGCGTGGGTCAACCTCATTTGATACACTACGGGCTATTAATTGTATAATATTTTCAACATATCGTACTGCATGTGAATAACTCAATTTACTAGAAAACGATACCCATCGGGATACGACAATTTTTTAAGCCCTTATCTCTGCATATCCAACTCAGATAAGCCCATTATTTGCTATCTTGTTTGCGCCATGCTTTCCATCGAACCCATCTATAACCTGTGGCATAAATACAAGGATAAAATGTCAAAAGATCTTTTACAATTCGTGTCAGTTCCAGAAACCACGATCTTAAGATAAATGAGGAGGTACATAATCGGGCCTTAAACTTCCTGGCTGCCCCTGGTGGATCTAGTGAGACATTCCCCCTGTCAATAGTTTTAGACACTGTTCGTGTGAGATCGAACATTGCGGTTGCAGTTGATTCTTCTGGAATAGCAGCCAGATTGTTAGAAGGATGCCGTACAGCTCAAGTAGCATTAAAAATAATTATAAATTCAAACTATTGAAGAACCAACATGTTATATTGCAAAAAACTCAGAAACCACATTGCCAACCACAACAGATAGTAGGTGAAATAACCACGCAGGTGACGTACAAACAAGTTGGAATCAACTTTTGGAAACTTTTTGAGATTGCTCCTCAAGTTGTTTCCGAAATTTGTCCCACGATGCTTTGAAAATGTGACTCAAATGCCCATGAGCTAACGGTCGATCAGTGAAAATTTCTTTGGAAATTGAAGACGTTATACGTTTGTTTCCGCCTTTCGCCAAGGAAGGCTTGGACGGACGACGTTAGAGGAGCATGCAATAAACATAGGTAACGCCGAGGCCATTAAGCAGCGAAACTATCCTGTGTCACCGGCCATTCAGAAGATCATGTATGAGTAGATGGATAGAATGCTGGCAATGGACGTAATCGAAGAAAGCGAAAGCGCCTGGGGTTCTACTGTAGTGTTAGTGCGAAAGCCAGGGAAAAGTCGGTTATGCCTTGGCTCCAAGAAACTTAATAGAGTGACGAAAACTGACGCATATCCATTTCCTTATCTAGAGAGTTTGCAAAGTCGTATATCGGAATCAAACTTTTTCAGTAGTATTGACCTAAAGGACGCTTTTTGGCAGATTCCTCTAGCGGATTTGGCACGGGAGAAGAGAAGACAGCGTTTAGTGTTCCCGGTAGACCCTTGTATCATTTCCAGGTCATGCCCTTTGGCCTCTGCAATGCGGCTCAATGTTTGTGCAGATTGATGGACAAAGTAACACCGACTGAACTAAATCAAAACAAATTTGTTTACTTGGACGATCTTCTGATTGTCTCACGGACGTTTGCACTTTTGCTTGTATGGGGTGGCTGTATAAAAAAAGACCCCGACAAAGTATCAGCAATAAAAGATTTCACGATACCGAAAACTGCACTATAAGTGCGTAGAGTTTTAGGTCTATCAGGTTGGTACAGGCGTTTTGTGCCAAATTATTCTTCGCTTGCCACGCCAATAACAGATACCTTAAGGAAAAGCAAAGCTCTCAATTCTTTCCAAGAGCTCAAGCTGGAATTGACGACCGCCCCTGTATTAGCCAACCCCAACTTTAAAAAGCCTTTTTATAATATTATGTGATGCTTCTGCGACAGGTGTTGTTCTATGTCAACTAGACGACGAAGGTAGGAAAACCCATTTATTATTTCTCTTATATATTGAACAAGGCACAACGTAACTATAGCGTCACTGAGCTTGAATGCTTAGCAGCAGTACCAGGAGTAGACAAGTTCAGGCCGTACCTGGAAAAACACGATTTTACAATAGTGACCGGCCATTCAGGTCTCCGGTGGCTCATGAGCCAGAAGGACTAAAGTAGAAGGTTAGCGCGCCGGAGCTTGCGATTCCAGAAATACACTTTTGTTATAGAGCATCGAAACGAATCTCAAAATGTGGCACCAGAAGCACTTTCGAGAGTGTATGCAGCGGATGAAATTGCATCTGACAGCATGGGTGATGTGAGCCCTTCCGATGCTGGTCAACCTTGCTGATCAGTCATTCAGTCGGATGAGTATATGAGGTTGATCGAAACTGTTAAGAAAAACAAAACGCAAGTACCTGACCTTCAAGTTTCAGAAGGTTTTGTATACAAGAAGGTCAGACGCTGCATAGGGGATCCCAGAGAAGATGACCGCATGTGGAAAGTCTGGATTCCGGCCGTGCTAACCAAAACTTTAATACGACTGGCACATGACCCACCTCGAGCTTCACAAAGTGGGATCACTAAAACATTTTACCGTCTTCGAGAACGATGTTACTGACCTAATATGGCGGCAGATAAATTGTTTATCGGAAAGTGTATAGTTTGCAACTCGTCGAAAGCCCCAAACCCTGTCTTAAGGCCAGTGATGGGCCAAACTTTTATCGTGAAAAGACCATTCCAACATGCTTTTGTGGACAGTTATATAATTATTTGTCTTGACCAATTAGTAAAATTTACTCTTGCAAAGGCGATGAGAAAAGCGACTGCGGAAGTGGCCATCCAGTTTTTGGAAGAGCATTACTTCTCGATTTACGGAGTACCCGAGCCCTTGTTTTCCGATAATGGGAAACAATTTATAAGTAGGGAATTTTCAAAGTTTCTCTACTGCTATAGTACCAAGTATATCAAGACAGCTTCGTGTGCACCGCAATCGAATGCGAGTGAGCGAGCGAACTGTTCGATATTGGTAGCCATTAGGTCTCATTGCGGCTCTGACCAAACAGATTGGGACAAACATCTCATTTCCATTTGAGTGCTCTGAGGTCAAGCGTTCACTCCGCGATACGGATGTCACCACATGAAGCCTTGTTTGGACAGTGTAAGCTTCAACACGATTCCGATTACGCACTATTAAAAAACTGAACGGTCTTAACAACCTTAAATTTGATATTTTATCGAAAGCTTTAAAAATGAATCTAGTTCATAACCGAGTTAAGGAATCTCTAGATCAAGCACATAAGGTGTACACGCAGCAATACGCGCAAATTCACTCTTGGACAAGTTGTTCTTAAACGTAACTTTATATTGAGCGATAAGCCTAAGAAAAGAAATGCTAAGCTGTGTCCTAAATTAGTATTAGAATAGTAGAATAGTAAGCACCAATTTGTATGAGCTTAAAGATGTAAATGGTAACAACCTAGGGATAATACATGCTAAAGATATACGAATATAATCGAATTCTCAAACTACCAAACATTTTTTTTGACGAAGTATCTTTTTGTAAATAACACAATAAGCGGCCTGCTGCATTTTATTTTTAGGTCTTAGCAGACAAAAACATGAAATATTGTGTATGGGCCGACTTTAAATCTCAAATTATACATAATACGGCCAAAATTCCATCTGCTACTTAACCTAACGATTCGAAATCCCCAGAAGCACTTCGAACATACAAATATTCCAATACCACTGAACTGATTTCAACATTACCCAAAATTTTAAAGAAAAACATGTTTCATTTCCGTGAAGCTGTCTTGCTCTAGTGGATGATAGTCGCACAAAAAGAAAAATAATTTAACTAATTAAAAATCTATCCATATGCATATTGAAGTACATATGCAATCAACTAATCATCTTCGTTAATAAATAAAAAAATAAGAAGTCAGTCCAATAAATATTTAACAGTCGTCTCGATGAAGTCTAAGCAGCAGTTTGATTAAGTCTAAGGTATATTTTGTATATATATCAAGCCTGAATTTCAGATTGATTAACATAGACGTATGTATATACTTACATATATTTTTTTATTAAATCTCGTCACAGTAAAAGAAATCGGACTCGAAGTACTAACCGCGTGTTTGCCTGGTGTACCCACTTGCCTGTTTATCGGCACACCGAAGATTAAAAGTGATCGCAGCTTAGGTGCTAGTAGCGATTTATATGGCTTGCACCTTTTAGCGCTCCTAGGCCCTCGCATTATCTGATTGGTCGAGCTCGTGAATACGATTAAACCAGCCACAAAACCAACCACGGAAAGCTAACTTTTCCGCCGATCATTCTCAGAATCATTCATCTAACCTCAGGCGCACGTAGGGTGACAGCTAGTCCAGCTTCCATCGATTTGGCTCACGAACCAGAACAATTTTCACCCAGAGCTATCAACATCAACTTGTACGGAACTCTTCCTAGAATGAGTTCGACGAAATCCCTCCTCTCCAAGATTTGTAAACCTCACCTACTACTCTACTGATAACAGTGGTTCGACTAATCATTAGTAAACTTAGAAGTTCAAAAACATTTCAAATCTACGTCATCGACTAATTCAAATTCCTCACTGAAACATTATCATCAAAAACTACAAGAAAACAAAAAGAAAAACATATCTCTTGATTAATTATATAATTAAATAATTACTCTGATCAATCAATATCAATCATACAAGGCTCAGGTTATCCACTGCCTGTCGTTCAAATTGACAAGATTATTGTTTTGTGTTTACCCAACATCACCATCTAGCTGCGCCAAACATAATAAATCGACGCTACTCTGGCCACAACAAAGCTTCTGTGCACAGCATCCTTGGATAGCCGATAAGTCAAAACTTTATTATTTTATCATAACCTTGACGAATTGAACGACAACAACTAAATCTGAAGATACTTAATCTATAAATCCATTTAGAAATTATATACGTATATAATATATAATTTTATTAAGAGCATTTGACTGAGTTTGAGTGAAAATAACAAATACTTATCGTAATCGTATACACCTTCGCAGGAGAAATTATAATTTCTTTGGATTCTCTTTTAAGGTAATTGTTATAAAAGAATCAAATCGGAGTTTGATTGTGTGTTCTCTTCACTCGAACTCTCGATGAAGTGTTATACCTTCCTTTTAAATTTTTTATTATAAGTAGGTATGCTTTTATCACAACAGATAATTATGTACTTATGTACCTATTTTGATATATAAAAAAGCAACGCTAATTACATGAATAACCCAATTTAAATTTTGATCTTAATGCTTGAATGAGACATTTTGTAATTATGAATTTGAATCTATATATATAAGAGAAAGTCGTGTTAGTTACACTTTTAATAACTCAAAAACGGCTAAACCGATTTGGCTGAAAACTGGTGGGAAGGTAGCTTAGCACCAAGAGACGGAAAAAGGATACTTTTTATCCTGTTCGACCGCGTTTCCGTGTGATGTGACATAAAACGACAAAAAGAATACAAGTTACTATATAACGTGGTATAACAAAAACGCATCTGACATGGAATAGCAAAACGCAAATGACAGCTTAACGTAATTTTGTCTATGATTACGTATGGTTGACATTTTGATAATTATAAATTTTGTTCACAAATCAATAATCAATAATAATCAGTAAATGCTTCTATTTGCGATTGGTGCTGGTAAGTGTGCATGGGTCAACGTTATTTGAGACACTACGGGCTATTAATGGTATAATATTTTCAACATATCGTACTGCATGTGAATAACTCAATTTACTAGAAAACGATACCCATTGGGAAACGACAATCTTTGAAGCCATTATCTCTGCATATCCAACTCAGATAAGCCCATTATTTGCTATCTTGTTTGCGACATGCTTTCCATCGAACCCATCTGTAACCTGTGGCACAAATACAAGGATAAAATGTCAAAAGATCTTTTACAATTCGTGTCAGTTCCAGAAACCACGATCTTAAGATGAATGAGGAGGTACATAATCGGGCCTTAAACTTCCTGGATGCCCCTGGTGGATCTGGTGAGACATTCCCCCTGTCAAAAGTTTTAGCCACTGTTCGTGCGACATCGAACATAGCGGTTGCACTTGATTCTTCTGGAATAGCAGCCAGATTGTAAGAAGGATGCCGTACAGCTCAAGTAGCATTAAAATTGCCGTTATAAATTCAAACTATTAAAGAACCAACATGTTTTATTGCAAACACCTCAGAAATGGCCAAAGTTTAATCAGTTGCGAAAAATCATCTGGGACAAATGCACAATAGCGACTAAAAGTGCATTAGAAGCATGTAACCGAACATTGAAAGATTTACGCAATGACTCGAGATGTTTTGAAGGAGCAATGATCTTACTGTCTGGCAATTTCCGACAAACACTGCCAGTAATTCCAAGACCAACGGCTGCCGACGAAATAAACGCTTGCTTCAAATCATCGATTCTATTTATGGTGCTTAATGATACATCTGCTAAAGATTTCTCTGAGCAATTGCTGAGTATCTGTAATGATCGAGTACCTGTAGACAAATTGAGCGGATTGATTACATTTCTTCATAATTTCTGTAATGTTGGTCAATTATCTGTGGCATGTTCACGGGTCGGAAGACCATCTGTGTTATTTTGTTCTAGCACCTGATAATAAAACAACTAATGTCGTATATCACAAGATACTTAACTGAAAAGTGCAACCTATGCACCAAAATACATGAACTATAAAGAATCATTAAAATACTTAATTTTTTTATTTGTATTTCCTAATAAAAAATTGAACTTAATTAAATCTAAAATCTGCTTATTTATTGAGCCTAAGACGGAACAGAGTTCGCCGGGTCAGCTACTATTTAATAAATGAATAACTATTGCATATTAACAGTTTTATAAATGCGATTTAGATTTAAATAATGGAGTGAGTAAGATAAATAATTGTGCGATTGGAAAGGGAAATCAGTGATGTTACTTATCGACGACATAAAAAAGGGTAGATCTTAGATATCTATATATAGTAAAACATGATGAGTGGCTCCATAACCGAGGTGTTTCTCTACGTTTAGGAGGGACGGGGAAGGGTTACTCGCCGGGGCCCACGCTACATCTCCCGTACCTCACGACAACCATCCGAAGCAGCTAGTTCTAAAATGATCTCAACGGTCAACGATGGTCGTGATGATGAAGGTCAACAACTTCAACAACAAAAATCTATTTCAGATAGCCAAAATAATGACGTTAAAAGACTGCACTGCAGCGTTAAGCGACAGTTTACAACGGTACATAAAAAATATCGTGAATGCAACCATAGGGTTAAGCAGGGCTGCGGATTTACGGTAAAAATGCAGAATACGAAGAAGAGATGTTGAAAATAAGGGAAGAAGTAATTAACACTATTCCTGAAACATTAAAAGAACCAACTCCGCCAGTCGGAAACGACTCTCTTCACGGCATAAGTTGGCATCAAGAACACTGTATTACCCATCAAATTATACTTGCTGGGACTGCATGACAAAGGGACATTCATATGTTTAATGTCCCAATGCAAAACAAAATCTATTCTGCTATAAGTGTGGGATGGAGAATACGACAACACCCAATTGTGTGAAATGTTCGGGAAACCGATATGACCAAATAATTTAATATTTTAAACCACATTGCCAACCACAACAGATAGTAGGTGAAATAACCACGCAGGTGACGTACAAACAAGTCACGAAGGACGCAAAATTTTACTTAGTGCCATCTTTAGAATAACCGTTATACCTTGGAATCAACTTTTGGAAACTTTTTGAGATTGCTCCTCAAGTTGTTTCCGAAATTTGCCCCACGATGCTTTGAAAATGTGACTCAAATGCCCATGAGCTAACGGTCGATCAGTCCAAAGAAATTGAAGACGTTAACGGTTGTTTCCGACTTTCGCCAAAGAAGGGCTTGGAAGGACGACGTTAGAGGAGCATAAAATAAACATAAGTAACGCCGAGGCCATTAAGCAGCGAAACTATCCTGTGTCACCGGCCATTCAGAAGATCATGTATGAGGAGTTGGATAGAATGCTGGCAATGGACGTAATCGAAGAAAGCGAAAGCGCCTGGAGTTCTACTGTAGTGTTATTGCGAAAGCCAGGGAAAAATCGGTTATGCCTTGGCTCCAAGAAACTTAATAGAGTGACGAAAACTGACGCATATCCATTTCCTTATCTAGAGAGTTTGCTAAGTCGTATATCGGAATCAAACTTTGTCAGTAGTATTGACCTAAAGGACGCTTTTTGGCAGATTCCTCTAGCGGATTTGGCACGGAAGAAGAGAAGACAGCGTTTAGTGTTCCCCGTAGACCCTTGTATCATTTCCAGGTCATGCCCTTTGGCCTCTGCAATGCGGCCCAACGTTTGTGCAGATTGATGGACAACGTGACACCGACTGAACTAAATCAAAACAAATTTGTTTACTTCGACGATCTTCTGATTGTCTCACGGACGTTTGCACTTTTGCGCAAGGCAGGGTTAATTATAAATCTTGAAAAATCGAAATTTTGTTTGAAAGAGGTTAAGTATTAAGTATATATTGTATGGGGTGGCTGTATAAAAAAAGACCCCGACAAAGTATCAGCAATAAAAGATTTCACGGTACCGAAAACTGCACTATAAGTGCGTAGAGTTTTAGGTCTATCAGGTGGGTACAGGCGTTTTGTGCCAAATTATTCTTCGCTTGCCACGCCAATAACAGATACCTTAAGGAAAAGCAAATCCTTTGTGTTTACTCCTGAAGCTCTCAATTCTTTCCAAGAGCTCAAGCTGGAATTGACGACCGTCCCTGTATTAGCCAACCCCAACTTTAAAAAGCCTTTTATAATATTATGTGATGCTTCTGCGACAGGTGTTGTTCTATGTCAACTAGACGACGAAGGTAGGAAAACCCATTTATTATTTCTCTTATATATTGAACAAGGCACAACGTAACTATAGCGTCACTGAGCTTGAATGCTTAGCAGCTGTACCAGGAGTAGACAAGTTCAGGCCGTACCTGGAAAAACACGATTTTACAATAGTGACCGGCCATTCAGGTCTCCGGTGGCTCATGAGCCAGAAGGACTAAAGTAGTTAGCGCGCCGGAGCTTGCGATTCCAGAAATACACTTTTGTTATAGAGCATCGAAACGAATCTCAAAATGTGGCACCAGAAGCACTTTCAAGAGTGTATGCAGCGGATGAAATTGCATCTGACAGCATGGGTGATGTGAGCCCTTCCGATGCTGGTCAACCTTGCTGATCAGTCATTCAGTCGGATGAGTATATGAGGTTGATCGAAACTGTTAAGAAAACCAAAACGCAAGTACCTGACCTTCAAGTTTCAGAAGGTTTTGTATACAAGAAGGTCAGACGCTGCATAGGGGATCCCAGAGAAGATGACCGCGTGTGGAAAGTGTGGATTCCGGCCGTGCTAACCAAAACATTAATACGACTGGCACATGACCCACCTCGAGCTTCACATAGTGGGATCACTAAAACATTGTACCGTCTTCGAGAACGATGTTACTGACCTAATATGGCGGCAGATAAATTGTTTATCGGAGAGTGTATAGTTTGCAACTCGTCGAAAGCCCCAAACCCTGTCTTAAGGCCAGTGATGGGCCAACCTTTTATCGTGAAAAGACCATTCCAACATGCTTTTGTGGACAGTTATAACGATTGATTTTTTTGCTACTTGGTTTTTGACGTTTATATTTTTGACATATCACACATGACAAATTCCACGAACATTTGACATTTCGATTCAGTATTGTTTGCCATTTCATCATGAATAGACTTACGCCTGAACAACGTTTGCAAATTATTGAAATTTATTATCAAAATTCATGCTCTGTGAAAAATGTGTTTCGCAAGCTACGTCCGTTTCAGCGACGAGGCTCATTTTTGGCTAAATGGATACGTGAATAAGCAGAATTGCCGTATTTGGAGTGAAGAGCAGCCAAAGGCAATTCAGCATCTACCAATGCATCCCGAAAAATGCACTGTTTGGTGCGGTTTATGGGCAGGCGGCATCATTGGGCCGTACTTCTTCCAGGACGATGAAGGCCGCAGGGTTACGGTCAATGGAGAAGGTACCGTTCGATGATAACAGATTTTTTTTTTTGCCGAAAATGCAAGAATTGAACTCGGTCGACATGTGGTTCCAACAGGACGGTTCCACATGCCACACTGCACGCGAAACTATGCATCAATTGAGAGGCGAATTTGGTGAGCAGTTGATCTCACGTTTTGGCGCAGTCAATTGGCCACCAAGATCATGTGATTTGACCCCGTTAGACTATTTTTTGTGGGTTTATGTTAACTCTATTGTCTATGGGGACAAGCCAAACACGATTGCTGCCTTGGAAGCCAACATTGAACGCGTCATTGGTGAGATTCCGGCCGAAATGTGTGAAAAAGTTTGAAAAAATTGGACCTTCAGAATGGACCACCTGAAGCGTAGCCGCGGGCAACATTTAAGTGAAATTATTTTTAAAAAGTAAATGGCAGAAATTGATTTATCGATCCATATAAAAATTTCATTCACTTTTTACAAGTTTCTGTGTTTTTTTGAATTTTCAAAAACCAAGCTCTTAAAAAATCACCGTTTATAATCATTTGTCTTGACCAATTAGTAAAATTTACTCTTGCAAAGGCGATGAGAAAAGCGACTGCGGAAGTGGCCATCCAGTTTTTGGAAGAGCATTACTTCTCAATTTACGGAGTACCCGAGCCCTTGTTTTCCGATAATGGGAAACAATTTATAAGTAGGGAGTTTTCAAAGTATCTCTACTGCTATAGTACCAAGTATATCAAGACAGCTTCGTGTGCACCGCAAGCGAATGCGAGTGAGCGAGCGAGCCGTTCGATATTGGTAGCCATTAGGTCTAATTGCGGCTCTGACCAAACAGATTGGGACAAACATCTCATTTCCATTTGAGTGCTCGGAGGTCAAGCGTTCACTCCGCGATACGGATGTCACCACATGAAGCCTTGTTTGGACAGTGTAAGCTTCAACACGATTCCGATTACGCACTATTAAAAAAACTGAACGGTCTTAACAACCTTGAATTTGATATTTTATCGAAAGCTTGAAAAATGAATCTAGTTCATAACCGAGTTAAGGAATCTCTAGATCAAGCACATAAGGTGTACACGCAGCAATACGCGCAAATTCACTCTTGTTCTTAAACGTAACTTTATATTGAGCGATAAGGCTAAGAAAAGAAATGCTAAGCTGTGTCCTAAATTAGTATTAGAATAGTTGAATAGTAACCACCACTTTGTGTGAGCTTAAAGATGTAAATGGTAACAACCCAGGGATAATACATGCTAAAGATATACGAATATAATCGAATTCTCAAACTACCAAACATTTTTTTTTGACGAGGTATCTTTTTGTAAATAACACAATAAGCGGCCTGCTGCATTTTATTTTTAGGTCTTAGCAGACAAAAACATGAAATATTGTGTATGGGCCGACTTTAAATCTCAAATTATACATAATACGTCCAAAATTCCATCTGCTACTTAACCTAACGATTCGAAATCTCCAGAAGCACTTCGAACATACAAATATTCCAATACCACTGAACTGATTTCAACATTACCCAAAATTGTAACGAAAAACATGTTTCATTTCCGTGAAGCTGTCTTGCTCTAGTGGATGATAGTCGCACAAAAAGAAAAATAATTTAACTAATTAAAAATCTATCCATATGCATATTGAAGTACATATGCAATCAACTAATCATCTTCGTTAATAAATAAAAAATAAGAAGTCAGTCCAATAATAGACGTATGTATATACTTACATATATTTTTAACCGCGTGTTTGCCTGGTCTACCCACTTGCCTGTTTATCGGCACACCGAAGATCAAGTGTTCGCAGCTTAGGTGCTATTAGCGATTTATATGGCTTGCACCTCTTAGCGCTCCTAGGCCCTCGCATTATCTGATTGGTCGGGCTCGTGAATACGATTAAACCAGCCACAAAACCAATCACGGAAAGCTAACTTTTCCGCCGATCATTCTCAGAATCATTCATCTAAGCTCAGGCGCACGTGGGGTGACAGCTAGTCCAGCTTCCATCGATTTTGCTCACGAATCAGAACAATTTTCACCCAGAGCTATCAACATCAACTTGTACGGAACTCTTCCTAGAAAGAGTTCGACGAAATCCCTCTTCTCCAAGATTTGTAAACCTCACCTACTACTCTACTGATAACAGTGGTTCGACTAATCATTAGTAAACTTAGAAGTTCAAAAACATTTCAAATCTACGTCATCGACTAATTCAAATTCCTCACTGAAACATTATCATCAAAAACTACAAGAAAAGAAAAAGAAAAACATATCTCTTGATTAATTATATAATTAAATAATTACTCTGATCAATCAATATCAATCATACAAGGCTCAGGTTACCCACTGCCTGTCGTTCAAATTGACAAGATTATTGTTTTGTGTTTACCCAACATCACCATCTAGCTGCGCCAAACATAATAAATCGACGCTACTCTGGCCACAACAAAGCTTCTGTGCACAGCATCCTTGGATAGCCGATAAGTCAAAACTTTATTATTTTATCATAACCTTGACGAATTGAACGACAACAACTAAATCTGAAGATACTTAATCTATAAATCCATTTAGAAATTATATACGTATATAATATATAATCTTATTAAGAGCATTTGACTGAGTTTGAGTGAAAATAACAAATACTTATCGTAATCGTATACACCTTCGCAGGAGAAATTATAATTTCTTTGGATTCTCTTTTAAGGTAATTGTTATAAAAGAATCAAATCGGAGTTTGATTGTGTGTTCTCTTCACTCGAACTCTCGATGAAGTGTTATACCTTCCTTTTAAATTTTTTATTATAAGTAGGTATGCTTTTATCACAACAGATAATTATGTATTTATGTACCTATTTTGATATATAAAAAAGCAACGCTAATTACATGAATAACCTAATTTAAATTTTGATCTTAATGCTTGAATGAGACATTTTGTAATTATGAATTTGAATCTATATATATAAGAGAAAGTCGTGTTAGTTACACTTTTAATAACTCAAAAATGGCTAAACCGATTTGGCTGAAAACTGGTGGGAAGGTAGCTTAGCACCAAGAGACGGAAAAAGGACACTTTTTATCCTGTTCGACCGCGTTTCCGTGTGATGTGACATAAAACGACAAAAAGAATATAAGTTACTATATAACGTGGTATAACAAAAACGCATCTGACATGGAATAGCAAAACGCAAATGACAGCTTAACGTAATTTTGTCTATGATTACGTATGGTTGACATTTTGATAATTATAAATTTTGTTCACAAATCAATAATCAATAATAATCAGTAAATGCTTCTATTTGCGATTGGTGCTGGTAAGTGTGCGTGGGTCAACGTCATTTGAGACACTACGGGCTATTAATGGTATAATATTTTCAACATATCGTACTTCATGCGAATAACTCAATTTACTAGAAAACTATACCCATTGGGATACGACAATTTTTGAAGCCATTATCTCTGCATATCCAACTCAGATAAGCCCATTATTTGCTATCTTGTTTGCGCCATGCTTTCCATCGAACCCATCTATAACCTGTGGCATAAATACAAGGATAAAATGTCAAAATATCTTTTACAATTCGTGTCAGTTCCAGAAACCACGATCTTAAGATGAATGAGGATTTTTTTTTTTTTTTTTTTTTTTTTTAATAATCTACACGCGCTCAAGGGATTATGAATACCCTTTAAATGTTTCAACACAGCGCGGGCGTGAAGGTGAGGTTAAGGAAGAGAAAGAATGATAGGAAAGATGTGTGGCGTGATATTCGGAGACTGTAGGTGGTTGTTGTGTCAGATTTTATCTCCAGGGATGGCGGCTGAACTAATGCGGAGAAATTTCCGTGTCTTATTTATCGATGTCCCTTATAATTCGCATTAATTTTTTTATCCTTTTGTCATATTTTATCGGTATACTAGTTTTACTCAATCACATGTTGTTAGTGTTATGCCTAAACAGCATGTAATGAGTAAACCAGCAACTCATTGTATGACAATTATTTTTAGAATTGGTTTTAATGGAAAATAAGAAGACATAGACTACGGCAGGGATCGAACCTGTGACCATGAGGTTGACAGGCGAACACACAACTATCGCGCCACGGCCACCCCCATAACATAATCGTAATGTACATAATCGGGCCTTAAGCTTCCTGGATGCCCCTGGTGGATCTGGTGAGACATTCCCCCTGTCAATAGTTTTAGCCACTGTTCGTGTGAGATCGAACATTGCGGTTTCAGTTGATTCTTCTGGAATAGCAGCCAGATTGTTAGAAGGATGCCGTACAGCTCAAGTAGCATTAAAAATAATTATAAATTCAAACTATTGAAGAACCAACATGTTATATTGCAAAAAACTCAGAAGCCACATTGCCAACCACAACAGATAGTAGGTGAAATAACCACGCAGGTGACGTACAAACAAGTTGGAATCAACTTTTGGAAACTTTTTGAGATTGCTCCTCAAGTTGTTTCCGAAATTTGTCCCACGATGCTTTGAAAATGTGACTCAAATGCCCATGAGCTAACGGTCGATCAGTGAAAATTTCTTTGGAAATTGAAGACGTTATACGTTTGTTTCCGCCTTTTGCCAAAGAAGGCTTGGACGGACGACGTTAGAGGAGCATGCAATAAACATAGGTAACGCCGAGGCCATTAAGCAGCGAAACTATCCTGTGTCACCGGCCATTCAGAAGATCATGTATGAGTAGATGGATAGAATGCTGGCAATGGACGTAATCGAAGAAAGCGAAAGCGCCTGGAGTTCTACTGTAGTGTTAGTGCGAAAGCCAGGGAAAAGTCGGTTATGCCTTGGCTCCAAGAAACTTAATAGAGTGACGAAAACTGACGCATATCCGTTTCCTTATCTAGAGAGTTTGCAAAGTCGTATATCGGAATCAAACTTTATCAGTAGTATTGACCTAAAGGACGCTTTTTGGCAGATTCCTCTAGCGGATTTGGCACGGGAGAAGAGAAGACAGCGTTTAGTGTTCCCGGTAGACCCTTGTATCATTTCCAGGTCATGCCCTTTGGCCTCTGCAATGCGGCTCAATGTTTGTGCAGATTGATGGACAAAGTAACACCGACTGAACTAAATCAAAACAAATTTGTTTACTTGGACGATCTTCTGATTGTCTCACGGACGTTTGCACTTTTGCTTGTATGGGGTGGCTGTATAAAAAAAGACCCCGACAAAGTATCAGCAATAAAAGATTTCACGATACCGAAAACTGCACTATAAGTGCGTAGAGTTTTAGGTCTATCAGGTTGGTACAGGCGTTTTGTGCCAAATTATTCTTCGCTTGCCACGCCAATAACAGATACCTTAAGGAAAAGCAAATCCTTTGTGTTTACTCCTGAAGCTCTCAATTCTTTCCAAGAGCTCAAGCTGGAATTGACGACCGCCCCTGTATAAGCCAACCCCAACTTTAAAAAGCCTTTTATAATATTATGTGATGCTTCTGCGACAGGTGTTGTTCTATGTCAACTAGACGACGAAGGTAGGAAAACCCATTTATTATTTCTCTTATATATTGAACAAGGCACAACGTAACTATAGCGTCACTGAGCTTGAATGCTTAGCAGCTGTACCAGGAGTAGACAAGTTCAGGCCGTACCTGGAAAAACACGATTTTACAATAGTGACCGGCCATTCAGGTCTCCGGTGGCTCATGAGCCAGAAGGACTAAAGTAGAAGGTTAGCGCGCCGGAGCTTGCGATTCCAGAAATACACTTTTGTTATAGAGCATCGAAACGAATCTCAAAATGTGGCACCAGAAGCACTTTCAAGAGTGTATGCAGCGGATGAAATTGCATCTGACAGCATGGGTGATGTGAGCCCTTCCGATGCTGGTCAACCTTGCTGATCAGTCATTCAGTCGGATGAGTATATGAGGTTGATCGAAACTGTTAAGAAAAACAAAACGCAAGTACCTGACCTTCAAGTTTCAGAAGGTTTTGTATACAAGAAGGTCAGACGCTGCATAGGGGATCCCAGAGAAGATGACCGCGTGTGGAAAGTCTGGATTCCGGCCGTGCTAACCAAAACATTAATACGACTGGCACATGACCCACCTCGAGCTTCACATAGTGGGATCACTAAAACATTGTACCGTCTTCGAGAACGATGTTACTGACCTAATATGGCGGCAGATAAATTGTTTATCGGAGAGTGTATAGTTTGCAACTCGTCGAAAGCCCCAAACCCTGTCTTAAGGCCAGTGATGGGCCAACCTTTTATCGTGAAAAGACCATTCCAACATGCTTTTGTGGACAGTTATAACGATTGATTTTTTTGCTACTTGGTTTTTGACGTTTATATTTTTGACATATCACACATGACAAATTCCACGAACATTTGACATTTCGATTCAGTATTGTTTGCCATTTCATCATGAATAGACTTACGCCTGAACAACGTTTGCAAATTATTGAAATTTATTATCAAAATTCATGCTCTGTGAAAAATGTGTTTCGCAAGCTACGTCCGTTTCAGCGACGAGGCTCATTTTTGGCTAAATGGATACGTGAATAAGCAGAATTGCCGTATTTGGAGTGAAGAGCAGCCAAAGGCAATTCAGCATCTACCAATGCATCCCGAAAAATGCACTGTTTGGTGCGGTTTATGGGCAGGCGGCATCATTGGGCCGTACTTCTTCCAGGACGATGAAGGCCGCAGGGTTACGGTCAATGGAGAAGGTACCGTTCGATGATAACAGATTTTTTTTTTTGCCGAAAATGCAAGAATTGAACTCGGTCGACATGTGGTTCCAACAGGACGGTTCCACATGCCACACTGCACGCGAAACTATGCATCAATTGAGAGGCGAATTTGGTGAGCAGTTGATCTCACGTTTTGGCGCAGTCAATTGGCCACCAAGATCATGTGATTTGACCCCGTTAGACTATTTTTTGTGGGTTTATGTTAACTCTATTGTCTATGGGGACAAGCCAAACACGATTGCTGCCTTGGAAGCCAACATTGAACGCGTCATTGGTGAGATTCCGGCCGAAATGTGTGAAAAAGTTTGAAAAAATTGGACCTTCAGAATGGACCACCTGAAGCGTAGCCGCGGGCAACATTTAAGTGAAATTATTTTTAAAAAGTAAATGGCAGAAATTGATTTATCGATCCATATAAAAATTTCATTCACTTTTTACAAGTTTCTGTGTTTTTTTGAATTTTCAAAAACCAAGCTCTTAAAAAATCACCGTTTATAATCATTTGTCTTGACCAATTAGTAAAATTAACTCTTGCAAAGGCGATGAGAAAAGCGACTGCGGAAGTGGCCATCCAGTTTTTGGAAGAGCATTACTTCTCAATTTACGGAGTACCCGAGCCCTTGTTTTCCGATAATGGGAAACAATTTATAAGTAGGGAGTTTTCAAAGTATCTCTACTGCTATAGTACCAAGTATATCAAGACAGCTTCGTGTGCACCGCAAGCGAATGCGAGTGAGCGAGCGAGCCGTTCGATATTGGTAGCCATTAGGTCTAATTGCGGCTCTGACCAAACAGATTGGGACAAACATCTCATTTCCATTTGAGTGCTCGGAGGTCAAGCGTTCACTCCGCGATACGGATGTCACCACATGAAGCCTTGTTTGGACAGTGTAAGATTCAACACGATTCCGATTACGCACTATTAAAAAAACTGAACGGTCTTAACAACCTTGAATTTGATATTTTATCGAAAGCTTGAAAAATGAATCTAGTTCATAACCGAGTTAAGGAATCTCTAGATCAAGCACATAAGGTGTACACGCAGCAATACGCGCAAATTCACTCTTGTTCTTAAACGTAACTTTATATTGAGCGATAAGGCTAAGAAAAGAAATGCTAAGCTGTGTCCTAAATTAGTATTAGAATAGTAGAATAGTAACCACCACTTTGTGTGAGCTTAAAGATGTAAATGGTAACAACCCAGGGATAATACATGCTAAAGATATACGAATATAATCGAATTCTCAAACTACCAAACATTTTTTTTTGACGAGGTATCTTTTTGTAAATAACACAATAAGCGGCCTGCTGCATTTTATTTTTAGGTCTTAGCAGACAAAAACATGAAATATTGTGTATGGGCCGACTTTAAATCTCAAATTATACATAATACGTCCAAAATTCCATCTGCTACTTAACCTAACGATTCGAAATCCCCAGAAGCACTTCGAACATACAAATATTCCAATACCACTGAACTGATTTCAACATTACCCAAAATTGTAACGAAAAACATGTTTCATTTCCGTGAAGCTGTCTTGCTCTAGTGGATGATAGTCGCACAAAAAGAAAAATAATTTAACTAATTAAAAATCTATCCATATGCATATTGAAGTACATATGCAATCAACTAATCATCTTCGTTAATAAATAAAAAATAAGAAGTCAGTCCAATAAATATTTAACAGACGTCTCGATGAAGTCTAAGCAGCATTTTGATCAAGTCTAAGGTACATTTTGTATATCAAGCCTGAATTTCAGATTGATTAACATAGACGTATGTATATACTTACATATATTTTTAACCGCGTGTTTGCCTGGTCTACCCACTTGCCTGTTTATCGGCACACCGAAGATCAAGTGTTCGCAGCTTAGGTGCTATTAGCGATTTATATGGCTTGCACCTCTTAGCGCTCCTAGGCCCTCGCATTATCTGATTGGTCGGGCTCGTGAATACGATTAAACCAGCCACAAAACCAATCACGGAAAGCTAACTTTTCCGCCGATCATTCTCAGAATCATTCATCTAAGCTCAGGCGCACGTGGGGTGACAGCTAGTCCAGCTTCCATCGATTTTGCTCACGAATCAGAACAATTTTCACCCAGAGCTATCAACATCAACTTGTACGGAACTCTTCCTAGAAAGAGTTCGACGAAATCCCTCTTCTCCAAGATTTGTAAACCTCACCTACTACTCTACTGATAACAGTGGTTCGACTAATCATTAGTAAACTTAGAAGTTCAAAAACATTTCAAATCTACGTCATCGACTAATTCAAATTCCTCACTGAAACATTATCATCAAAAACTACAAGAAAACAAAAAGAAAAACATATCTCTTGATTAATTATATAATTAAATAATTACTCTGATCAATCAATATCAATCATACAAGGCTCAGGTTACCCACTGCCTGTCGTTCAAATTGACAAGATTATTGTTTTGTGTTTACCCAACATCACCATCTAGCTGCGCCAAACATAATAAATCGACGCTACTCTGGCCACAACAAAGCTTCTGTGCACAGCATCCTTGGATAGCCGATAAGTCAAAACTTTATTATTTTATCATAACCTTGACGAATTGAACGACAACAACTAAATCTGAAGATACTTAATCTATAAATCCATTTAGAAATTATATACGTATATAATATATAATCTTATTAAGAGCATTTGACTGAGTTTGAGTGAAAATAACAAATACTTATCGTAATCGTATACACCTTCGCAGGAGAAATTATAATTTCTTTGGATTCTCTTTTAAGGTAATTGTTATAAAAGAATCAAATCGGAGTTTGATTGTGTGTTCTCTTCACTCGAACTCTCGATGAAGTGTTATACCTTCCTTTTAAATTTTTTATTATAAGTAGGTATGCTTTTATCACAACAGATAATTATGTATTTATGTACCTATTTTGATATATAAAAAAGCAACGCTAATTACATGAATAACCCAATTTAAATTTTGATCTTAATGCTTGAATGAGACATTTTGTAATTATGAATTTGAATCTATATATATAAGAGAAAGTCGTGTTAGTTACACTTTTAATAACTCAAAAATGGCTAAACCGATTTGGCTGAAAACTGGTGGGAAGGTAGCTTAGCACCAAGAGACGGAAAAAGGACACTTTTTATCCTGTTCGACCGCGTTTCCGTGTGATGTGACATAAAACGACAAAAAGAATACAAGTTACTATATAACGTGGTATAACAAAAACGCATCTGACATGGAATAGCAAAACGCAAATGACAGCTTAACGTAATTTTGTCTATGATTACGTATGGTTGACATTTTGATAATTATAAATTTTGTTCACAAATCAATAATCAATAATAATCAGTAAATGCTTCTATTTGCGATTGGTGCTGGTAAGTGTGCGTGGGTCAACGTCATTTGAGACACTACGGGCTATTAATGGTATAATATTTTCAACATATCGTACTTCATGCGAATAACTCAATTTACTAGAAAACTATACCCATTGGGATACGACAATTTTTGAAGCCATTATCTCTGCATATCCAACTCAGATAAGCCCATTATTTGCTATCTTGTTTGCGCCATGCTTTCCATCGAACCCATCTATAACCTGTGGCATAAATACAAGGATAAAATGTCAAAATATCTTTTACAATTCGTGTCAGTTCCAGAAACCACGATCTTAAGATGAATGAGGATTTTTTTTTTTTTTTTTTTTTTTTTTTTAATAATCTACACGCGCTCAAGGGATTATGAATACCCTTTAAATGTTTCAACACAGCGCGGGCGTGAAGGTGAGGTTAAGGAAGAGAAAGAATGATAGGAAAGATGTGTGGCGTGATATTCGGAGACTGTAGGTGGTTGTTGTGTCAGATTTTATCTCCAGGGATGGCGGCTGAACTAATGCGGAGAAATTTCCGTGTCTTATTTATCGATGTCCCTTATAATTCGCATTAATTTTTTTATCCTTTTGTCATATTTTATCGGTATACTAGTTTTACTCAATCACATGTTGTTAGTGTTATGCCTAAACAGCATGTAATGAGTAAACCAGCAACTCATTGTATGACAATTATTTTTAGAATTGGTTTTAATGGAAAATAAGAAGACATAGACTACGGCAGGGATCGAACCTGTGACCATGAGGTTGACAGGCGAACACACAACTATCGCGCCACGGCCACCCCCCATAACATAATCGTAATGTACATAATCGGGCCTTAAGCTTCCTGGATGCCCCTGGTGGATCTGGTGAGACATTCCCCCTGTCAATAGTTTTAGCCACTGTTCGTGTGAGATCGAACATTGCGGTTGCAGTTGATTCTTCTGGAATAGCAGCCAGATTGTTAGAAGGATGCCGTACAGCTCAAGTAGCATTAAAAATAATTATAAATTCAAACTATTGAAGAACCAACATGTTATATTGCAAAAAACTCAGAAGCCACATTGCCAACCACAACAGATAGTAGGTGAAATAACCACGCAGGTGACGTACAAACAAGTTGGAATCAACTTTTGGAAACTTTTTGAGATTGCTCCTCAAGTTGTTTCCGAAATTTGTCCCACGATTCTTTGAAAATGTGACTCAAATGCCCATGAGCTAACGGTCGATCAGTGAAAATTTCTTTGGAAATTGAAGACGTTATACGTTTGTTTCCGCCTTTCGCCAAAGAAGGCTTGGACGGACGACGTTAGAGGAGCATGCAATAAACATAGGTAACGCCGAGGCCATTAAGCAGCGAAACTATCCTGTGTCACCGGCCATTCAGAAGATCATGTATGAGTAGATGGATAGAATGCTGGCAATGGACGTAATCGAAGAAAGCGAAAGCGCCTGGAGTTCTACTGTAGTGTTAGTGCGAAAGCCAGGGAAAAGTCGGTTATGCCTTGGCTCCAAGAAACTTAATAGAGTGACGAAAACTGACGCATATCCGTTTCCTTATCTAGAGAGTTTGCAAAGTCGTATATCGGAATCAAACTTTATCAGTAGTATTGACCTAAAGGACGCTTTTTGGCAGATTCCTCTAGCGGATTTGGCACGGGAGAAGAGAAGACAGCGTTTAGTGTTCCCGGTAGACCCTTGTATCATTTCCAGGTCATGCCCTTTGGCCTCTGCAATGCGGCTCAATGTTTGTGCAGATTGATGGACAAAGTAACACCGACTGAACTAAATCAAAACAAATTTGTTTACTTGGACGATCTTCTGATTGTCTCACGGACGTTTGCACTTTTGCTTGTATGGGGTGGCTGTATAAAAAAAGACCCCGACAAAGTATCAGCAATAAAAGATTTCACGATACCGAAAACTGCACTATAAGTGCGTAGAGTTTTAGGTCTATCAGGTTGGTACAGGCGTTTTGTGCCAAATTATTCTTCGCTTGCCACGCCAATAACAGATACCTTAAGGAAAAGCAAATCCTTTGTGTTTACTCCTGAAGCTCTCAATTCTTTCCAAGAGCTCAAGCTGGAATTGACGACCGCCCCTGTATTAGCCAACCCCAACTTTAAAAAGCCTTTTATAATATTATGTGATGCTTCTGCGACAGGTGTTGTTCTATGTCAACTAGACGACGAAGGTAGGAAAACCCATTTATTATTTCTCTTATATATTGAACAAGGCACAACGTAACTATAGCGTCACTGAGCTTGAATGCTTAGCAGCTGTACCAAGAGTAGACAAGTTCAGGCCGTACCTGGAAAAACACGATTTTACAATAGTGACCGGCCATTCAGGTCTCCGGTGGCTCATGAGCCAGAAGGACTAAAGTAGAAGGTTAGCGCGCCGGAGCTTGCGATTCCAGAAATACACTTTTGTTATAGAGCATCGAAACGAATCTCAAAATGTGGCACCAGAAGCACTTTCAAGAGTGTATGCAGCGGATGAAATTGCATCTGACAGCATGGGTGATGTGAGCCCTTCCGATGCTGGTCAACCTTGCTGATCAGTCATTCAGTCGGATGAGTATATGAGGTTGATCGAAACTGTTAAGAAAAACAAAACGCAAGTACCTGACCTTCAAGTTTCAGAAGGTTTTGTATACAAGAAGGTCAGACGCTGCATAGGGGATCCCAGAGAAGATGACCGCATGTGGAAAGTCTGGATTCCGGCCGTGCTAACCAAAACTTTAATACGACTGGCACATGACCCACCTCGAGCTTCACAAAGTGGGATCACTAAAACATTTTACCGTCTTCGAGAACGATGTTACTGACCTAATATGGCGGCAGATAAATTGTTTATCGGAAAGTGTATAGTTTGCAACTCGTCGAAATCCCCAAACCCTGTCTTAAGGCCAGTGATGGGCCAAACTTTTATCGTGAAAAGACCATTCCAACATGCTTTTGTGGACAGTTATATAATTATTTGTCTTGACCAATTAGTAAAATTTACTCTTGCAAAGGCGATGAGAAAAGCGACTGCGGAAGTGGCCATCCAGTTTTTGGAAGAGCATTACTTCTCGATTTACGGAGTACCCGAGCCCTTGTTTTCCGATAATGGGAAACAATTTATAAGTAGGGAATTTTCAAAGTTTCTCTACTGCTATAGTACCAAGTATATCAAGACAGCTTCGTGTGCACCGCAAGCGAATGCGAGTGAGCGAGCGAACTGTTCGATATTGGTAGCCATTAGGTCTAATTGCGGCTCTGACCAAACAGATTGGGACAAACATCTCATTTCCATTTGAGTGCTCTGAGGTCAAGCGTTCACTCCGCGATACGGATGTCACCACATGAAGCCTTGTTTGGACAGTGTAAGCTTCAACACGATTCCGATTACGCACTATTAAAAAAACTGAACGGTCTTAACAACCTTAAATTTGATATTTTATCGAAAGCTTTAAAAATGAATCTAGTTCATAACCGAGTTAAGGAATCTCTAGATCAAGCACATAAGGTGTACACGCAGCAATACGCGCAAATTCACTCTTGGACAAGTTGTTCTTAAACGTAACTTTATATTGAGCGATAAGCCTAAGAAAAGAAATGCTAAGCTGTGTCCTAAATTAGTATTAGAATAGTAGAATAGTAAGCACCAATTTGTATGAGCTTAATGATGTAAATGGTAACAACCTAGGGATAATACATGCTAAAGATATACGAATATAATCGAATTCTCAAACTACCAAACATTTTTTTTGACGAGGTATCTTTTTGTAAATAACACAATAAGCGGCCTGCTGCATTTTATTTTTAGGTCTTAGCAGACAAAAACATGAAATATTGTGTATGGGCCGACTTTAAATCTCAAATTATACATAATACGGCCAAAATTCCATCTGCTACTTAACCTAACGATTCGAAATCCCCAGAAGCACTTCGAACATACAAATATTCCAATACCACTGAACTGATTTCAACATTACCCAAAATTTTAAAGAAAAACATGTTTCATTTCCGTGAAGCTGTCTTGCTCTAGTGGATGATAGTCGCACAAAAAGGAAAATAATTTAACTAATTAAAAATCTATCCATATGCATATTGAAGTACATATGCAATCAACTAATCATCTTCGTTAATAAATAAGAAAATAAGAAGTCAGTCCAATAAATATTTAACAGTCGTCTCGATGAAGTCTAAGCAGCAGTTTGATTAAGTCTAAGGTATATTTTGTATATATATCAAGCCTGAATTTCAGATTGATTAACATAGACGTATGTATATACTTACATATATTTTTTTATTAAATCTCGTCACAGTAAAAGAAATCGGACTCGAAGTACTAACCGCGTGTTTGCCTGGTGTACCCACTTGCCTGTTTATCGGCACACCGAAGATTAAAAGTGATCGCAGCTTAGGTGCTAGTAGCGATTTATATGGCTTGCACCTTTTAGCGCTCCTAGGCCCTCGCATTATCTGATTGGTCGAGCTCGTGAATACGATTAAACCAGCCACAAAACCAACCACAGAAAGCTAACTTTTCCGCCGATCATTCTCAGAATCATTCATCTAACCTCAGGCGCACGTAGGGTGACAGCTAGTCCAGCTTCCATCGATTTTGCTCACGAACCAGAACAATTTTCACCCAGAGCTATCAACATCAACTTGTACGGAACTCTTCCTTGAATGAGTTCGACGAAATCCCTCCTCTCCAAGATTTGTAAACCTCACCTACTACTCTACTGATAACAGTGGTTCGACTAATCATTAGTAAACTTAGAAGTTCAAAAACATTTCAAATCTACGTCATCGACTAATTCAAATTCCTCACTGAAACATTATCATCAAAAACTACAAGAAAACAAAAAGAAAAACATATCTCTTGATTAATTATATAATTAAATAATTACTCTGATCAATCAATATCAATCATACAAGGCTCAGGTTATCTACTGCCTGTCGTTCAAATTGACAAGATTATTGTTTTGTGTTTACCCAACATCACCATCTAGCTGCGCCAAACATAATAAATCGACGCTACTCTGGCCACAACAAAGCTTCTGTGCACAGCATCCTTGGATAGCCGATAAGTCAAAACTTTATTATTTTATCATAACCTTGACGAATTGAACGACAACAACTAAATCTGAAGATACTTAATCTATAAATCCATTTAGAAATTATATACGTATATAATATATAATTTTATTAAGAGCATTTGACTGAGTTTGAGTGAAAATAACAAATACTTATCGTAATCGTATACACCTTCGCAGGCGAAATTATAATTTCTTTGGATTCTCTTTTAAGGTAATTGTTATAAAAGAATCAAATCGGAGTTTGATTGTGTGTTCTCTTCACTCGAACTCTCGATGAAGTGTTATACCTTCCTTTTAAATTTTTTATTATAAGTAGGTATGCTTTTATCACAACAGATAATTATGTACTTATGTACCTATTTTGATATATAAAAAAGCAACGCTAATTACATGAATAACCCAATTTAAATTTTGATCTTAATGCTTGAATGAGACATTTTGTAATTATGAATTTGAATCTATATATATAAGAGAAAGTCGTGTTAGTTACACTTTTAATAACTCAAAAACGGCTAAACCGATTTGGCTGAAAACTGGTGGGAAGGTAGCTTAGCACCAAGAGACGGAAAAAGGATACTTTTTATCCTGTTCGACCGCGTTTCCGTGTGATGTGACATAAAACGACAAAAAGAATACAAGTTACTATATAACGTGGTATAACAAAAACGCATCTGAATTGGAATAGCAAAACGCAAATGACAGCTTAACGTAATTTTGTCTATGATTACGTATGGTTGACATTTTGATAATTATAAATTTTGTTCACAAATCAATAATCAATAATAATCAGTAAATGCTTCTATTTGCGATTGGTGCTGGTAAGTGTGCGTGGGTCAACGTCATTTGAGACACTACGGGCTATTAATGGTATAATATTTTCAACATATCGTACTGCATGTGAATAACTCAATTTACTAGAAAACGATACCCATTGGGAAACGACAATATTTGAAGCCATTATCTCTGCATATCCAACTCAGATAAGCCCATTATTTGCTATCTTGTTTGCGACATGCTTTCCATCGAACCCATCTGTAACCTGTGGCACAAATACAAGGATAAAATGTCAAAAGATCTTTTACAATTCGTGTCAGTTCCAGAAACCACGATCTTAAGATGAATGAGGAGGTACATAATCGGGCCTTAAACTTCCTGGATGCCCCTGGTGGATCTGGTGAGACATTCCCCCTGTCAAAAGTTTTAGCCACTGTTCGTGCGACATCGAACATAGCGGTTGCACTTGATTCTTCTGGAATAGCAGCCAGATTGTAAGAAGGATGCCGTACAGCTCAAGTAGCATTAAAATTGCCGTTATAAATTCAAACTATTAAAGAACCAACATGTTTTATTGCAAACACCTCAGAAATGGCCAAAGTTTAATCAGTTGCGAAAAATCATCTGGGACAAATGCACAATAGCGACTAAAAGTGCATTAAAAGCATTTAACCGAACATTGAAAGATTTACGCAATGACTCGAGATGTTTTGAAGGAGCAATGATCTTACTGTCTGGCAATTTCCGACAAACACTGCCAGTAATTCCAAGACCAACGGCTGCCGACGAAATAAACGCTTGCTTCAAATCATCGATTCTATTTATGGTGCTTAATGATACATCTGCTAAAGATTTCTCTGAGCAATTGCTGAGTATCTGTAATGATCGAGTACCTGTAGACAAATTGAGCGGATTGATTACATTTCTTCATAATTTCTGTAATGTTGGTCAATTATCTGTGGCATGTTCACGGGTCGGAAGACCATCTGTGTTATTTTGTTCTAGCACCTGATAATAAAACAACTAATGTCGTATATCACAAGATACTTAACTGAAAAGTGCAACCTATGCACCAAAATACATGAACAATAAAGAATCATTAAAATACTTAATTTTTTTATTTGTATTTCCTAATAAAAAATTGAACTTAATTAAATCTAGTAGCGCCGGGTCAGCTACTATTTAATAAATGAATAACTATTGCATATTAACAGTTTTATAAATGCGATTTAGATTTAAATAATGGAGTGAGTAAGATAAATAATTGTGCGATTGGAAAGGGAAATCAGTGATGTTACTTATCGACGACATAAAAATGGGTAGATCTTAGATATCTATATATAGTAAAACATGATGAGTGGCTCCATAACCGAGGTGTTTCTCTACGTTTAGGAGGGACGGGGAAGGGTTACTCGCCGGGGCCCACGCTACAACTCTCGTACCTCACGACAACCATCCGAAGCAGGTAGTTCTAAAATGATCTCAACGGTCAACGATGGTCGTGATGATGAAGGTCAACAACTTCAACAACAAAAATCTATTTCAGATAGCCAAAATAATGACGTTAAAAGACTGCACTGCAGCGTTAAGCGACAGTTTACAACGGTACATAAAAAATATCGTGAATGCAACCATAGGGTTAAGCAGGGCTGCGGATTTACGGTAAAAATGCAGAATACGAAGAAGAGATGTTGAAAATAAGGGAAGAAGTAATTAACACTATTCCTGAAACATTAAAAGAACCAACTCCGCCAGTCGGAAACGACTCTCTTCACGGCATAAGTTGGCATCAAGAACACTGAATTACCCATCAAATTATACTTGCTGGGACTGCATGACAAAGGGACATTCATATGTTTAATGTCCCAATGCAAAACAAAATCTATTCTGCTATAAGTGTGGGATGGAGAATACGACAACACCCAATTGTGTGAAATGTTCGGGAAACCGATATGACCAAATAATTTAATATTTTAAACCACATTGCCAACCAAAACAGATAGTAGGTGAAATAACCACGCAGGTGACGTACAAACAAGTCACGAAGGACGCAAAATTTTACTTAGTGCCATCTTTAGAATAACCGTTATACCTTGGAATCAACTTTTGAAAACTTTTTGAGATTGCTCCTCAAGTTGTTTCCGAAATTTGCCCCACGATGCTTTGAAAATGTGACTCAAATGCCCATGAGCTAACGGTCGATCAGTCCAAAGAAATTGAAGACGTTAACGTTTGTTTCCGACTTTCGCCAAAGAAGGGCTTGGAAGGACGACGTTAGAGGAGCATAAAATAAACATAAGTAACGCCGAGGCCATTAAGCAGCGAAACTATCCTGTGTCACCGGCCATTCAGAAGATCATGTATGAGGAGTTGGATAGAATGCTGGCAATGGACGTAATCGAAGAAAGCGAAAGCGCCTGGAGTTCTACTGTAGTGTTATTGCGAAAGCCAGGGAAAAATCGGTTATGCCTTGGCTCCAAGAAACTTAATAGAGTGACGAAAACTGACGCATATCCATTTCCTTATCTAGAGAGTTTGCTAAGTCGTATATCGGAATCAAACTTTATCAGTAGTATTGACCTAAAGGACGCTTTTTGGCAGATTCCTCTAGCGGATTTGGCACGGAAGAAGAGAAGACAGCGTTTAGTGTTCCCGGTAGACCCTTGTATCATTTCCAGGTCATGCCCTTTGGCCTCTGCAATGCGGCTCAACGTTTGTGCAGATTGATGGACAACGTGACACCGACTGAACTAAATCAAAACAAATTTGTTTACTTCGACGATCACTTCGACGTTTGCACTTTTGCGCAAAGCAGGGTTAATTATAAATCTTGAAAAATCGAAATTTTGTTTGAAAGAGGTTAAGTATTAAGTATATATTGTATGGGGTGGCTGTATAAAAAAAGACCCCGACAAAGTATCAGCAATAAAAGATTTCACGATACCGAAAACTGCACTATAAGTGCGTAGAGTTTTAGGTCTATCAGGTGGGTACAGGCGTTTTGTGCCAAATTATTCTTCGCTTGCCACGCCAATAACAGATACCTTAAGGAAAAGCAAATCCTTTGTGTTTACTCCTGAAGCTCTCAATTCTTTCCAAGAGCTCAAGCTGGAATTGACGACCGCCCCTGTATTAGCCAACCCCAACTTTAAAAAGCCTTTTATAATATTATGTGATGCTTCTGCGACAGGTGTTGTTCTATGTCAACTAGACGTCGAAGGTAGGAAAACCCATTTATTATTTCTCTTATATATTGAACAAGGCACAACGTAACTATAGCGTCACTGAGCTTGATTGCTTAGCAGCAGTACTAGGAGTAGACAAGTTCAGGCCGTATCTGGAAAACACGATTTTACAATAGTGACCGGCCATTCAGGTCGCCGGTGGCTCATGAGCCAGAAGGACTAAAGTAGAAGGTTAGCGCGCCGGAGCTTGCGATTCCAGAAATACTCTTTTGTTATAGAGCATCGAAACGAATCTCAAAATGTGGCACCAGAAGCACTTTCAAGAGTGTATGCAGCGGATGAAATTGCATCTGACAGCATGGGTGATGTGAGCCCTTCCGATGCTGGTCAACCTTGCTGATCAGTCATTCAGTCGGATGAGTATATGAGGTTGATCGAAACTGTTAAGAAAAACAAAACGCAAGTACCTGACCTTCAAGTTTCAGAAGGTTTTGTATACAAGAAGGTCAGACGCTGCATAGGGGATCCAGAGAAGATGACCGCGTGTGGAAAGTCTGGATTCCGGCCGTGCTAACCAAAACATTAATACGACTGGCACATGACCCACCTCGAGCTTCACATAGTGGGATCACTAAAACATTGTACCGTCTTCGAGAACGATGTTACTGACCTAATATGGCGGCAGATAAATTGTTTATCGGAGAGTGTATAGTTTGCAACTCGTCGAAAGCCCCAAACCCTGTCTTAAGGCCAGTGATGGGCCAACCTTTTATCGTGAAAAGACCATTCCAACATGCTTTTGTGGACAGTTATAACGGTTGATTTTTTTGCTACTTGGTTTTTGACGTTTATATTTTTGACATATCACACATGACAAATTCCACGAACATTTGACATTTCGATTCAGTATTGTTTGCCATTTCATCATGAATAGACTTACGCCTGAACAAGTTTGCAAATTATTGAAATTTATTATCAAAATTCATGCTCTGTGAAAAATGTGTTTCGCAAGCTACGTCCGTTTCAGCGACGAGGCTCATTTTTGGCTAAATGGATACGTGAATAAGCAGAATTGCCGTATTTGGAGTGAAGAGCAGCCAAAGGCAATTCAGCATCTACCAATGCATCCCGAAAAATGCACTGTTTGGTGCGGTTTATGGGTAGGCGGCATCATTGGGCCGTACTTCTTCAAGGACGATGAAGGCCGCAGGGTTACGGTCAATGGAGAAGGTACCGTTCGATGATAACAGATTTTTTTTTTTGCCGAAAATGCAAGAATTGAACCCGGTCGACATGTGGTTCCAACAGGACGGTTCCACATGCCACACTGCACGCGAAACTATGCATCAATTGAGAGGCGAATTTGGTGAGCAGTTGATCTCACGTTTTGGCGCAGTCAATTGGCCACCAAGATCATGTGATTTGACCCCGTTAGACTATTTTTTGTGGGTTTATGTTAACTCTATTGTCTATGGGGACAAGCCAAACACGATTGCTGCCTTGGAAGCCAACATTGACCGCGTCATTGGTGAGATTCCGGCCGAAATGTGTGAAAAAGTTTGAAAAAATTGGACCTTCAGAATGGACCACCTGAAGCGTAGCCGCGGGCAACATTTAAGTGAAATTATTTTTAAAAAGTAAATGGCAGAAATTGATTTATCGATCCAAATAAAAATTTCATTCACTTTTTACAAGTTTCTGTGTTTTTTTGAATTTTCAAAAACCAAGCTCTTAAAAAATCACCGTTTATAATCATTTGTCTTGACCAATTAGTAAAATTTACTCTTGCAAAGGCGATGAGAAAAGCGACTGCGGAAGTGGCCATCCAGTTTTTCGAAGAGCATTACTTCTCAATTTACGGAGTACCCGAGCCCTTGTTTTCCGATAATGGGAAACAATTTATAAGTAGGGAATTTTCAAAGTATCTCTACTGCTATAGTACCAAGTATATCAAGACAGCTTCGTGTGCACCGCAAGCGAATGCGAGTGAGCGAGCGAGCCGTTCGATATTGGTAGCCATTAGGTCTAATTGCGGCTCTGACCAAACAGATTGGGACAAACATCTCATTTCCATTTGAGTGCTCGGAGGTCAAGCGTTCACTCCGCGATACGGATGTCACCACATGAAGCCTTGTTTGGACAGTGTAAGCTTCAACACGATTCCGATTACGCACTATTAAAAAAACTGAACGGTCTTAACAACCTTGAATTTGATATTTTATCGAAAGCTTGAAAAATGAATCTAGTTTATAACCGAGTTAAGGAATCTCTAGATCAAGCACATAAGGTGTACACGCAGCAATACGCGCAAATTCACTCTTGTTCTTAAACGTAACTTTATATTGAGCGATAAGGCTAAGAAAAGAAATGCTAAGCTGTGTCCTAAATTAGTATTAGAATAGTAGAATAGTAAGCACCAATTTGTATGAGCTTAAAGATGTAAATGGTAACAACCTAGGGATAATACATGCTAAAGATATACGAATATAATCGAATTCTCAAACTACCAAAAATTTTTTTTTGACGAGGTATCTTTTTGTAAATAACACAATAAGCGGCCTGCTGCATTTTATTTTTAGGTCTTAGCAGACAAAAACATGAAATATTGTGTATGGGCCGACTTTAAATCTCAAATTATACATAATACGGCCAAAATTCCATCTGCTACTTAACCTAACGATTCGAAATCCCCAGAAGCACTTCGAACATACAAATATTCCAATACCACTGAACTGATTTCAACATTACCCAAAATTGTAACGAAAAACATGTTTCATTTCCGTGAAGCTGTCTTGCTCTAGTGGATGATAGTCGCACAAAAAGAAAAATAATTTAACTAATTAAAAATCTATCCATATGCATATTGAAGTACATATGCAATCAACTAATCATCTTCGTTAATAAATAAAAAATAAGAAGTCAGTCCAATAAATATTTAACAGACGTCTCGATGAAGTATAAGCAGCATTTTGATCAAGTCTAAGGTACATTTTGTATATCAAGCCTGAATTTCAGATTGATTAACATAGACGTATGTATATACTTACATATATTTTTAACCGCGTGTTTGCCTGGTGTACCCACTTGCCTGTTTATCGGCACACCGAAGATCAAGTGTTCGCAGCTTAGGTGCTATTAGCGATTTATATGGCTTGCACCTCTTAGCGCTCCTAGGCCCTCGCATTATCTGATTGGTCGAGCTCGTGAATACGATTAAACCAGCCACAAAACCAATCACGGAAAGCTAACTTTTCCGCCGATCATTCTCAGAATCATTCATCTAAGCTCAGGCGCACGTGGGGTGACAGCTAGTCCAGCTTCCATCGATTTTGCTCACGAATCAGAACAATTTTCACCCAGAGCTATCAACATCAACTTGTACGGAACTCTTCCTAGAAAGAGTTCGACGAAATCCCTCTTCTCCAAGATTTGTAAACCTCACCTACTACTCTACTGATAACAGTGGTTCGACTAATCATTAGTAAACTTAGAAGTTCAAAAACATTTCAAATCTACGTCATCGACTAATTCAAATTCCTCACTGAAACATTATCATCAAAAACTACA